>BRZM01000007.1:414459-458548 GCA_033238685.1 Lates japonicus | reverse complement strand
TGTTCATATCACATGGGATGGAGGGTGGAGATGGGAAGGATTCCTGTGTAACTTGGACATGGAGAATGGTAACTCCCATGTAACATGAACACAGCATAAGTGAAGTTTCAATACCCAGAATACGTCTGAAATGTCTCCTGATGCCTGAATCCTCCTTCACTAGTTTGCCAGTTACCCCAAAACTTTTCCTGAACTAAAATTAGAATAAAATGATAATAACTGCAGATAAATGTCAGGCTGTGACTTCGCTGTTATAAATGCAGCATGCTATTTGGCAAATACTGCAGAGAAACTCATCTGAGATAGTTATAATTCATCTTTTCCAAGGTTAAAACTCCAGGGAAGTCAGGAGAGCGAGTGGGAGAAGCAGATGAATGTGTTCATGACTTGGTGAGCTGCAGTGAAAATGTGCCACTGCTAAAAGGTGAGCAGCACAGGCAGCGTCTGATTAGGACATGAATCTAAAATGTAATTAAAGAGTGAGCGGGGTTGTCTGTGACCCGACGACAGGACTAACTAACAGCACAATCAGTATTCCTACACCTTCCTACTGCACACAGGAGACGCCGCTCCTCAAAAATGTCAATTAACCAAAAAATCCCTGTTATCGCACTCGCAGCCTGTCGGGCTGAAATGGAATAGATTCATTTCAAAGGAGCTTCAGGTGGTTTCAAATGTCTCGTATTTTAGTTTCACATTCCCAACTCTTTCACACCACTTAGTCATTATTCCTTCCCCCTGCAGCCAGCGGCTCTGCAGTCTTTTTAATCAGTGATCCCATGTCATTTGGGGCTAATTGCAGCCGTAATGAGTACGAATGGTTTTGTGAAACAACGGCTAATGTACCATTACTTCTACAGTTGTGTGTCTGTCTGCAGTGTTCAGCTGTACCTGTCAGGTACACACCGACACAGAGCTAACCTGAATAAGAGGAAAGCGTTTCAGTCTGCGGTTGTTTTTGCCTTCAGGGCAGACCCAAAGCCTCCAAAAACCCAAGAATCTGACCCAAGTCTGACTGGGTCCTGGGTCCAGATTTGTTGATTTTAATTAGTTAAAAGGAACCTAGATATTCAGATTAATACCATTCTCATGTTGATATGTTACTTATGAAGCTAGAGCCAACAGCTGGTTAGCCTAGCTTCACACAGAGGGAAACAGTTAGCCTCAGTCCAGAGGTAACAAAATTCACCTACCAGCACCTCTAAAGGTCACTGATTAATGCAGTATATCTTGCTTGTTTAGTCTTTCCAAACACATATGTGTAAAAGCAACAGATTGTGATTTTATGTGGCAGGTTTGAGCTCTAATATTTCCAGGCTGAGTGAAGAAATAGTCCTGCACATAACTTCAGGTTCTGTTTAAAGCTGCTGTCCAGTCTGTTCAGGGCTGTTCGTTTCCTTATGAACAGACAGATACCTCTGAATTCAGATTCTATCCATTATTACCACATCAAGCAGCTGGACCTGCTGAGTTCCCTTAATAAAGAATGAAATGTGTGTGTTCATTGGAAAGCTGCTTTTGACCAATCAGGGTCCAGAATTATGACTGCTCTGGACTGGAGTCTTCTTATTATCCAGTTTTATTTATTTAATTGAACTGGAAATGAGCTACTGCAGACACTCTGGAGTAAATTAAAATGTATTTTTCAAAGACAGGTGCGTAGAGTTACTTTGAAGAGTTTACAAAAAGCTCACTTTGATGTCAGACTTTGTGCAAACTAAAGCTTCTTGCTGGAGCAACTGTTCTCATTACTGCTGTTAAAACAGTATCGAGCTGAGCTGCTTACGAGTCTCTCGGCCAGTCATGCCAGATTGTAGTGATGTAATGAAGCGAGTAAGCCTCACTGAAGTGATCATTACAGCAGGACTGTGTTTTAACTTAACCTTTAATTGCCTTTTATAACCTTTTACGTCTCTCCCGATACAGCAGGATGGATGAAAACAAAAACATCTGCAGATATAAAATCTCTATCAGATAAATCCATAAACAGATTCAAGGAGTCAGGACCTGGGCAGAGAGAATCCAGCTCCTCCACAGCTGCTCTGACTCCATTTATTAAATCATATTTTAAAACTCTCTGAGAGACAAATTTAAAACCATTTTCACAGCTTGTAGAACAGGAGAACAGGGACAGTGAGGAGCAGCACAGTGAGACTGATGAATAGAAGCAGTAAAGTTGTACGACACTGATCAGCCTGACCAGGCTTCAATAACACTGAGACACTGAGGAGAGGACACACAGACTGAAAGAAGCTCTTTACCAACACTGAAACACAACAAAGTTACTGTCCTGCTCTGAAACTGACGATTAAAGATGGAGGCCAGGTCATCTTTCATTTCTTCAGTTATCTTTAATCTGTAGCTTTCCTCACATTTCCCACAAACTTTCTAGTAGCAGACAGGGAACTGACGAGGTGTTTCAACCACTGCAAAGACATGGAGCAAGGAGCTGCAGTTCCTCTTTCCAGCTAATGAAATACTTTAAATACATGTCAGCTGTCAGCTCTAAGCTAGAATCACCACCTCACGGTCGTACGCCTTCACCAGACAGTCAAGTTGCAGGAAATATGGTCACAGTCTCCGCTTCTGTTGCTGAGTTATGGTGCTGATTAACGGACAGAAAAGTGTTTCTGCAGAACATTATGAAGCCACAGTGACCTTAACCTTTGACCTTTGACCACCAAATTCTAATCAGTCCATCCTTGAGTCCAAGTGAACGTTTGCTCCATATTTGAAGACATTCTCTGTCATATCTGTGGACCCCCCTCCTCTAAACTGACTAATAAATAATTGCTGTCTAATGTTTTTTCAGGGAAGCAGAAAAGCTTCCTCTTATCAGGCATCAGCAGGAAGAATTAATTTGTGCTAAATATTTCACTGCAGAAATACCTGGAGCGCTACAGCCACTGATCTGATGTGGATGGTTTTGTTCAACATGCAACAAGTAAGATTTTGCAAACTGCTCTGTCACCAGAGAGAAAACAAAGATGGCAGCAGTTTTACTAACCAGCAGGGAAGTTGACAACAGTGAGAATCAAACTAGGAACTTTCCTTCTCACTGGAGTTCACACAGTTTCCTGAAGAGAAGCTTAATCATCAACACCGTACACCTGTGTGAGCTGGAGGTGTGAGAGTAGACAGGTGTGGGGGAAGACGACAGTCAGGCATTTTAAACCGAAACAGAAGGAAATACACTGTAAAAGCAACTCTCAACCTGTTGTTTCGTCCTGTTCGGTAAAACGTCATTAATCTGTTGTTTTCT
This sequence comes from Lates japonicus, assembly GCA_033238685.1. Taxonomy (NCBI): domain Eukaryota; kingdom Metazoa; phylum Chordata; class Actinopteri; family Centropomidae; genus Lates; species Lates japonicus. Next base: position 455,286 of record BRZM01000007.1, on the reverse strand, counting down.
GTCACATAAAAACCTTGTATCTGTCTCAGTGGGGGGTTGTAGCAGAGGAGTGTTTTTGCTGCAGGTTCTGGCAACAGACCAGAACTGAACCAGACACGACTGATGGATCGCAGGTCGCAAACAGAGCTGCCAAGTCCACTTCAGACTGAGAGCTTCTGGGTCTCAGCTCTGGTTGTGAACTAGACTAGGCATCAATCCCCAAACTCTGTAGACTTAATAAGAGCTGGACGTGAGAATCCACAAAAACTGATGTGGGAACTCCAGATCAGTGTCCATTTACACTGTAGTCTGAAAAATCACTGATTCATTTTGGTTCAATCAAAAGATGTGGAAAGTGTGAAAGAGTGAACATGATCATAAAAAGCATAAAAAGCATGAGGCAGGAGGTGAATAATGAGGTTTTTCCTGAACAGTCTTTGGATGTCTAAAGAACTGAAATGATCCAATTATTCACAAAATATCAAACTAATTGTAATTTTATGAGAGTTAACCTGTGGCCAGACACACTCTAACTAATGTTCCCTTTTGACCTTTGACAGGTAACTCTTTGAATAAAGCCTGTAGCAGGACCTGCTGTGGCCACGGTTCTGAACAAGGTCTGTGTCACAGCTGTTGCAGTGATGTGAGAATTAGGAGACTGAAAGCTTTCAAGTCCAGCACAGAGCACCTGAAGTGGCTCCTCCAAGGCCGGAGGTGCCACAGGTGAGACGGTGCATTTTAAAATTAAATAAACACAGATACAGACTGGTGTTATTTCATATTCTGAGTTGTGATGTTTATGAGTTACTGAGGCTGAAAGCTGATTGAAATTCACCACAGTCTTATTCTCAGTGTTTGGAAGTTAATGAATGTTAATCAGTGATGGCTGGTGTCTCAGCGTGTCTGTCATCTCCTCAGGATGTTCTGCTGCTCTCATCCTCACAGGGAACAGGAGAGTAGAGTCAGAGTAGAAGAGGAGTGAGTGTGTGACAGAGAGAGGGAGGGACTCGCACTGTAAAATGTTAATTAACACAACTCTCTGCCCAGTGATGTATGTGAAGTCAAAGTCCTCTTTATCCTGCAGAGCCAGACTCGAACTGTAATAAACACTGAAGAACACGGGACTGTTTGTGTAGCTCGAAGGCTGAATCTCATTCAGAGACACAAACTGATCCGACAGACTTTTATACTCAGACGTCTTGTTTTTATCAAATCTGTGATGTTAGACCGCTGGCTGTTGCCCTTTCAAACTGAACCAATGACCGTATAAAAAGATGGATGACCTAACAGCCCCCCCCCCCACCCAAAAGTGAAGCCAAAACATCTTGATCGCCCCCTACTGGTGGCTGCAGTGTCGGTCAGTATCGGCACTACAGGTCATAAACCCTGCCCCCCTCCATGTTAGTTTGTTTTCAGTTGTCTTTTTTCTCATATTTCTCCCTGAGGAGGATACAGTAAATACACACCACTGAAACCAGTGACCACTCTGCAGGTTTCAGTCAAAGATCCACAAAAGTAGATCCAGAAAAAACTTTACCAGGCTCTTTGCAGGAATATCAGTGCACTGAATATTCCACATATCACTGCAGAGACAAATTCACTAACAGGACTAAAAGGGGAGCTAATTCTGATCAGCATCATTTCACCGGTTAAAACTGTATTCTTTGTCCTACAGCTGCTTCTTATCCAGTTATTTGACAACAGTGTTTTTGGTCCGGTCTGTGTGATGTGATCCTGCAGTTTATACAGTGACCACCACAGCGACATCATGAGCAGCTGCTGCAGGGCTGCTTCGTTCTGTGAGGTGGGAAGTGTTTGAGACTGATTAAACAGATACATCAGCTCCAGTTTCTAACAGCTTGTAACATCAGGATTTGCCTTCAAGACCCCAAACTGATCAGAACACACAGACTTCATTTATCTGACACACACACACACAGTCTCTCATACTCTTTATCTCTGTCTCTCACTAAGCTGTTTATTTACTCTCACGAGCTGCCAAAACACACACACACACACACACACTGCTGTTTGTGATGTACTATTCTTCCTCGTTCACCATTCCTCTCTTTCCTCCTCCTCTCCTTCTCTCTGAACAACAGAAACAACTGATTCAGACTGTTAATATGGATTAACACTGAGAATGGTCAACCCAACAAAATACACTGTAGAAATTACTGAGTCTGTTTTTCAGAGATGAACTTAAATATTTGTGAGGTAAATCAAAATTATTCAAGTAGAAAATTCTATTTAACAAAAGTGCTTTAGTTAAAGGCAACATCTTCAATTCTGTAGCTCTGTCAGACAAACAGTCCAAAACCAAAACACCATCCAGTTTATTAGAATGTGGAGCACAGAGAAGCAGCAAATCTGAGAAGCTGCAGCCAAAGATTCTTTTTAATAATAATAATAAATAACTAAAACAATCAAATTCTGTCAATCAACACGTCGATTCATCTTTCCAGCTTTAATGAGAAGCAGTTTCCATCCCTGAGAGTGTCACTGCCGTTTCTCTGACGGAACACAAGAGTCTCAGGACAGCACAGTCCACACAGTGTTCAGCGCACCTTAACGCACCAGGAGAACCTTTATAAACCTGCGGAATATGTTCACCTGACACCACTCATCTAAACAAAAAGAAACAACACTTTGGTTGAAACACAAACTGTAATGACTGTCAGCTTTACGCTCAGAGGTTAGGAGGTTTTTCTCCGTGCGTAAAACCGCTTAGCTCCGTTTATTCAGCAGAGACACTTCACGGACCCATCTCTGATCTAAAACCATATAAACAAACCTGAACTTCAGATGACAACAACAACTGACTCACAAGATGTTGAATTATTCAAAGTGAAAACTGCTCCTAACTGCGCTCAGATGATATTTCACATCATGGTTTGTTCTTTATATTTTGGAACAGCTTCATGTGACATTTACTGTCTTCATCTGTAAGATCAGCCCGAACCCTCGCTCGATATTTAAGCTCCTGTCTCCAGGATGTGCCCACCTGCCTCGTGGATGTTCTCCTCGCAGGAGTACCAGATGCCGGTGTGGAAGCGGCGGAAGAGGAAGCGGTCGTCCCCGGTCTCCCAGCTGTAGTGCACCTTGCTCTGGTCCGTCTCGTTCACGCCGTAGTCGATGCAGTTGTGGCGCCGCTGCTTGCTGCAGTTGGGCTTGGGAACGCGCTGAGTGCCCTCGCACCAGTACGTGGTGATGAAGGCGGTGGTGGAGAAGAACAGGGCCACCAGGTTCAGACCCACCGACAGCAGCGCGCGACATTTCCGCGTCGTCTTCATGATCTCGGTGCGAGCGGCCGCGTCCCCGCAGGCGGCGAGAAAGTTCATCCAAGAAAGAGAGAGACGGAGGCGGTCAGAGGAGGAGGAGGAGGAGGAGGAGAGGCATGGCGCGGCGAAGACGCACAGAGGAATTACGCGCGTCTCTCTGCCTCTTCTCTGTGTAGCAGTTTGTCCTCAGAGCGGAGAGAAGTGACAGGTGGTCCGGACTCTCCGAGGAAAGACAGAGAAGTGTAAATTAGAAATATCCTCCTCTTCTTCCATCGACTTCGGTGTCACATCTGACACCTTCCAGTCTCAGAGAGAGAAGACCGCGACCTGTCAGAGAGCAGGACGCTCACTGAGAGGGGAGCGTCTCTCTCTCTCTCTCTCTCTGTCTCTCTTTCTCACCCTCTCTCTCTCGTGCGTCATTACCGTGCGCAGCAAAGAGTAGAAGACACCCGGAGAGCTCTCCTCTGAGGACAGACATCTGACTCTGTTATATTCCTACAAATATAGAACTAATGTGACTAGTGCTAAATCACAGCTGTTTTTGCTGTGACCCCCCCTTGCCTATAATATTGTCTCCTCAGCTCACCTGCACCAGTTTCTCAGGTATGTGGCAGGTAGGTTGTTCAGAGAACCTGCCACAGTTCCTCTGTGGGTTCAGGCTGTCTCAGTGTCTCTGTCTCTTCATGTGACGGACTCCATGATGTTGAGTTCAGGACTCTGTGGGGTCAGCCACCATAGTAATTACTTCTGTTGCACCCTGTTTGGTGTTTTCCATGAACAGAAAACAAAGTCTATAAATCTCTTGAGTGTGGTCCCACTCACTGAACTGAAACACTGCCAAAACACGGTGTATGTTACCCATGATCCTTAGCTTCTGGAGCAGGAAGTGCTGGTGTTGTAACAAACGCATCAAACTCTGTCTCTAATTCTTGATCTTTCCGTCAGTTTCCTGGATATCAGAGATGAACGCTGGTTTTTAATGACTTCTAAGTCTTTTTAACTGATCTACAGTTCAGTGTTACTCTGAACTCTCTGGGTCTGATTCCAGCAGTTTAATCTACTGATTATCACTCAGTTAGAGGGAGATCGAACCTGAAAACCACAGTTACACAGAGACACAACAGGTGTTCAGGTGGAGCAGAGTGAGAATATGGAAATGCAGATATTTGCCTCAAGGAAACAGAAGGCACACTACAGAGGTTATACAGTGTTGTTTTCTCAGTTGAGTAAAGGCTGCAGCCTCCACTGGACACTAGCAGGAATTTATACTTGATGTCTTGTTTAATGAAAGTTTAATATGGTGTATCAGTCTAACCCTACAGGAACAATAGTAGATACATCAAATTATGTCAGATCTCTCACAGTCTGAGGATGACAGATGATTTTTTTTTTCTGCATCTCTCAGGGAAACCCCTGTCCACCCCTGACACACCTATACATCTGTAATAATAATGGCACACACCTCTTTTATTTGTTTTTGCAGGTGTAACGTTGTTGATGAATATGTAGAAACCACCCGGCCCTCTTATCGATCAGCCGGCAGAGAGCTCACATCTCCAGGCATGAAAATCACCAGCGACAAGGCCGAGCCGCCCAGCGCACCAATCCATCACCTCTCATTTTATGGCTCCCACCTCCAGATCAATACTGCCTGTGTGTGTGTGTGTGTGTATGCTATATGTGTGATGTATGCCGGCCCAGTCTGATTCAGAGTGACAAAGCGCCTCAGCAGAGTCAATAAACAGCAGAAAACGGTACGTTGATAAATGTGTGATAATGCTGTTGGATTTATCTGCAGTCAAACTCTGAACAGTTAAAATATTAATGTGTACAGGACCAGTACAATGACTCCAGTCTACTTCAGCTCAGTAAGACCAGTTCACACACAGAGAAACAGCTCACTGTGTTGTTTGAGTCTGGAGACAGAAATCCTGGTTTCAGCACATTTCCTTCTCTGGATCAGGTCAGTTTAATGGTCATATGAAGCAACGTGGACTGTTCATCAGCTCTCAGTTTGAATCTACACACTGATTTGATTCTGTAGGTTTGCTGCAGAGGGCGGGACCTGTCGATAACGGATGAAACTGATCCTGTGCTCAGCTCTGTCATCGTTGTCTGTGCTTCATCTCCCCAAAGTCAACCTGAGGAGAAGATGGAGTTCATCAGCTGGACCAGCTCTCCATACAGTAAGCCACAGCAGAGGACCCTGTCCTCAACCAGCAGCTTATTATGACCCACTGTTTTAGTGAAAGGTGACCTGTAGCAGCCACAGTAGGTAAAGGAGGAAGTCATGGAACGTGGTATAAAGAGTAAATTTATTCTCCTTTTCTGTCTTTTGTTGTTTCACGTCTGTTAAAGAGCAGCTCACAGACGCTTCCCTGAACCTTCTTGTAAAGTCTGATGAAGTAGAATCATGATATATATGAAACTATAAGATAGAAAATGTTTTTATTGCTGTGGATGAATAATGAGTCTCAGTCTTCAAACTCTGACTCACTGTTGGTTAGTTTGCTCCTCGCTCAGCATTTTTGTTCACCTCTACAACTTCTGCTGCTTCAGGCCAATCAATTTGTTTTATTTCAGATTTTGTTTTTAACCTTTTGTTCACACAGAATACATCAGAAAAAAAATCTACCAAAACCACAAATCACCTGGAGAGACCTGACACGTTCATTTAGCCAGGAGAAATCTGAAAGGATGCTCAGAAACATTAGCACAATGAAAAGTTTGCTGTGAATTATGAAGCCTGAGGACTTTGGTCGGTCTGTCTCCTTCTACCCATAATGCTCTGCTTCCATCTTGGGTCATAGCCATAGCCAGTGTTTGATTATTTACTCTCCTGGAGAATATGGTGTGAGCAGAGTAACTGAAATCAGAACATGTTCATATGTTAAATAAATGAAATATTTAATTCTTTTAACTAAAAAACTGTTTTTGTTCTTTTCCTCTTTTACATCAGTGTATAAATTGGATTCTTTTAAGCTCCTAAAATAGAGCTGTGAATCATTTTATCTGTGTGAATCCTCTTCCTGGCTCGAAAACACACACCTGCACACAATCACACACACACACACACACACACACAGCCGCACATATATTTCACTGTGCTGTTGGATAGATGCCCCTGACAAGATTTCCCATTGGATATATGGGACCATCTGTGGGTTCGCATCAGCTTTGTTTGCTGTCTGAATTAAATCCCGGCAGCAGCCAGTAGATCACGACGTCCGAGTTAACTCAGCTCCCTGCAGCTGCAGCCTGTAACATGATACACCCCCAGGCAGCAGCAACAACACACCCCTGCTGTACACACACATCACGCCAAACTTACTGATTCTCATCCTGAAGAAGTCGTCACAGCTACAGGCTGAAGGATGTTTGGTTCTGTGGTTACAGATGTAAAAGAAAACAGAAATGAACGTCGTCTTAGTATCACACACTCGTCATCTTTACAGTTGTTTCTGGAAAAGTTTGTATTTGCTCAATTTTACAACCAGACAAGAACAAGACAGTATGAAGTCATGTAAATGGTAATAAAGCATTTCACAAGTTAACAATTAATTACATTTAAGTGATGAAATGTAATTAACTAAATTAAGTAATTGTTAATTGATTAAATAAAAATTAAGGCTTTAAGTGCATTCGTAATGTGATATTTTAATGGGCAAGAAAAGGAGGAATTATAAAAAGAAACTACAAATGAAATGTTAATTCATCAATAGATTTACAAGGGATTTACAAAAACAAAAAACACTAAGTTCATCATTTAAAAATACATTTGAGACTTCATTATAAAGACTGGAATTTAAAGTTTAAAGTGAAAAATAAAATCACTAATTGAATTAAGAATACAGATTTTAATCAGGCTTTTAAAAGGGACTTTTGCGCAGGTAAAGTAGGTAAGACAACACAAATGACAGGATGTAACAAGCTCTCTGATTGGTTAGACACTTGGTTAGGCACCAAAACGTTTCTGCCGTATGAAATCTGTTCTGTCAGATCGATAAAGGTCGTTTCTTCTTTGTCTTGAGTTTTCTTCTTCAGTTGCAGCAGCTGAGCTCTGAGCTACAGTCAGCTCTCATTATGGCCTGTAAAGGTGTGTGTGTGTGTGTGTGTGTGTACTTCATCTTGGAGTCTTGCCTTGGTCATTTTGATTAACCTCTCCTGGAAGTATGGTGTGAGCAAATGGCTGAAATCAGGCTGTATTCCATGTTAAATAAATGAAATATTTAATTCTTTTTAACTAAAACTGTTTTGTTTCTTTTCCTCTTTTACATCAGTAGCCAGCAAATTAGATTCTTTTAAGCTCCTAAAAATAGAGCTGTGAATCATTTTATCTGTGTGAATCCTCTTCTAACTTCCGCTTACACACCAATCACACACACACACACACACACAGCCCTTGCCTGTTTCACACTGTGCTGTGGACCATTTTTAACAAAGATTTCCATTGGATATGTAGACTCCCTGACCGATTCGCGTAAACGCATTTGCTGTCTGATTAAATCCGGCCAGCAGCCAGTGAATCCGTCAGGGATTAACTCAAAGCTCCCTGCAGCTGCAGCCTGTAACATGATACACCCCCAGACGGCAGCAACAACGCACCCTGCTGTACACACATCACGTAAACTGCAATTCTCATCGAAGTAAATCACCAGCTACAGGCTGGAGATGTGGTTCTGTAATTTACAGATGTAAAAAACAAAGTAAACGTCGTCTTATTATCACACCTCGTCATGCTTTGATTGTTTCTGGAAAAAAGTTTGCTTGCTCAATTTACAACCGGAACAAAGACCGCAAAGACAGTAGCAAGTCATGTAAACGGTAACCAGCATTTCACAAGTTAACAGTGGTACATTTAGTGATGGTATGCTAAATTAAATGGTGATTGATTAAATAAAGTGGGCTTCAGTACATTCGTATTGTGATATTTTAATGGGCAGAAAAGGAAGATTATAAAAGAAACTACAGTAGTAATTTCATCAATAAGATTTTGTGAGTTTACAAAGAAACAAAAACACTAGTTCATCATTTAAAAATACACATTTTGAGACTTCATTATAAAGAGATGATTTAAAGGTTTAAAGTGAAAAATAAATCATAATTGGAATTGAATTTTAATCAGGCTTTTAAAAGGACTGCGCCAGGTAAAGTAAGTAGGAACTTACAAATGACGGGATGCTCGCTCTCTGATTGGTTGAACGCGGTTGCGGCTGCTTGTTCCTGCCGACATAATCTGTTCTGTCAGATCGATAAAAGTCGTTTCTTCTTTGTCTGATTTTCTTCTTCAGTTTAGCAACAGCTGAGCTCTGAGCTGGTCAACTCTCATTATAGCCTGTAAAAGGTGTGTGTGTGTGTGTGTGTGTGTGTGTGTGTGTGTGCTGTTCAGTATTGCTCTGTAAATGCTATAGAGACTCCTGGCCAATTCTGTTGAGACTCAGTTTGTTACACACACACTCATTAGAGGAGAAAACGATTCCACTGCAGCTTCAAGTGCAAACACACACTCACACACTCATTCAGTCTGTCTGTACACGAGGTCTCTTGTTGACCCCAGTGGTTCACTCCTAACCTCTCCTGACGCCCTTGTTTCTTCCTTATATATTTATAAATCCTGTTGTAGTCCTCTGTCCGTCCTGGAAATTCCCTCCTCTTCACTTCCTGTTTCAATTTTGGGGAATTTCTCTTGATCTGATGTGAGCGTCTGAGAACACAGGGTGTTGTCTGCTGCAGGTGTAAAAGCACCTTAAAATGGGTACCTAGAATAAATTTGACTAAACGCTCACCTTGTAATAACCCCCTCACTTCGATGGTTGTAGCAGAAATTGTTTTCTCAGAAAGGCAGCAGTGAAGTTTGACGGGTCAGTCGTATTGTGCTGGTCCAGATCTGGACAGAGTCTGTCTGTCAACTATGGGGATTTATGTTGGAAGCAAGATCCCAAATCCTGGAGGACTGACCGTAAATAAACCGTCAATACGGGGCTGTGAGCTGAGAATCTGCTTTCGCCTCTTCATTCAAAATCTCTGATGCTGTTTTTCAGGCAGACAGACAGACAACAGAGGACAGAGGACGGAGGGCCAGGCGGCAAGGTGGACTGGGCTCATGGGAGATGCATCCTGTCACACAGGCGTCTCCTGCAGATCTGTAGATTAACACTGGCGACGAGAAGTAGTCAACATCTGGACTCCCCTGCTGGAGATGTCAGAGGTGACGAAAGCTTCACTGCTCTGACTCTGCACCCAGGTGTCCACATCTCTACCTGTCACTTTGAAAGAACCCACAGTAATCTCCACACACACACACACACACACACAAAGTCAGAGGGCGAATGGTTTTGCGTCTGCAGAAACACACCGCCGGCCGTTACCCAGGCTGATGATTTGAGTGCTGTCAGCGGCTCGCAGCGACCTTAGCTGAAATTGACTCTGTTGGCGAACTAAAGTGGATGTTGTGTTTAATCAAAGGTCAGCGACTCAGTTCAGCAGCGACTCCGGTTTCATGACTCGACAACGATGAGCTGCAAATACTGAACACAAGCTTTCCATTTACACTTCTCATTTTTGGTCTGTTTATGCAGCGTTTCTAAAACATGGATGTTGATACTACGGATATGGAAGCCATCCAGTCAGGTGCTGAACCATGGGCACCGGTCGCCATCACCACCAGATCCTGAGCTTTGTTTGAGGTGACAGGCTACAACTGCTTGTCAATCAAAACCTTATAATCTGATCAATATTTTAACATAAACTTGAGCATAAGAACTGAACTGATGTTTTTTCATTGAAATGTCTGGTTTAAATTAAAGTTGACTTGTATTCGCTGGCTCTGGAGTCAGTCGAATCGTAGCAGACTTTTTATATGATATTAGCATGTGGCATCAATTGGTCCGGTAACCGCGTGTTGTGGTCAAACGCAATTTAAATATTGTCCTGATGGTGGCGCTGAGACAATCCTCTGGGGAACTTTCCCATAAACTATTATAAATCAGGTAATCAGATGTTGAGATAGAAGCTGCTCTTTTGCTGCTTTCACATTGGTAAATGCGTCGGCGAACTAAAATCTCCACCCTTCGCCACAGTTGTAGCCAGAGTCATTCAGAGGAAAGCTCAGTTACTATGTGAGGATGATCCCTGTGCCTCTGAATGATCTGTAGAAACAAGATAAACAGACTCTCTGATTACTGCTGCAGATTCCCTGACTGTGTGTTTGCTTGAATTCAGAACAGGTTTTACTGCGAGCGTCTGAAACAAGAAAATGAACCATATTCTTGATAAATTGATCTTCCTCTGCTGTCAGTGTAGGGCAAAGTCAATAAAGCAGCAGAGGAAGTGTCTCTTTATCTCCTCAGAGAATACAGTCCTCACACTCAGGTGAATAGATAAGCATTAACAGCGGGAGATTTTCAGAACAACAGACTCTTTAGGAAACCTTTGAAACTGATCCAGGCTCAGGCTTTAGCCGTCCCATAACATCTTGCATGTTAGATAAAAAGTCATTTCCTTCATCCAGACTTCCTGTTAAGCTAATAACTTGTGTTTAATTAAATCCAGTCTCACACTGCGGGACGACGTGTGGCTCAACAGGAGCCGCTGATTATTTTGGAAACATTACAGACAAAGAGAAGTTTACAGGTTTTTGCCGCTGCCTCGTCTCCGTCCTCCTGCTTTTCCTCCTTATTTCAGTTAGTCAGTTAAATTTCACCTGTAACACTGTCTTATTTTCCTTGTTTGTATTTTAAGTGCAGAAGTTCTCCAGTGCCACTGTGCTGAGTGAAGCATCTAAATCCCTCTCTCACTGTTGTTGGTCACATTGTACCTCTCACTCTCAGCAGCCATCACTGATACTTCTCAAAAAAAAAAGCAGCAGTTTCCAGTGAAAATAATTTGCGAATCAATTCCACGCTCAGCAGATTCCTCCTGGTTGTGTTTTTCCAATTAAATGTGTGAATGGACGGCAGGGTTGGGGGGGTTGGGGGGGTGGAGCGGGGTGGTAGGTGTTAAGGGGGGTTAAGTTGTTTATTTTGTCCGGTAAATGACATTTATGCAAATTCCCTCAGGATGGATTGCTGACAGAGGAGTCCGGTGTGTCAATGCAGACGGTTTAACAATGAGTTTACTCCTCTGGACCTCAGCAGTGCTGAGTCCTGAACGACATGACACCAGAGGTCGAGTGGATCACGTCACGTGCAGGTCAGAGGCTTCAGGTCTGGTTAAAACCACTCGGCTGAGTTTAGGATTAAAACAAACCAAGACTGGCTGTTTGTAGGAGACACAAGCCACAGGCTGATGTGTTCAAGTCACAGGCATCCACCTCCACCTCGTCCCTGAGAACGTTTGCAGCAAAATAAAGGGATCAGTCTTGATATATCATGATAACGCAGCTTTTTCCCTCCGATTTCTCGCGATGACAAAGTCAGGATATTGTCTCTGCAGCGCAGCAGCTTGAATGTGACTGCAGGTTAACATGCAGTATTTATTAGCAGCAATTAAATAACTATTTCATACAACAGAAACAGAAAAATACGTAAATGAGAACAGCTGTCTGTCTGTCTCACTCCTCACCAGATGTTGTCTGTGATGCAGTGTTATTGTGTACCATCTGAAAAGAGGGCGAAGCTGAGGAGGATCAGCTGTTTCTATTTGGTTCAGGTGTTTTAATGTGGATGAAAATTTAGCCACAATAATCTCATCGTGGTCTGACGCAGTGGTATTAAGAAAGAGGGCGTCTCATCATCATCTGTCCACATCTGCAGCTCCATATTTTGTTGTTGCTTTTCCATTTGGAAACATTTTTGAGGTCACTTCTAATCATCTGCACACAAAACCATTAAGGGAGTTACTGTTAGAGGAGCTGGTGAAGACAGTGGAGCATTTAGCAGCTGAAGAGACAGATATTTTTATCAGGAGGTGGAGGAGACCAAACGCAGAGCTAAAAGAGAGGGAATACTGGACTTAGATTGATCAGGTGGAGACAAACACGATCATGCAGCTCTGTGTCTGCAGGATGTGAGAGGATGACATGATTGGCTGTAACTACTGTGAGTTTTTTCTGCCCCGCTGGGGCCGACGAAATCACTGAAAGCAGCGTTGAAGTGGAGAGAGGTTGTGGGCAGTGTTTACTGACAGAAACAGATGGTGAACCTGAATGTTTTTAAAGAGAATGAGATTAAAAAAGAGAAACAGAGCGATGGCAGTCTGACGGCTTCTTAATCCTCTCAGTGCCCAGCCGCTGACTTCTATAAGCTGCAGAGGAGCTGTGTTTATGCATGGATATCAGTCCATCTGTCTGTCTGTGGGTCTGTCCACACACTATAACTGTATTCAGTGCGTGTGTGTGTGTGTGTTTGCAGCCAACACCCCGGCTCATCCCCACTTTTTCCTGATTTCCCCTCGGTAAAGAACTGTGGCTGTGTGCTGACCTGCAGCTCATTATACCCTCGGCTGAACCTCCTCTTCATGCCTCCCTCTCCTAATCTAATGGGACTTTCTGTCTGTCTATCTGTCTCCAGCAGCCATCCATATCAGGGTTCCACCAAAATGACTTTCTGAAGGCCAGTGCCAGTATTTCCATTATCTTAAGCCATTATCTCCGACTGGTTTTATGCCAAAAGTTCCCCCTAAATTACAAATATGTTTCTCTGAGAATTTTTATTCTTGTGGAAAAAGCCTCTAAATCTGAATTTAAACTGTAATATATTGCATGGACATTTTAAAGTCCAGGTAGAGGAAGTCAAAGTGACAAATGTAAACTAATGGTGCAAACTAAATGTTGCCTGATATGGATCAATATAAAGCAGCCACAGAATCATACCGTAGATGCTTTTAATTAGTTCCACATGTCAGTTTTATCAGGCTGCATACACACCTCATCACCTCATTGTGAGCAGTGGAGGGTAAAATACCAGCAGCTGCTTTAATGCCTTTTTTAGCTGTGATTTAGTTCAGTTTACCAGCTTCTCTTTGGGTGGTACGGTGCCTCGCCGGTTCCCTCAGCAGTGAATGGATGGTGTCACCAAACTGCACTCTGCATTTGTATGACAGCAGCTCAGTTCTTCCTGCTGGGGGCAGGATGTGTAGCGTTTGACAGCTTAACCTGCCTCATAATAAAACGCTTGTGTGGTGACGTAAGTGCTGTGGCATCGGTGTAACTCCGGCAGTCAATCCAGCCACGTAGACTACCTTCAGAGAGCCGAGCGGCACAACAGGCCCATGCTTGTACTTCAAATCACCAAAGTCATAATTTAATTTCACACCTGCTCCTGCTTTCATGGGATACAGATGAGCCGTAGCTCAGGTGGAATGGGACCTGAACGGCCTCAGCACCTGCTGCCCCGTCTCATCCCAACTCGCTCCCACTCAACTCATCTATTCAGCTCCACAAGAGGAGGAACTGGTGCTTGAACAGGGAGGATCCCTGAAGGACCAGTGTCGGCTGGAAACAGTGAGTCCATACTCGTCTGTTTTAAATAACAGCAGTAGAGGACACTTAGGTGAAATACTTAAATTTAAGCAGGTATTTGGAATAAAATGTAATCTGAGAGTACCTTGTCTGTCTTATGAATGGATCTCAAAGCAAGGCCTGCAAAATATTCAAATGTTCAAATCCTATTTTTTCATATTGTTTCAGCCCTTGATATCATGTTGTTTTGTTCATCTGGGAAGCCTTTACTTCTCCTCGCCTCACCCAAACATTATGTAGACAAACTGAACACAATGTGAGATGGTGCTGCAGCCACTTTCCTGGATTCTGTCTGATCTGACATGAAATGACCTAAAAGTGAGATCTGAACAGCAGGTTGCATTAAAATCAAGTTTTATTTTCATGGTTGACTCTCGTTCAAGTGAAGTTACCTCTGTCAGCATCGCTCACATCAAACAGAGGATAGAGATTCAGGACAGTTGGATTTGTTGGGGATGTTCCCTGCTGCAGAGAAAGAAAAGAAAGAAAAATATTGTGTTTTAAATGATCCTCTGATGCAGTTCACTGAAGAAATGACAACCTCCAGACTTTAAAAAAAGGACATGAGCATCACGATATAGAACGCACAGCACATGGTAATAACATACAGAGAGTATAATCACAGTGCCTGCATGTTACCAGCATTCCTTCTGTCTGACTGACAGTCTGGTTGGTGTGTGTTTGAAGGAACGTTGGATGGAGGTGGATGGTGTGGAGCTTTGTTTCAGGCTAGTCACAGCATCACCAGTACAGAAAACAGACAGTGGTACAGTGGTTAGTAACTCTGTCGTCCTCCTGCACAGACATACAGGTTAAATGGTGACCCTGTATGTGTTGGCCCTGCAATGGACCGCCCCCCCCGAGCCTTAAGGATAATGATGGATGGATGACGTTTGTTCTCATCTGAAGCTTGATGGAAGTGTGGGTTTCATGTAGGCCAAGGAATTTTTTTAAGGACAAAGAAATGGAGCAAATCGAGAAGAAAAATGACAAGTGAGATGAATGACAGGATGGATCCATCAGTCATATGGATGGATGGATGGATGGATGGATGGAGCATGCATTCACTTGTACAACAGAAAAACTGAGACCCTGCACAGTGAAGGCAACATGAAACTACCTGAATAAAGGTGCTGAAGGAAACGTCTCCGTAGGAGGAACGAGGTCGATCACAGCTGTTGGACTGAAACCATTGCTCTCATTATTTTGAATGACAGGATGTATTCCAGCTGTTTCAGTACATTGTGTTGATTTTTGTGAGGCTGGAGCTACAACCTTGTATCGCTTTGTTTAGTTTTTTTGTGGAGCTCAGTATATTTGCAGATAATATCAAAAACTGCTCAGGATCTGTAACTTTCCTTTTCTTATATGAATCAATTTGCTGCCATGCTGACATTAAGCGCCTTGAGTTTCCAGTCTGTACGGACTTGACTTGTAACAAAGCATGTGTGCTAGCAAGATAAAAATGTTAATGTTCAGGCAGCAGTTACAGGTCTCTCACTGAGCGCTCATCGACAGAGGCTGTAGGTGTTTACAGAGTCAGGACACAGGTACATGTTGTGTACAGACAGTATTATTGATTCGGCTCAGACCTGTCAGAAATGTCCATCAATCAGTCCAGCTCTTTGTTCTACAGCAGGATATTTCAACAGTACATTCCTGCTTCCCAGAGGATGAACCCTTTTGATTTTACTGACCATGTGACCTTCACTCTGGTTTCACTCTCAGGACAAACTTTACGTTTTAGGTTCACTGTTGATGCAGCAGAAAATGTTCTTTTCAGCACTCTCACACCGTGGCTGTGTAGACCAGCAGGTACAGGCACAGAGACATCAATAATATTTAAATATCTGTGTTACTTCAGTTTACTTTCTACTTACAGAGACGAGGAAATTAACATGAAGAACTGGAGTTTCTGTTAAAGGATTAAGATCAGTGTGTATGTGTGTGAGAGTCTGAGGCTGATGTAAATCTGCAGTCTGCACTTGGTGCGCCCAGAAAGTCGGCCATTACAGTAGAGGCAGACATGATTGATGGTCGCAGCTCTGGAGAGAGGGGGAGAGAGGGAAAGTGACAGAGGAGGGACAGACGGCAGGAAGGCAGACAGATCGTCCTCCTGTGCTGCCTTTCAGTCTCTTTAACTACATTGCTCCACACTGCAGAGCTCCACGTTACTGAAACTAGCGGTGTGAATTCAGAGCAAACGTTTGTCTCTCAGCCACACAGGTGTTTTATGTTGTTCAGGACAGTGTTCGTCCCCTCCTCTCTCCTTTTAGATTTCTCTCATCTGATCGGCTCGGTTAGATAACCCTGTTATCATCCTTATCAGTGCATTGAAGTCCAGCCTTTTTTCAGCCCCAGTCTCACGTTGCCAGGTGGATTTTGGTCTGACTGCACAATGAAGCTGCAACATCCACCTGCTAAAATTTACTTGGAAAAAGCTGCAGGAACAGGACACAGTGTTGGTTGGGCTACAGGAGTTAGCAGACCACAAAGTTGTAAATTGTCCAGCGTTTAATCAAACATTTAACTGTTATTAAAGCAACATCATGTCACTATCTGACCTTAAAATAAAACCTCAATCATTTTGACGGCACACACACACATATATATATAGAAATAGAAATGAATGGGAAGTTGTTTGTTGTGCTGCTTCCTGATTGGCTATCGTTCCGTTCCACGTCACAATCCACAGAGAGTGTGCTCGGCTTTTCTCGGCGTCCCCCCCCCACACAACAGGATTTCTGATTGGAAATATTGAACATGTTTAATATTTATCGGGGCTGATCGTCTTCAGAGCAGATCAGGGAGGGTAAAATCAGTCTGAACACACCTCACACCACAGGAGAATCTGACAAGATCATCTTTACAACCATCAGATAATCGGGCCTTTGCTGCTGTAGTCTGAACCCCGCTTTACCTGCGATTACAAACTTCAGGAAATGAAACTAACAAACTAAAGATGATAAACTCTTGGATTAATATGATGGTGAATTAAATTGAGAGATTGAACGTGGAGTATTTTGAAAGGTTGAACGGTTCTAAAACTACCAGACATAAGACATAACATTTCAAGAAAGTCAAAAATAAAAGAGGGGGGGGCACAGTCTGGTCATGGGAAAGTGACACTGCAAACACATGGCATCATAATGTGACCTCTTTCATGTTGTATAGAGACTTTTCTCAAAATGGAATCAGAGGTGAAGTCCTACACAGTCTTCCCTTGTAAGTTGCCGTGAGTATCTGCACGAGAAACCTCAGAGGAGAAAGTCTCAGCTCGTTCCTAATCCTTTGAGCTTTGATTGAAATTCACAGGGACCATTATCGCCCGGGGGTCTGGTCCAATTCAGAATCCAGTTGCTCCACTGGGGGACCCCAGCATGAAGCGGGGGTCATCCTTCTTTTCTGAGGACCTCTCTGTCATATGTCAGGATTAGTCAGGCGTTGTTATTGAAAAGCCTGCCGTCCGACCACCTCTCCAGCAGAGGGAAATTTCCAATTTCTGTGATATTTTACTTTGTAATGAAAGTGTCAGGGGGATGTGAAAAGGAGGAGATGCACCATAAATCCCTGCCCTGGGAGAAGAACCGGGCGGAGTGTGTGTGCCGGTCCGACTGCTCACTGAGCCGATGTTTTATTCACAGCATCCGCTCTGTCTGTCTGTGTTCACCTGTCTGAGTTTGACGAGGACGCTTCTTTAACTGGCAGGTAAAGGAGCAGGAGAGAGTCCATTATATTTTTCTGCCTTCGTTTTCTTTCTTCTTTAAGTTTAAAGCTCTGTGCCTTCAATTATTCCATATCCTCTAAGATCTCAGAAAAGGAAAAAGGCTTAAGGAGTTGGTTTTACATTTTACAGACACCAAAAATGGAAATGTGAGAGTGGATTTTCTTATTTCATCTTGAAGGAGAGACTGAGTGTGTAACACTGGTTACAGAGCTGAATTCGTCTTCAACATATCCAGGAAATCTTTTCACTATCTGGCTTCACTGAACCTAACAATCACAGTATCACATTTAGTGTGATAAACTCTCCCTCTGTTTGTTAGAAGCTCTGACTGGAACAAAACGATTCCACACAGCTATAAAATATCTATTGATCTTTATTATTTGTCACTTTATTGTGAACTCTGTCCCTGTCAGGATCCTGCAGAAATGATGGAGCAGGTGGTGATTTGCCGCGAGAAGAAGCGAACCATCATCGTCAGACTGAAAACCTGAGTTAAACCTGAAGTTACCTCGATAACCGCAAATCCTGCTTCATACAGGTCTCTGGTCAGGACTGGCTCTGTCTTAAAGTAACAACATCCACCTTCAGAGCTTCAGTCGGAGACGTGCTCCTCCCTCCTGCTCACCTGTTCCCTCTCCCCTCATTAGCTCTGAGGTTTCCTCTTTGTGTTTGTGCTGTAGTTTTCCAACTCTCTGTTCTTTGCCCGCCTGGTTTGGTCCTGATTGAGTTTTTGACCTTGTCTGTGTTTATTTGGCCTTTGCCTCAGCTCGACCCTTTGTGCTTTGTTTGCCTGCTCAGATCTTTGTATCCTCGACTGTTTACTTCTACATCCGCCTCCTGAGTCGAGCCTCTCCGTCTGTTTTCTGAGAACCGTGACACAAACAGTTTCACAGCAGTTTGAGTTCATCACGTTTCTGTTCATACACTTTACATGTCTGTGTACGAGGTTTTCCCTGAAAAGAATTATCCACATTTGGTCCCATTGCTGTGATTTATTTTATGTTAAAACAAACCTTTTATCATTTCACTGAGATAATCCAACTAAACCCTGCACAGAAAGTGAGTGGATGCAGACTCCTGTCTTCTGCCTGTCAGCAGATCTCAGGTCTCCAGCTCCCCCCGCGACCATGAGCAGCAGAAAGCAGGTAAATCTCTGCTCTGCTCTGTAATGACACTGTCTGAGCTGTCCAAGCATATTTCAGCCGAGCAGACGGCCGATTGGTCAATTTCAATTACAGCCTTCCCTCCTTATCAGCCCTCAGAGAGCCGGAGCTCTGCTGCTGATTGGATGGGACGTGGCTTCATTAGCTGATGGGAAACGCAATCAGTCCTCACTTTCTACCTGTCCTTATCTCTCTGGTTTTTCTCTCGTTCTGTGACATGTCGGCGTGAAACCAGGCTGGAAGCGGAGAAATATGAACGTAAATAAAGAGAGAAGTGAGAGTGGAAAGAAAAACGCGTGTTTGCATGAAGGATCAATAGCTAATCCTGAGCTTAATCTGGTGTCTCTGGTTTACAGCGTATCTGTCCTTCCTCCCTGCTGCCGGCTGCTTCCTTATGAAGAGAACAACATCGTTTGTGTCTGACAAAAAGCTCCAGTGATTTAGGAGCTAATGCCTCCAGCGCAGCAGAGTCTGCACACAGAGAGGAAGACAGAGGGACGGCTTATCTCAGACTGACAGGACGGAGAGACAGATAGAGGTCTGAGGAGAGGATGATAACAACATGGAGATTTTAAAAGTTTCTGAGCGAGCTGAGCAGTCAGACTTTTATAAAATCAGCCTGTAAATACCCACTGAGTGTGTGTAACATCAACTTCTTCAACTGTTAAAAACAAAGTAAGCTACAGGACGACAAAGACAGTTTATTACTGCTGTTATTTTACATCTGTTTTGTAGGCAGATATACAGTTATCAGTTGGCTAAGCTAAGTAGCCTTTAGCCTTTAGCCTGCTCCACCAGCCAGTTTGCTAAACCAGCAGCTAACACAGGTATTTTCTTTTCACTCTTCCTCCTCTTTTCTTTTTCCTCTTCTTCAGTATATATGACGACAGGTCTGTGTAGAGCCCAGCCAGTCTGCCATGTTGGTATCAGTGTATTTGTTTGCTCATAAGCGTGGACACATGAGGAGACTGAGGACATGAGCACAGACCGGTGAAAGGCTCCATAACCCCCCTGTACAGGAGCAAGACCCCCAGACTGAAACAACACAGCTGCTTCGTCTCCTCGTGGTGATTTTTCACACAGCCCAGTACAGAAATGCCAAATGTTGCATTTAGGAACTTTTAAAAAGTTCAATGCCAGACATCAGTAAGTAAGCTTGAAAATCAGTCGGGGCATATTTCTGAGGATTTAACAAAGACAGAGAACATCAGTGGAGGATTTTCAGTATTCAGATTATTCAGCTGCATTGAGAAACTGTTTCAGCCCTAATGTTTATGTCACTCAGACTCTCTCATATACACGTTCAGTATCTGTCTGTCTCATATTATCTTTGAGTCGCTGTCTGAGCAGATTCAATCCTGAGTCAACGCTCCACTGCTCAGACTCTTCCCCCCCGCCGCCTGCGACGCTCTCCCTCCTCCATCAGCCTCCACCCTCAGTCCGTCTGCAGCTCGGAGGAATAACTCAGCACCAGCCCACAGTAATATCAGGCTGGTTATCGATTAGAGAGCCGGCCGGGGGAGAGATGGACTCCTTCAGACACAGGCAGAGGTGGAGCTGTTTTATGTGGATGTGTTGGAGGGGCGTTCAGGGTGCTGCTGTGTTGTGGAAGATCTGAGGAGATGTTAAATTAACTTCAATATCAGGAGTCTGGTTCACTATGTTGTGTGCTCAGCAAACACGCTATGGAGCAAGTCTTACTTTGTTAAAGGAAGAACCTGTTGGGAGAACCAGCCAGTCAAGATTTCAGAAGGCACATGAGCAGCGTAAAGTTACACTTTGTTGTCGACAGTCAGCTTGAAAATGAGCCTTTCTGTTTCTATAGATGTTGTCTGAATGCAATCATGTTAAACACCAGTCATTTCAAAGGGAACGTTTCAGGATTACTATCCAGTGAGAAAATGAATACCCAGTAAGGAATGAATATTTGAAGCGAGAAGATGTAGATCAAAAAGCTACAGCCATTCCCACATGAAAACCAGTTCAGATAAACCTCATAGAGACTATCAGTTGAATCTGTAGCCTGTCATTACAGTTTTAGGCACTCAAGCTTCATTACAGCCCCTGCCACCACTTCATCACATTCTGCTCCACTCTCTTTGCTTCAGTCGTGAAGGTTTTGCAGCCGCCAGAGAAGAGGTTGCAGAAGATTGTCCACCACTGCCCATCCTCAAATGGCGGTGACCAGATATTTTCCATGCTGTCTGGCCAGAGGTCACGTGATAGATTGAACTGAGGAAACCCAGCTATGTGACCCACCAGCAGAGCTTGACTCAAATTGAACATCCTGTAACCCAGACTAAAGTGTTAACTGAGAAAACCCCATCAGCAGGCTTTTAAGATTTTCCAAAAGCAACCTTATGAGGGTTTGTCCCTGAGATGGGACGCCCATAGTTGTGTAAGTTTTAGCAGTTCTTCATCAGTTCACTGATCTGATTAAGTCGCCAACTTGAGGCTTCTACATCCTCAGTTGTAAGCAGAAACCAGAGCACAGCCACCTTCCTTCTTCATGCCAGACGTTTATGGTTTAAAAAATACAATAGTAAACATATCAGAGATAGCCACTTTAGGGTAGGAATCATGATAGCTGGTACTGTGTCATGTCAAGATCTCATCCTGTGTGTGTGTCCTCCTGTTTCAATTGTTGATGACCCCCACCACAGGTAAAATTAACCAAATAGAGAGATGTCCGATGATCAGAATTTTACTCGCCTTACAAAGACGAAACAGACCAGCAACACACACCTCCATCTCCTCAACTGTTCAGTTCAATCGATACCATCCAGCCAGCGATGAAGAAACTGTTGAACCGCCCCGTCACCACCGACTCAGAGGATGGCGGTTTTTTTACCGCAAAGCGCATCCGAAGAGGTGATGGCCAGTGGTTTTCCATCACAGGGTTAAACAACAGCAGTTTTATTAATTGCTACAGTTTATTCCTCAGTGTGCTGGGCAACCTTGAGCCTTTGTAAAATCAGAGACCGGCATCTGATCAGATGGCTTTGTAGTCGCAACGTTATCCGCAGTCAGCCAGTCACGTTGTGAAGAACTCAAGAAGCGACTGTCATACGTTGAGGAATTACCTTCGCCCTGCCATCTCTGCCACCTCCGCCGCTTAGTCCGTGAAAGCCGGAGTGTAGAACCACCACCGAACAGGAAGCACAATTCACGATCGCACTTGGAACTCGCGACTTTATCTTCTCCGAGACAAACATCCGTCATCATTCATCGCAGGTCAGCCTTCCCAAAGGGCACCACCATCACCTGTTCCTAATTCCTGAATCAGCTCTTCCGCCACCGCTCATCACCATTTCCGCGGCCCACCAGTTGTTCTCGCCACAGCAGCGTGTTGATGGTTCAACAGGCCCCTGATGACAGCAGTGTTACTGAGGATGCGGGAGTATTATCAAAGAAGTCAGCAGCGTCGGGGAGAGCGCACACAGGATCAGACCAAATGCCTTCTCTGTTACCTCAAATCATTCTCAGTCTTTTCACGCACAAGGCGACTGATCTGAACAGGTTCATTTCATAAACCTTTCAGGGTACGCTGCATGTTGAGATGAACTGAATAGCCAGATATTCATGGAATGTGTCTGCTGACCTGGCATGAACTGGCCCATCTGTCAATTTGAGACCAGTCCTGATATTTAATAGTCCGATACTAAATAGTGTCACATTGCTGGAACTTCCATTATTGAAACACCCCAGGTGTCTGAGACACCACTGACCCTCAGCTCAAGAAAGATTCAACTGACACACAGATACATCCTTATTATATTAAGAGGGCTCAAATCAGAGGCCATGAAATAATATTGATCACAACCCACCCAGGACTGGGACACACATCCTGAGGCCTGGACAACACAGCCTGCACTGAGCACGAGATAATAATTAACTCACCAGCCTGGGTCTGGGGACCCATCAAACCAGAATAGTGAAGATTCTTTATATCAAAGAGATCCAGCGAGAAATTTATTGTCAAAAGGCAAAATTAGGTTTTCAGAGGGCATTTGAACTGGCAGCTGCACTTCAGCAGTCGTTGCTAGTTCATGATTTTCAGAGGAGCTGAGAGTCAGTGAGAGCTGTAGCGCAGAATGCAAAGAAATGGCATGGTATACGGGACTTGAAATGACTGGTTACTTCAGACCCATCAAAGCCTTTCCAAACCACAGGTGAGGCTGTGGCCAGGCCAGGCGGGCCCTGACGCCTGGATTGTTGTTTGAGAGCTGAGGTCCAGATGGAGACGAGAGGAGATTGTCCACAGGAGCGATGAATTAAAGACCAACATACCACATTCAGCAATGTGCTGGTATTTAGACAGCAGGAACCAGTTGACGTCACTGTGGTTTTGGCCAACCAATCTGAATCGACCGAGTTGCGTTAGTTGCTGGTTTGAACATACCGGTGTGTTGTGGTGAAACAGCGGTGATGGCTGATTGTGTGACGATATTGTAACACGGCGTACGTTACAGAATCGGATGGTTTATTCACCAGTCCATGGTATTCAGACGACGGTTGCTTTATACAGGCATTACGCCATCGCCAAACCCTCACCCGCCTGCCTGTCTTCGTGATCAGGCAGAATTGAAAGACGAATCCTGTGTTAATAAAGGACCGTTATGGGACACACAGGCAGCGATAGTGACACAAAATTGTATCATAGCGTCACTACAGACAGCATGTCTCTGACCAATAACCCAGTGTTAGACGATGGATGTGGGGTTCAGAGAAAAGTTCCTGGTGTTTAGGTGGTGTTGTGGTCTGTATGTTAAGTCAGTACATATACTAGACATATTGAGTACAGACAGTCAGTCGAAGATTTCCAGCATCAGGCCACAGACCTAGAGACACCTGACAGAGATCTAACAGGCTGAACATCTGGACCCCCCAGGGAGTTCAAATCCAGCGGTGCAGAAAGTGCTGTGACCGACAACGAGAGCCAATGAGAGCGTGAGATGTAAAGTGAGAGGAAACCTGAGGGAGGAGCTGTACACCATCAACCATGACTCCAAGAAAACAAAAATCATATTCTTTTCTTTTCCTTCCTTGTTTTGTTGCAAGTGGTTCAGTGTCTGGTTCACATCCCTTTTTCAGGACCTGCAGCATCAGTCACAGTCCAACAGTCTCATCCTATCAGTTCCCAAATCAGCCTGGATGTTGGAGCTGTGCATGTTTCCATCCTCCAGATTAGCAACAACAGTTTTGACTTTCTCCATTTCAACCCAGAAGCCAAATTTCACACTGAGCTAATTAATAAATGAAGAGAAGTATCAGGACAAGCAGCTCGTCCAGGAGTGAAAACTCTGATCTGCTTTAAAATACAAGGATGTTTCTCCAGATGGGATTTAAAGGACAGGAGGAGAAGCTGGTTCCAGACGACTCAGTGAGAATAAACCTGAGTTTAACAACAAACCGAGAGATAGAAAAGACTGATCTGAATGTATAAACTTTCTTTCAGGGGAAAAGAATAAAAAGTTCAGTCTAACACAACCTCAGAAAACGACAGGAGAAAACTAATCAGATGAACAGACTAAATGGAGAGATGTAACAATGAAGCTGTTTTATTCATATTTCTGTTTCTGCTTGACTGACAGGTGGAGTTTTATTGATCACAGACTGGGATTTATGTTGTTCCCAGTTCACCCAATTTAACACTCGAAGGACTCAGCGGCTCCACTTTGGTCTGATTGGACCTGGATAAGAAAAGGTCCCTGCAGAGCTGCTCCAAACAAAACTAACAGGAGGATCAGACAACAGATGTACAAGACCAGTGGTGCCCAGCTTCTCACTTCCTGGTGAGATTTTTGTTGTTGTTTTTTATATTTTTGAGATGCAGAGTTGAGTTTTCATCCACAGCAGCAGCTGCAGCATTATTTACTCTCTCCTCTGTATCCCAGCAGGAATATGTGCTGCATATCCAGACCGCCTTAAATCAAAGACGGTGAATCCCTGGCAGGTCAATTACTGTCTGACCTTGTGAGTTCAAAGTTAAACACGGAGTGAATCAGATCACAAGTGTGAGCCGACAGCTGACGCTTCACGCTCACTGTCACCTCGGAAATTTATTAAGATTGAAAAAGAATCCTGCACCTCGCATCATTAAAATACATCTACATGTCTCGTATGCGGAGGTGAAAGAAACCTCTTACTTCATTACAAAGTCACAGTCCTGCTTTCAAAAGTAAAGGTGAATATGTTTTATCACTGAAATGTACTGAAGCATCAAAAGTTACTGAGTTACGGGGATGTACTCAGCTGTGTTTAGGCACAGAAACTATTTGGTTAGAGTCAGGAAAAACAATAAAACGCACAGTAAAAAAGTCTTATCCTTCCAACCCAACATGGGAAGGACTGGTCTATCACCTGCACTGCCTGCGTTTTGAAGGTGTAAAGTCATGTGTGCAGATTGAAGAGAATGGGCTGCCACTCAGGTGAAGTTTTACTGTAAGACCGTATCATAATGTTAGTTAAGATGGAAAGGTTAGAAAACAGAATTAAAACCAAGTTTGAGGAGAGTTTCAGTGGGTTTATCCTCAGCTCCATCACAGATGCTCTCCAGCAGGCAGGTAAAGGTGGATGAGGTTATTATGGAGCAGTCACGGCACAATGGTTTCTATCAGGACCACAGTTAAGGCATTATTAGACAGAGATGAGTGTGTGTGTGTGTGTGTGTGTGTGTGTGTGTGTGAGGGGGACAGAGATGAGAGAATCAAATTGACAAGGGAAATTTTCCGCTTCAGATGTCACCTACTTGTTTATCAAAGTGTCTGTAATCAAACTGCCTCCACAGGAAAATGGAGCTGCCATCGTCTGCACCTCCTGATCACGCTCGCCGGCCTGTCTCTCTCTGCCGCCAGTTTGGCCTCTGAGGAGTCTCCACGTCCAGCACGTCTCTGTCCTCCAGGTTTCCTGCGACAGGTACGTCGTCCCTGTTGAAAGACAGCCCGTGACCCGCCGTCACCGGGGCCCCTGTAAATGTCAGCGGAGCCGTCAAAGGGCCAATCATCCTGATGGGAAACACATGACGAACCTTTTCGATTTTTTTTTTTTTTGGCTAACATTTCCAGGTGTCTGCCGTTGAAAAGAGCTCCCTCCGTTTTCTTGGCCTCGCCTCTGTCGCCTGACATTTCTCCTGAGCGTCCTGTGAAAGGCGTCGTCTCACGTTGTGTTTCCAGCATTTTAACAGGAGGTCGGATAAAACACAAAAAATAAAATGACTGAATCAATAAAGCAGATTCATTGGTCAGTGTGGACATGAGCAATGTTAACATTATCGAGCTCGACACTGAACCTCAGATCTCTCCTGAGGTTTTTCTGTGACTGCATCATCCTGTGTCACTGTGATTCACCTCATCTCACCTGACAACGAGCCAACTCGTTTACCAGTTTAACACCAAAGTTCGCAATTAGCTGGTCTGATCTGCTGCAACACCTTCTGCTGTTTGTGACTCTCATCCAAACGTCTGCAGAGCCTCCAAACAAATTAACAAGACACTATCCAATTCCAGCTGTTTCCTGCTTTGTTTCCAAACAAAATCCCTCTGTTTGTGTGTGCTGAACTGCAGCAAGCCAACACACACACACACACACACACACACACACACACACACACGTGCAGAGAGTTGGCTGAGGAGCGTGGGGCATCTGGGACTTGGATTAGAAGCCATGACAGGGAGATGGAGGAGGGATTACTCTGCCTGCCTCGTTTCAGCTTCCCTGCCTCGGTTTGTTTGCATGAGTGAGACGGAGGAAGAGGGAAAGAAGATTCAGAGACACCGTGTGTGTGTTGGCCTGAACGTCTGCTCCATTATTGGAAAATAACAAAAGAGAAAAGGCCAAAGTGAAGCTGAGAAACCGCACAAATTCAAAGTGTTTCAAAGCAGACGATCTGTCAGTGAAACAGCACCAGCTCTGTCCAGATCCACTGACTGCTGATCAGCAGCGACACCAGCGAGATAACAGGAGGGACGTGTTTGTAATGGTGTTTACAAAGGAAGCTCTGAGGATTGATAGATAAATGAACAGTGTTTCGACGTTATCCTTCTCTTTATCTCTGGTTACAACACCCTGAATACATTCAAATTTAACATGACTCATATTATTCCTCTGGCTTCATTAGGTTTAATAAAGCCTGTTATTATAAACGGTTTCACTGTTTAGCCAAGCAGCAGAAATCTCCTTCTCTTATTGAAAACATGAATGTTAATATTTGACATTTCTTCATTATAACAACAGAATTTGTTTGTCCCGCTCTCGTCGAGGCTCAGAGTCAACATTTAATTACTTCCAGGACGGTGGATGAATACTGCGCCGGGCCTGTTTTGTCTGCGGGGCCTGAGCAGCTGAGGATGTGTGAAGAGCCGTTACCTTTTAATAAAGCGCCCTCAGTGTCAGAGCGTTCATTATTCAGCAGAACGGCTTTAAGACAGCTGACAGACGCCAAAACAAAGCGGAACAGGGGCTCTGAGCGTCCCTGTTTCCTGATGACAGTGAAGGCAGCGGGCCTGGAGGTCACTGCACCTTGTCTTCACACATAAAGGTCGACTGATCCAATACCGACGGCCAGAATCACCAGTATGGATACCAGCTGGTTATCAGACGAGTAAATCAACAATTAAAGACAATAAACAACATCACCAACAATCAAACACACATCTAAAGTTCACCCTGATGGATTCACTTTAACAGGCACAGCTCAAGTTTCTTTAAGCTGTTTTTTTAGAGCAAAAGTG
This sequence comes from Lates japonicus, assembly GCA_033238685.1. Lineage (NCBI taxonomy): Eukaryota > Metazoa > Chordata > Actinopteri > Centropomidae > Lates > Lates japonicus. Next base: position 427,945 of record BRZM01000007.1, on the reverse strand, counting down.
AAAATGAATCAATTCTTTTTTTCCTCCTGATACTGAGGTTACTCATCGATTATTTTATATTTTCAATGTGCATATTTTATCGCTCCTTTTGGTGAGCATCAGTATGCATGGTGGTGCAGGGAAACACTTTGAAAAATGCCTTCAGAAGCTTGTCTACGTCCCAGACCGAGCGGATCCAGACAATAAAGAGAGCTGTAGCTCTGCACCTGATGAATAATGAAATCAGAGCAGGATATTGATGTCTGAGCAGAGTTCTGCTGTGGAGCCTTCACTGACTTCATGAAGTCATGGTAGATTTGGAGTTGGTTGAGGAGCAGGATGTGATGAATATTTATATGTTAAGTCTCATATACAAAAGCAAGCCAATAATGTTTTACATGAAAAGGAAAACATTATTGACTTTAAAGTAAAGTTCTTGCAGGATTTGCCCTCCTGTACCTTGAATGTTCTCCAGGAACCCACTGTCTAAAACGAGCACCTAGCATTAGCCCAGCTTCACTTCACTTGCCGAGGACACAGCAGACAACTTTAAGAAGTAATATGCAGTAGAAATACAGATTAATAGAAGAGGAGTTCAGCAGAGTTTGGGTCAGAAGCTGAAGGCACCAGAGAATCTGTGGATCAATCAATCATCAAATAACTGAAGACAGATGCTGGCAGATTAGAAGAAGAAGTGTATAACAAGTGAAGGAGACAAACCTCTGTTATTGTCGTAGAAAATCTTTACACACATGCACAAACTACGATTAGAGGCTCAGTAATCTGGTCCAGTGTAAACCTTCCATGGCAGAATGTAAGTATCAGAGGATAGTGGAGAGATGGATGGACAGTGTGCAAACTCTGGTGTATTTCGTCCTGTGAGAGAGTGAATCCTGCCTCAGTGAGGCTCACACACTGACTGAGACTCACACACTGACTGCAGTGAATGCGCACACACTCCTGCTGCTCTTCGATGCTGCAGACCTGCTGCTTCTGAAGTTGTAGTAAATGACAGCAGGGCTAGCCGGCTAATATGCTAAAATGCTAATGTGCTAAATGTTTTATACTGTGAGGAAGTTGTATGAACATTTCCTGCCCCAACCTGCTGCCGCTGACTTCAGAGACTTTTGCTATAAATGATAAATTCCTTGAGTTCAGATGAGAGCAGTGTCAGGGTTAGCTGCTTTATTAACCACACTCTGCTGTGGCTGCACGTCTCGGAGCAGGGACCTCAGCACAGAGAGGTTGTGGTGGCGGCTGCTCTGCAAACAGTTCGTAAAGTGTCTTCCAACTCACGCAGATTAAGATCTGAAAATGAAGGGGAGGGGGCAGCTCGTCACATCCTCCCCCCGGGAGCGCTGCAGATTTACCCTCTGATTTAAATTTAGTTAAAAAACACAAGCCAAGAGCTGCGGCTTCCTGAAACCGCCCGACTCTCTCCATCAGTCTGAAGCCACCTCTCCCTGTTGGAATGAACCAGGAGGAAGGATGGACACAGACCCAGAGAAGACACCATGAGGAGACAGAAACAGAGCACACGAACAGCTGGTGGTTGAGTATGTTAGAAAAATGTCTCTGAGTTAACTATAACACCCACCTGCACACGGAGGACCACGTCCCCTGCAGCTGACAAATCGACCTCCAGTGCAATGTTCCCCTGCAAGAGTTTCTGAAAGTTCACTCTCATCTCTCACCTGGTTTTTTTCTGTCATACCACGAGCTGTTGAGAAAAATCTCACCATCAAGCTCCATCTAATAGAAATCTGTTTACTTTATCTGCTGAGCGTCTGGTTTCAGATCCGGGAAATGTAAACGGCTCCACGAGGCTCCGTCACCAGGGAAAAATGATGCAATCATCCTGTTTGAAGCCGTCAGCTGAGAGCAGGTAAGACTGAGCGCTGTGTTTTACCAGCAACGATACAATTACCAGAAATCCCTGCACCTGAAGATGTATGAAGACAACAACAGGCAGATCTCTGAGAGCTGTAAGCTTCAGTCCAACATTAGTTTTTAGTGTTTAAGAGTAGTTGATCAAAGGTCAGAGAAACGAACCTGGGATTTCAGGGCTTTCCTCCCTGCATCAGAATTTTCTGATGTTTTTATCGACGTTTTTGTTTCATCGACAAACTGCCCGTACACTAAATCATCTGACGAATTCAACACGAGAGCAGGTGGTGGAAAGAAAAACTCAAACCCAGGACTCACTTTCATGCCCTAACTCATGGTCACACAGAGTTATTGGTTTGCCTCACTTGACCAGTTCATGAGTGGATTCACTGTCCTCTTCACACGTCTGCATCACGGCAGCAGATCAATAACAAATTTCATGCTTTCTGGTGTGAGTGACACTCTGCTCTGGTGATGATGTGGCTGAAGAACCACTCATATCTGCTGTCTAAGATCTGATCTGATTAAACTCATTTTCACTCCACACAGACACAAAAACAACTCGTCCTTTTTGTCCTCTCGTTCTCCGTGATGTTGTTAACACACGCTGACCTCTGACCCTTCATTTGGAAGTCAGCCATATGTCACTGTATGTCACAAGTCTCTACCAATCAGCTGCGGTTATTGATTTCACCGCCCATCACTCAAGGCCTCTTGATCCTGAGGTCAGAGGAAGGTGCCACCTCCATCTGAAGAGCTGCCTCCTCTTCATTCAGCTGCAACTCTGCTGTTTTCACCTTAAATTAACCTCTGGAACAGACAGTGAGTGACGCTCTTAACATCTAATGATCAGTCATCCATCAGGCACATGGACACTTTTTTAAACCTGACGTGTTGGGAAACACTAGTTAACTGTCGTCTCTGGAGTCAGTCATAAATACATCCTGCAGCTGGAGGAGGATTTTCTACAACCTGGCAACACAAACGTTTTTATTAATGGCTTAAAACTGAAGTACTAGATTAATTAACAATTAATGAAGTCATTGATTAGAGCTCATAAAACCTTTATAAATGATGCCTTATCAGAGAGAAGCAGCAGAGGAAGTTTGTTTGTGCTGTTCAGGAAGATAATGTTCTGTGTTCAGTCATTAAAACCAAACACAGTCACAATGACAGATTTAATTACCTCAGCTGTTTGACTGCTGCTTCTTTCATTTTCAGTTGCACTGGAGTTTACTGAAATATAATACAGGCTAAGAGCAGTGTTTTCCTCTGAATTCTAGTGGAGTAGAAGATCTGAAAAAGGAAATACTCAGTTAGTCCTCTGTCAGTTTAACTCTCGTCTTTCCTCAGTTCTTTTCTCCGTCCTTCGTGTCGTTGTTACTGATGATTACAGTCGATTATAACTGATCAGATTACACATCAGATCCTGTCTTGCCTGTAAGAGCCTTCCGATGCCTCGTGGCAGGTGTGAGCGTCCACCACAGATCTGTCACTTCTTCAGACAGGTCCTCTCTGTGAGATCTGTCCCTCATCGTGTCCTGTACTGAGTCAGAATTGAGAGCAACCACAGATTACACACAGTGTGTTACAGTATATGGGATTACTGATGTTTCTCAGTGGCTCCTGATGTAATACAAATTGGGTCACAGCTCAGAGACCCAGATACACTGAGGGTTTTTTTTTTTTTTTTTTTTTGTCGCCAACAGTTTTGATTTGAAGCCTCTGACGAATCAGATTTCAAACCCACAGATCTGAAGCTTTATCAGCTTTTAGGCCACAGTATCCAAAAATCATTTACTTATTCTATCAAAATCCCATCAGGATAAAAAAAGCCCCTGAAACAGGTTTAAGACCTTCACTGGACACTAAGCTGCTCTTTATCATCAGAGAAAGATACCACTGACTGGATAAGACCAGAGCATGAAGAAAACTTAGAGGAAATGGTCTGAAACTTTAAATGATAAAAACAGGAGTTTTTCTGTGAAGAAGCTTTTTGCACTAACATAATTAAAACTAAGCATCATCCACTGTAGCCAAAATGTAAAGCTTCAATGTTTTCAATTCTCTTCTGATCAGAGTAAACTTCTTTTTGAAGAAATGATAACAGAAACGATGAATGAATGCAAAAAAAGAGTTTAATTGGAGCGTATATAAAAGGCAGCAGTAAACCTTGAACCCAAACCAACAATGAGCATGCAGAGACATTCAGCTGAACTCACCACAACAACAGAAGGAAATGAGAAACGATTTCAAATCACTGACACATGACAAAATGATTAGAAATGTATGTTTACAGTAATGTTCAGTCACGTGGCGTCTCACCTGTCTGTCTGTCTACCAAGAACATATCTCACCAATCTGTGTCCAAAACTGTCAAATGAGGTGCATGATGTTTAGTAAACAGGTGAAGGAGATCTGAGTCGATATCTGCAGACAATGTGACTGATCAAATTTCATGGCTAATTTGGCATTTCAAGAGTTTTCCCTCCATCACAGTTCACTAATTCCTGTGTATGGTTTGGTGTTGTGAATAATAACCACTGAGAAAAAGCCCTGAAAGATCCAACATGTACATCTCCTATAACATGATAATAATGAACAAAGAGGATTGGCCTCAGAGTGTCAGAGAGACACAGAACAGGAGAAGCAGCTCGTCATTGGCTGGTTAGTTGGCGGTGGCGGTGGCCTTCTTCTTCAACACCCTCCTGGTGGGCTGTCTGGGGACACCAGCCGGAGCCGGAGCCGGAGCCGGGCCGGCAGCCGGGCCAGTGTTGGTGTTGGCGGCGCGGGCGGCCTTGACCTCATCGATGAAAGTTTCTATGGCGGCGAACTTCTCGGTCAGGTCGCCCAGGTGAGCTTTGAGGGCGTTGAACTCTTTGTAGAGGTCATCTAAAGCCTCAGACAGCGGCTGGATCCTGGACAGGGAGAACATGTGGTGAGGTTTGGATCATGAGGCGAGTCATCTGGTCCCACATCAAGTTTTAATCTCATTCCTCCATGTTTTAGTGCAGGTAAACTTCTGTTATCTCTGTCTTTAGTTGAGTCTGATCCAGACTGATCCAGACTAAATCATGGGGAAAAAAAACTCTAAATGATGATCCTACAGTGACCAGATGATACTGCAGGATTTCTACATATATAACCTAAATACAGCCATCTTTCCTTTATCCACCGTGCTAACAGTTCTGATTTACTTTGACTTCTCTGTGACTAATCAGCAGGACTGTAGCTGCTCACAGATGTAATTTTGGTTTTGGATGTTTTCTGTCTCTCTGCTGTTTAAAGGATCCGTTTCAGTGTAGTTTGGCAGAGATGATCCCAAAAGAAAAGAATGTTTAGTGTGTGTGGTCTGAGAGCTAATACAGACCTTTAATATAGCACAACCAAACATCAGAGGATCATGTCTGACTTTCAGTAAACACCATAAATAACTCTGGTCATTATACTACTTTAATGTAGAACTGCTCATCAGTACACATTAATACAAGATATAAAACCATGTTTTTAATTATGACTCAAAATTCAATTCTGTGAAATTTGCAGACAAGTTTGAAGTGGAGACAAAAAAGGAGAAAAAAGTGAGGAGCAGAAGAAGAATTATGGCTGAAGAGTAGAAAAGAAAATAAGTGAGCGAATGACACTTTAAACCCATTTGCTGTTTATTTAACTACTCAACTATAATGATGTCTGGACCTCTAAACTGTGGTGAGGAGCAGGAAACACCAGGTTTCCTTGTGGAAAAACTGGAGCTGGGTTCTTTCACGCTGCACGGCAGCACGTTTCTATTTTGACTCGTAAACTGCAGTTTGAGCTGCAGGTTCTCATGACGACAGAACGGACCCAACAAAGTCCGGACTTTATTTTCAGCCTGAAGCATAAACCAAATTCCTGTGGTGCCTCTCTACTCCCAGACTGTTTAATTTCATTCATGTGGAATATTTGGCTCATTCAAAACACACAGGAGAACAAACACACAGTCTGTCATATGTGATGAAAGTTCTTTTAGATGATTTACACTGATATAAACTGCTGCTACTACTGCTCTGTCTTTACCACAGCGTCTTCTCTTCACTTTTCTCCTCAGGCTTTTATTCACTATCTTCTACTATAGGGGAGAAGACAACTAGATACCCAACTGTGAACCTGAGCTGAAAGACTTGTCTGTCTCTCTTGTCCCCTCTCTTCCCCCGTACACACCTGGCGTAGTCGGGCAGCAGAGACTGGTGGTCGTTCTGCAGGAGTCCTCTCATCTGGTTCAGGATGTCGAACCTCCAGTTGTCCAGAACCTGAGTCAGGTTAGCCACGCCGCGCATGCTCACCCTCTCAGCTGGGACAGAAAGAGCATGTTCACAGTTACTGCACAAAAAGTCATTCAGTTCACCACTGTAAAGATGGAGCTTCAGAGGTCCAGGTTGGTTTAGTTTTTAAGCTTTGGACAGAGCCATCTGTTTCCCCCTGCCTCCAGTGTTTATGCTAAGCTAAGCTAACTGGCTGCTGGCTGTAGCTTCATATTTCTTGCACAGACATAAGAATGGAATCGATTTTCAGATCTTTATCAATACACGAATCCCTCAAAATGTCAAACTAATGTTCAGATTGATAAAATAATAGATTCAATTTTGGTAACTCTGTCAATCCAGTCAAGATTAGAGAGTGTATTTTATTGTTGTTGGAATAAAAACATTAGCACATTACAGACAGGTTTGCTCTGAAACAGCGAGGTTGCAGCGTGAACTTTCACCTCTCGCTTTGACATCATCATGATGAGCCCTGAACTTGACCTTTGACCCAGAATAAACAGAGAGTAATCTGGGTGCTCACAGCCATCCCTGTAGTTCCACTCCTCGGTGGTCGTCGACGATGGACGCCGTCTCTGGGCCAGCACCGTAACTGTGGCGACGGCCAACAACAGCAGCAGCACGCTCACTTTGGAGGCCATGATCAGACCAGCACCTGAGAGGGAGGACGTCGGAGACATTAAACTTTTATTTCTGCAGCCAGGAGTGGTGATTACTGCACTCAGAAATCAAAGTCTCTTGACCAGAGCTCCAACTGCATAGTCCCTCTGAAACACGGCCAAAACACGGTGTATATTACCCATGATCCCCAGCATCTGGAGCAGGAAGTGCTGTGGCTGTAACAAACAAACCAAACTCTGTTTCTAACTCTTGATATTTCTGTCAGTTTCCTGGCTGGATATCAGAGATGAACACTGGTTTTTAGTCTTTTTAACTGAGCTACAGTTCAGCATTTCAGAGGCAACATTCTTTGAACTCTCATAAACTGAGCTGTGAAAAAACTGATTGTTTTACTGACTGATTGATTTCAGAAGTAATTGCCATCACTGGTTTAATGAAGATTGAGGCCAAAGCAGGCGCTGTAGCTGTTCAGTTACACTGCAAACTTTCAAATGTCTTGCATCTTCGTGAGACTCACATGACTCTGAAACAGAGCTAATCTCTCTGTTTGCTTATTTGAACTTTATTACCACATTAATATCATTACCCTTTCTAGGTCCAGTCCTCATGAAGTCTAAGAGGTTGCCTTCAGCTGATATCTACTCTTCCATGATATCCTCTGAGTTCTGTCTGCCAGTCTTTATTTTAGTCTAAAAATATTTTTGTGTGCAGCCTGGCTGAGCCTGCTGTGTGGATTACATTACTCCTCAGCACTGTGTAAAACCTTGTATGGCTTTGCTTCCGCTGTGGCTATCAATCCTAATCAAGCAGAGAAAAAGGAAATCTAACTTTTCTGAGAACAAACTTCTAAGTCTTCCAGGCGTGTCAGAGGGTGGAACAGAGAAAGAAGCCCCGGAGGCAAAACTCTCAGCTCCTGCAGTCAGCTCACATTAAGGAATGAGTCCAAGCTCCAGTCAGAGAATTGATACGCAAAACTGAACCGACAGAGCGACTTGGAAAACTGGGAGGAGAGCTGCAGAGACATGCAGGGTACAAACTACCTCAGCAACTTCATGTTTGTTCCACTGATACACACACACAGACACACAAAATACCACACATACCTACAATAATACACAGAGTCTGTGGTAGACTATACAGCTGGACGTGTGTGTTTAAATGAATTTCACATATTGACAGATGGAACTGGGACAAAAACTTGGACTCAACAAGTATATGGAAACTTTTCAAACCACTTTTTCAGCGTTGTAGCAACATGTCTCTGCTGTCCATCCATGCTCTTGTGTTGCACTCATCTGATTTTGTGGCCATTTTTGGTGAAACCGATTTAAGCAACATGTCGATCATTTAACAACAATAACATCTTTAGAAGTTTCCCCACTCACAGAAAATCAATCAAATGATGATGTGTAATGAGAAAACTCTTCACTTCCTCGTAGCTCTAAAGAACATTTAATGTCTTGGCCCACAACTTTATTATTTTGGTTCTCTCTATCCGATTTAATTTGTGTAATTTCCTGCCGCAGCTGGCAGCTGTTTTCAGCAGAAGAGCTCTAATAAACCCACTGACCACTAACGAAACAGCAGACAGACACAGTTAGAGACTAGCAGCTTTAGCAGCTGAGGAGCCAGACATTTCCCTCAGGAGGTGGTGGAGACCAAACACAGAGATAAAAGAGAGGGAATATGAAACAAACACCATGTTACTCTTTGGATGTGTGAATACAGATGGAAATTGCAAACATGTTCACCATAACAACTTGTTAAGGTGATAATAAGATAATGTTGTGTTTGCATCTTGCCGCGCTGTTCTCAAGGGTCCAAAACATCTATTAATGAATTTTATTAATCCACTAACTGCAGGTTTAAATCCATAAATGAGGATGTGTGTGGCTGCTGTTGGAACTCACAGTGCGGCTGCAGCCTCATGGAAACTTAAACCTGGCCACATAAACCACTAAAATAGTGATAATGATCATATTCTAAATATGTGAATAGACAGGTTGTATAATTAAAATTGCAAACTTTATTTTCCCTAATCATCAGATTATTGATTTTAGCCTCCTGCTGTTATTTATCAGAACATATGCTGAAGGTTTTTTATGTACAAGATAGAGAGGAAAGTTTTGGTGTAATTTGTTGGAATAATTTCTTAATTCAAAATTAACCATCTCCCAAAAACCTGTTCTCTTCAATTAAACATACATAAACACACACTGTTCCTGCAGGTATACACTCACACACGACTTCTCACAAAAACATACACGTAAGCAATCATAATGAGATTCCATATATGTATTTGTGCCTCTCTCTCTCTGCTGCAGGTTTTCTCTACAGGCACAGCAATTTTTTAAGCAACCAAAATCTCATCAACTTTAACCACGCTCAATCTGGCAACCATGAAATAAGTTTGGCCCAGTGATGAAAGAAAGCGCATGGAAGAATTACAGAATTTCCCAGAGTCATTCAATATTTAAACGGCAGATGCCTTATTCAAATTCATGCTCAACATTAATAAAGAGCCCCATTCAGTTTCATCTCAAGCATGCATTGCACTTATAGTGCTCATGCTTCTATTCAGCATGAATACAGTCACATTTTCTTTCAAAGCAGCAACAACGTCCAGAGAAAAATATATATTATACTGCAGTTAGTTTGTTTTTGTTACAATCAAAAATGAAGCAATTTGAAAAACAAGATCAAGAAAATCAAGATGAGAAATGAAGAAGCAGAATTTACTCCTGATATCACAGGTAAGCAGACACCTCCCCTGTGTTTTCTGGATTATTTGAGGCTAATAAACATTTAAATCATTCATCAGTATGACCAGTATTTAATACAACCCTGCTCTCTGCACATACCTGTGTAAAAATAGTGTGTACCTGATGTTTAGCAGCTCCTCTACTGTAAAGCTTCCCAACAGTCCCTGTGCCCAGCAGCAGGCACACACCTCCCCAGAGAGAGGAGAAAACACACACACACACCCCCTGCATGTATACAAGCATGCATGTATACATACAAAACCTCACACTCTCACTTTCAGACATACACACTGAGAGACACACACAAACACACACATATCATCTACTATTTCCCCCCATCATTATGGAGGCCCAGTGGTCAGCACAGTGTGGTTTCCGTTCGAGGCAAAGCACCAGCACCATGGTTGGTTTGATCTGTTTTGACCACTGTGTGTGTGTGTGTGTGCGTGTTTGTGTGAGTGTGAGAGTGTGAGTAATGCAGGTAAGTCTTTCCCGACCGATAGTCATCTGATCCTTCAAATATATGAGATCACTTGGGATTTCACCCAGTCTGTACAGTCTGGGAATCTGTGAAAGATTGAGAAAAAGAAAGAGACTATTTTCAGAGAATTTTCTTTTCTCAATAAAGGTTTTTTAGTCATAACAGGTGTTATCTCATGATCCTATGTTAAGAATGGATTTTTGTTACTCTGTCATTAGCTCTGACATGCAGCCCAGTTTTGAGTTCCTGCAGCACAGGCTCAGTCTGGCAGTTTTTACTTAAGTGTCCTTCCGGTGATTTACAGTATAAAATATGCGCTTCGGCTGTCAATTATTCAGCCTGAAACAACAACTGTCTGTATTATCTTGACCGACAGGACTTCGATTTTGATTGCACACAAAAATGTCCACCGGTGTAAAATCTAAAATACAGAAACAAAACGGTGAAATAAGTATACGAAATAATAATGAATATACAAGTACGTTTAAAGAATAATGAATATATGAAATATGTTATATTATATATTTGTCTAGAAGTTTAGGGGCTAATGCAATTATAGTTGTATATATAGACCACAGAAAAGAAAGAGTAAGGAAAGGTGTTAGATGATAATAATAATTTTAAACAAAGATTATTAAAAAATAACAGGCGCTGGGCAGATTTTTCTTCCTGTTTCACTATCGCTGGAAAAAATGGTCTGTCAACGGCCCGCCATTCACAAGCGATAGCCCTGAAAACCGTCCATCGGCAGAAGATAGTTTATCGCCATGCTCAGAGTGTGGGAATATACAAACTCTTCAGGTGAAGCGAGAAGTTGTTAAAACCATCATCTGCCATGACAGCTATAAAAGATTTGAAACACGCGCGACCACCCGGCAAACCGTGAGGAGTATCATTTTAGTTTTGCCAGGTAGCCCAGCCTGGTGGTGCTGCCGTCGGTTGTGTTCAGCGTTAATGGTAACTAAACATCATCTGGAAATCGTTCGTCGGAGATTTGTTGCTGACAAATACAATACGCGTCGCGATAAGACTTTCCTGGAACATTGCTGTGGATCTCGTTATAAATCTAGTATATATATACAAAATGTACCCAAGCTACGATAAAATGTTAATTGTTTATGGTCAACTGTTTTCAGATTCCGGCTCAGCACATCATCTAGACATGGTACCGTTAACTAATAAAACGGTTAGTTAACTGATGGTCGCGTGAAACTACAGCGAGTTGATTACTAGTAGCCTGAACCCAGCTTTAGCATATAGTTTACCTAAACTGTTAAATATAGCTGATATGGGTCGCTTGTTATTGCACATGGAAATTAGAGGGGAATCTCAAAATTTCTGCTCGATCAAAGACGTCCAGTATGTGAAGCACCACATCCCAACGGCTGCTTCATAAAAACACACACCAAGGTAAGTGTGATAGTATTCATTCATTTAGCCAAAATCAAATGCTATGGCACGTTTGTTTTTCAGGCTCACAAAAGTTCTTTCTATATTGTTACAAATGTTCAGTTTATATCAAAGATAATACAGGCTGAAACAGGAAATGAAACGAAAGTGTCAGGACATGATGAAATTTAGTAGGATTCCATTAGGTCGATATAAACATTTGTTTGGCAGCTTCCTCAAACTTTTCTTGTTTTTTCAATATTTGAAAGATAAAATGGAATAGGATTATCTCTTTAGTAAATGATTTGCCAGATTGACTAAATAACCAACTTCAATAATAACGAAGGTAGCCCTATTTTTACCATTGAAGAGTCTTACAAAGTAAGAGATGAAATTCAATATTGTTCTCTAGGAATTAGAGGATTTAACCCTGTAGCCGGTCTCTGACCCCTAATAATCAAGGAATATATCAAACCAATCACAAAGAAAACCATCTCATTGTGTTTTAGAAATGATGATTTATTTTGATTCAGTTACACCAGAAACAACCCACTTGACATTATGCAGCATAACCTGCAGACATCCTATCATCATAGTTCTAGGTTTGCAGGTGATTAGAAGCTTGAGCTCAGATCCACATCAGTGATCATGAATCACCTTGTTTTATGTCTCAGTCCAGGGCAGCTGTCTCTGCCGGGCCACCATCCCAGACTCACCAACGCTGCAGAGGCGCGCCAGCCTGCATCCTTGGTGGCAGGAGGCACGTATGCCCAGTCTCACAAAGCCAGTTGAACTGAGGCGCCCAAGGCCTTTGTCCCGATAATCCCATAGCCATTCAAGCAGCAGCACCTCACACACACACACACACACACCCCAACCTCTGTCACAGCTCCACTTAGACTCACTGTGCGGTTTTATGGGACCCGTAAGTGTTTAGAATCCAGTGTCCAACGCCTATCAGCTCCACTTCCACCTTATTTAGTTCAAAACTTTGTTTCTCCCATCTGTTGACATTTTCATCACTGGGAGCAACAGAAGTGCTCTAATAACGTGACATGAGCCAGAAATGCACAATAAATATATTGTCGGCAACAGGAACCGCCCAAAATGATAACCCGCTTTAAATCATACCTCTGTCTAATTCTACGTAAGTTGATAAAACCAAGTAGAATATTATGTATCACAGAGTTTGCTGTTGATGGTGGAAAGGCAGTCATGAAAAATGAATTATGGAACAGTTTGGACCAGAGCATGTCAGTTTAATTTTTTTCACCCTAAAGTCAAAAATCTAGCACTGGTCATTACCATGTCCCTGCTCACCTTTGGTCTATCTCTGGGCATGACATGCTCAAAAGCCCAAATATGCCATGATTTATTCAAGGTACAAGGTGACAGGCTCTCAAGCACGTTATCTGTTAATATATGCCAAATTACAACTATTTTCAAGCTCAGTATGGAGGCAGTTGACCATATGACACTAGCGCCAAATATACAGCCATTCGGCTACCAATGCAACCTGTGTGTGTGTGTGTAAAAACCCATGGCAGCCGGCCTGATGTAGAAATTTGCAGACTACGTTTACATGGGCTGGTTTGTTTACCAGGATGGTGCTAACAAGACGCCCAAGAAGTCTGTTACCCGCGCAACACGTTGGATATGCGGCTAGGTTTTCCAGAGACAACATGAAGAATAGAGTGCACTGCTGCTACAAAATACAAATGTTACCACCAGTGTTACGGCTATTAAAAGCCAGACACAGCAGTGAGAAGAGCGTCTGTCTGAAGTGGCTGGTTCAACAATGCAACATGTTGACAGTAAAGTCTGAACTTCTGTTGCTCTTTAGTTCGTATTGATCAGCACCATGGATAAAGCAACATTATTCTGACTTGAGAGTTCATTGAATCAGTAGCTGTTTCTAAACATCATCCATGAATCTCACCACCCGTCACATAGAGACAAAGAGGACCTGGCTGCATAACTGACAACACCAGCTGGAAAAACAAATGAACTCTTTATTACATTAATAAGTGTTGGTACCCGGTACACAAACTGAACGAAGTATACCG
>BRZM01000007.1:271804-414359 GCA_033238685.1 Lates japonicus | reverse complement strand
AATACACTTTAAAACAACCACTTCTGGTTAGAGACGTTTTGAGACATTATATTGCAGTGATAACTGCAGACATCCTACTATTGTTGTGTCTTAGGTAGTTGTGAAAATTGAGGGTGTAGTTTGTTATCCACACTTCCATCAGTGACGCTGTCGGTAACTCACTCTTGTTTTATGTCTCAGTCAGAGACAGCGCTGTCTCTGCTGGGGCTGCTGCTGCTACCACATCAGGACTTCTGGCGCTGCAGAGTGCTCTGACGCTCCTGGCTACCGGAGGTGGAGGAGTACAAGGAATACTATGCCCAGTCCCTGTACAAAGCTGGTGCTTATCCCAAGGAGCCTGGGAGGCTTCTTTGTCCTGGATAACCCCAGCAGTCCTGGGTGCAGCTCACACACACACACACACCCTTCTTCAACAGCTCCCTTAGACTCACTCATGGTGTTTTATGGGACCTGTGGTGACACAGTCCAGGGCATCCCAATCACTGCCTCTTGTTGCTCAGGTTCCTCCACCTTATTTACACTCCGATGTTTCACTTGTTTCTCCCATCTCTAATTACACTTTTCATCACTGGGAGCAACAAGAGTTAACTCTAATAAATCATATAAGACCCAGAAATGCACAATAAATATGTTGTTAACTCCAGCAACAAGGAACTCATTTCAAAATGATAACTGCAACACAAATTGAATTTAAGTTTCCATTCTGTCAAGTTGATAAATCAAGTAGGAATATGCAGCCAATTTTCACAGAAGAGTTTAGTTCAAGTTGTATGGAAGAAAACAGATTCCAGGTCCTTGAAAATGAATTATGGAACAGTTTGGATCAGAGTTAATGTTAGGTACTAATTTTTGCCTAAAGTCAAACCAACTTAAAAGCAGATGCATCATGTCCCTGTTTTACCTTTGGTTCATTCTCTCTCTCTCTCTCTCTCTCTCTGGTACAGATGGTCAAGCTACAAGCTTCTGTATCAAATATTGTGAGGAAAATTCTCCGCTGCCAAGGTGACAGGCTCTCACCGTTATCTGTTAAGCAGCCTGATCCACCATTTCCTGTTCCAGTATGGAAGCCAGTTTGGATCGTTATTATCTACGTAAACACGTGTTCATTTCTTAATACAGCTGTGTGTGTGTGTGTGTGTGTGTGTGTGTGTGTGTGTGATCCCTGTTGGAGCGAGCGCCCAGGCTAAATACCACAATATGGGCTGTTTGCTTTACCAGGATGGAAAGCACGAAGACGCCTGCAAGAAGTTCATGTCTGCCATGCAAATGCTGGGATACGTGCCAGGTAGTTTTCCAAAGACACAAACACATGAATAGAGTGGCACTGCTGCTACACAATATTACAACGTGTTAATGTTCTATGTTATTATTATTAAACACAGACACAGCAGTGACACACCAGTCTGAAGTTAGGCTGGAAATCAACAGCTCAACATGTTATAGACAGTAAAGTCTGAATCGAGTTGAAGTTGTTTTAAAGTTCAGTATTGATCAGCATCATGATACAACACGATTGACTCTGATCAGAGAGTTCATTTAAATCAGGGCAGCTGCTCTAAAACATCCCATGAATCCACCACCTGTCACACAGAGACAGTACAGGACCTGGCTGCATAAATCTGACAACACCAGCTGAAAAACAAATGAACTCTTATTACATTGTCATGTTGGAAAATTCCTCTCCTTCAGCTTCAGGAGACTGGCACTCATCTTTTCATTCAGGATTTGTACAAACTTGCATCTATAAACATTATCTGCCCTCCATCTTGTGCCCTCATGCAGCTCCATATCAGCTCCCTCCCACCTCCATGTTTCTCAGTCAGCACAGTGCAGGCACTGTGGCAGTCCTGGCCAGGCCCACATCAAACATGCTGAACCCCATCTGATCCAAACTGATTTATTTTGGTTTCATCTGACCAAAGAATGTGCTGCCAACATTCATCGGGCTTCTTTTCATGTTCTTTGGCAAACTTTTATCTTGGAGTTTTGTACCGTTTTGTCAGCAGTGGTTTGTTTCTTGGATGCCGCCTGTAGAGGTCAAATTCATGCAGTGTCCTTTTCCCTGTCTGATCAGATAATGCCAAGTCAGAGGCACTTAACCATTGTGTCTTTTAATGTAAGGTTGTGTGAATAATGAATTGTGTGTGCCATCATTTGTCAGTCTGCTCCTGGTGGGTAGTATGGCTCCTGAACCTCCTAACCACTGCTGCAGCTGTTCAGCTCATGTTCAGTCTCCTGCCGATGTTCTTGTTCCCTCTCCCATCTGTGAAGTCTCTTTCTGTCTTACTTGTTCAGGCAGCTCCTCACCATGTGGAGCCATGTTACTTTAAACAAACCCAGGTCTAAACTGAGGAAGCTGTGACTGTGATTCAAACCTTTTAGATAAAGACAAGATTGTATCGCTGTACTAAATAGCATTAATATCATTTTTAACATGACTCTTGAATTGTTATTTTACTACATATTAAAGGAGAAGGCTGTCAGACCAAGACAGGGTTAAAATCATTGATTAACTGAAAGTTAATCTCAGGTTCTTTGTCTTTCTATCTGTCCCCTCTCTCAGCGTTGTCCTACAACATCGCCCTGTGTTACTACAACCTGAAGAACTACGCTCAGGCACTCAAATACATCGGAGAGATCATAGAACGAGGCATCAGGGAACATCCAGGTGAAAACACACCTCAGTGGAACTGCCAGCATCTCATCTGTTTGTGTTACATGGTTTGATTATCTGATAAGAATCTTTGGTCGTGCATGTTTTTCTGTGTCAGAGCTGAGCGTCGGGATGACGACTGAAGGCATCGACGTCCACAGTGTGGGCAACACGCTGGTGCTGCATCAGACGGCTCTGATCGAAGCCTTCAACCTCAAAGCTGCCATCGAATACCAGCTGAAGAACTGTAAGAAAACTTGGCATGTCACATAAGAAAAGACGGATGAGGGGAGAGATGAGAAAGAGGCTTAACAGGCTCTGAGCAGGAGTGCAGAAAATACTTTTCAAGTATTGCAGTACAATCTTGAGGTACTGTACTCAAGTATTTCCAGTTCATGCCACTTTATACCTGCTCACCAAAGTTACATAGAGCAAAGACAGGTGTTCAGGGAGCAGAGTGGGAATGACAGAGGCTCCATTCTCCCTGTTACAAGTCACCATCACAATGACTCTGCCAACATTTTTAGCCATAAAATCTACAGAGGCGCTCATCAAAGGCAAAGAGAAGAGCCACATCCAGCTGATATCAGTGAAATGGGAACTTCAGATAAGGTCTCAGTTTCCTGAAGACCTTGCCACGTTGTGATCTTATCCACCAGGATCAGACAGGTCTGAATACTGAGCATAAAAGAAAAGGGTAACTCTGCACTGGAATAACCAATAATGGAGATTTTGAAAGAAGATAAAGAAACATTTGTATAAGATGGGAACTCTCCAACTATCACTTACAGTTGTTCAGTTTAAACTCATTTAAATTTATAGTGTTTTCAGCAGAACTTACCCCTAATAAACCTGCATCCAGTCGACATTATGGGACTTATTATGGGCGAGTATTTCCTGTTTTCCTTCACAGAGTTACTCTAATATTGTGCAGCCCAGCACAGCAGACTTTGTCATCCGTACACTACAGTATGTGTTTATCTGGGTTATTCTTACTCAACATCAGGTCACTTTCACAGAACTGAAAAGCGTGTAAATGTAGCAGCAGAGAGAAAGAGATGGAGATCACCTGTAAAGCCTCCTTTTTATCTTCAAAAGCAGAGTTCTCCTCCCTCCTTTCCTCCACCTCTGACACATTATCAGACCAAAGCTTTAAAGAACAGTGATCAGAGGAGGACGAGCAGGAAGGAGGATGTCTGAAGCCCCCATCAAACATCTGCTCTGTCAAAAGGACACTGAGCTACAACACCAGCAGTATGTCCTCACTGAGACAAGACAGGAGGATCAAGGTGCTGGAGGCCAGATCTGAACCCAGGCTGAACCCTTAATCTCCTTAAAGTTAATTTAGATATAGAAAAACATAATCAGTTCTTCATCTTTATAACTACTTGGTATTTATTTTATTTCTCTGTTTATCTGTTTGTAAAACTTTTACTATCATCAAGCTTCTGATCAATAGTAGTGCTACAGAACAATGTCTCTGTGAGGCAAAGAAGACGACAGCATCCTGGTAAACATGGATGGAAACAATGAAGGAAATCAGTAATCAGTAAAATAATAAATGTCTTATGAGGAAGGAAATGCACCCAATATATTACACACAGCGTGTTTTGGTGAATGTGAACATAAGCTTTGTTTATTTACAGGAAAACCCCTCAGAGCCTCTTTAAGTGTTGATTGTTGACCTGCTTCACAACCACTGTTGTTTATTTTACACTGGTTGTTAAAGCAGGAGAGACACTGATACAGACTCTGCTTTCTCTTCTCTTCTGTTTTCATGTGGATTCCTGCAGTGAAAGGAGCCCAGGATGCTCTGACAGACATGCCCCCCAGATCAGAGGAGGTATCCACCATCAGCTCTTCACGCTCCCTCTGCTCTGTGTGTGTGTGTGTGTGTGTGTGTGTGTGTGTGTGTGTGTGTGTGTGTGTGGTTTCTCGACACCCCTCAACTGTGTGTGATTATTCTGCTGTAATCTGAATTAAAGCTGCCCGGACCTGCCCCACTAACAGCCTGGAGATAAGAGAGATTAATAGAAAATTAGAATAGAGACGTAGGTGTGAAGGCTTACATGGAGGTAATGATGATAGTTTTATCGTCTTGGAACGGCTTCATTAAAATTAATGTACAGATGGGTCACTGTCCTTGGTCCAGTCTGTCACAGCCACTGAGTCATGACTGTTTTTTGGGTTTTTTTTAATAACTTGGGAGAAATTTGAGAGAAGTGCACAACTACTGCCCCCTAGTGGAATTAAATACTGCATGTCCAGTCAGTATCAATATGGAGACACAAATACCATTAAACAAAGTTAAAAATCACCAACTTTGTCCTTAATCTCATCAAAATGACCTCTTTTTCCTCATCATATAGTTTATATAGAGAATGCAGTATGTCACAGAGACATGAAATATAGTGTATCACATACTTTATATGCTCATATGTGTGTGTTTGTTTTGTCAGGAGCTGGACCCGGTGACTCTCCACAACCAGGCTCTGCTGAACATGGACACGAAGCCGTCAGAGGGTTTTGAGAAGTTGGCCTTCCTGCTGCAGCAGCCGTCCTTCCCCCCCGTCACCTTCGGAAACCTGCTGCTGCTCTACTGCAAACATGAGGTACACAGCAGGCCGCACTGTATCTGGAAGACTCTTATCAGAGATGAATAATGAACCCAACACTTTTATTTGAAGTGTTCCAGTGGCAGCGGTGTAAAAATGTGGATTTGTCACCAAGTTAGCAATATTTGGTCAACACAAAAACGGTCAACACAAGCACATATGGACATATTTGACTCTCTTTGGTCTGTGGATCAGTTTTCGATATTACAGGGAGGTTTTGAATTAAATCTTTTCCTGTTTTAAAATCTCCTTTCTTTGAGTCAATAAAAAAAATCCAGTTTGTCTTATTTGGCAGAGAGTTCATGGTTTCCTCCTTCAAACACATGAAACCTCTGCTACATGAGGAGCAGTGTCAGCATTTTCCACCATACTGTACACCAGCGAGGGTCCATACAGGGAGTCACAGTGTTTTCAAAAGGATTTGGACTCGTGGTGTGATTCTTAGTGCAATGAGCTGAAAACACACAGAGCCCTGCAGAGAGCTGTGGGTCTTTCATTAAAGTGGTATTAATGTCTCCGCTGGGTTCAATCTCTCCCTCAGTACTTTGACCTGGCAGCTGACGTCCTGGCAGAAAACGCCCATCTCACCTACAAGTTCCTCTCCCCGGTGAGTTACAGTCTGTGTTTCATCAAAAATCACACCGGGTCCTAATTCACACTGCACGAACTCAGGTCTGTACACAGACACTGTTAAATGTTCCTCTACTTCATAATCATGACAGGCTTCTAGTGACTGAATCCCTGTGGAAGCTGACGTGTTTTTGTCCTTTTTCAGTACATGTATGAGTTTCTTGACGCCTTGTTGACCTGCCAGACGGCACCAGAGGAGGTACAGTAAAAATAACAAGGAGAAAAACCTTAAAATGAATTTTCTGTTTTATTCTGAGGAGTATTTTTACACAAAATCCTGCTCGGTGCAGCTTTAACTCAAGATTTCAGCTCAGACTTTTAATATCTTGTCATATCAAATCCAGAAGTTGTGCTTTGAGTTTTGTTTGAGTGACTGTTCAGGTGTGTCATCACCATTTTCACCCTTTTATTTGTATAATTTGTTTCTCTCACAGGCCTTTAGGAAGTTTGATGAAATGAATGCCAAACTGACCGAGCAGCTACGCAAACTGGCCAAGCAGGTTGTTTATAGAGCATTTTCTTCTTATTTATACATCCTGTATGTTCATTTTTTCTATATTTCAAAGCTATATATTAAATTTCAAAGTATTCTATATATCAAACATATATCATCCTATAATTGGCAAACACCAGCTAAAACATATTTTACACTCAGGAATGTTTCTCTCGCCAAAATAAAAGCTTGATTCTGTTTTGAAGAAGCTGAATGTTATTGTTGTCCTTCTGTAAGGTGCAGGAGGCCAGGCTGGCTCGAGATGATGAAGCACAGAAAAAAGCTCTGCAGGACTACGACCTGATGCAGGAGAAGTGAGAGGGACACTCACACACACACTGACACACACGCAGCCCGAATATAAACATGTAATATGAACATTTGCTGAGTAAGATACACTTGAGCACTCTTAAATCTTAAATCTTACATGTATGTTTATTGATTTATTGATTTACTTTTTCTGTGTTCTTAGAAGCATGAAAATGAATAATCTGATTGATGGGGTCTAATCCCAGGTACATCGTGGTCCTGATGGCCCAGGCCAAGATCTACTGGAACCGGGAGAACTTCCAGATGGTGGAGAAGATTTTCCGCAAGTCGGTGGAGGTCTGCAACGAGGACGATACCTGGAAGCTGAACGTGGCCCACGTCCTCTTCATGCAGAACAAGTACAAGGAGGCCATCGGCTTCTACGAGCCCATCGTCAAGAAGCACTACGACAACGTGAGTCACATTCATGAGGAAGATAAGTGTGTGGAGTCAGTTCACCTCTCAGCTCCACTGACAGTCTGAGGTAAACGCTGACAGTTTGACTCTCTGTCCAGGTGGAGCAGTGTAACATTCAGGAGTGTCCCTGCAAGTGCAAACCTTCGGTAAAAAGACAGAACAGCTCGGTTTTTATTTCTCTGCAGTGTCTTCACATCTGTGCATGACATCTGTTCTGATGATTTTCTGCTGTTGCTGTGTTTGTGTGGGATTTTTGATTTGGTTTGTTTGCTTGCACTGGTTCTGCTTCTGACAATTTGTCCATTTTCAGAAAATTAAGTCACATTTAACCTGGCTGAGGTTCCTGGTCTGTTACCATTCCTCACTGAAAATACACAGTATAATGAATATTGAAAAAAGAATGTTTTAAATGCCTGAAGTGACATGATGTTCTTGAGCACAGTCTAACACAACATCTTTAAGAATCTTAAAGTCTTTGTAAAAATGAATCTTGATTTCTTGCTGCTGCTGTGGTGAGAAAAAACAAAAGCTGTGTCGACTGTCCTCTGAAATCTCAGCTGCTTTCATTTTTTAATGTGAATGATTGTCAGTGAAGAAACTCAAATTAAGAGAAACTCAAAGTCTAAAATGATTGTAAAGAATCTTGCACTCACTCTGGGTTAGTTTCACCAAAGGTTTCTTAAAGGTCCTGGACTGGAAATATTCTGTACAATAAACCAAAGATGAGTTAGAATAATGTTTAACAAACTGATGATGAATGAATGTGTGTGTGTCCCTCTGTAGATCCTGAACGTCAGCGCTGTGGTCCTGGCCAACCTGTGTGTGTCCTACATCATGACCAGTCAGAATGAAGAGGTACTGTTCACACAGCGCAGTCGTCCTGTCACTGTTACTGTGTACAACAATAGGGGAAAGTAACTAAGTACTTTTACTCAAATTTAGAGGTAAACAACAGCAATAGAAGAGTTAGCTTCACCTCAGCTAGTTACAACATTAAAAGGCAGCTTACATGATAATGCATCAGTTTGGCCTTTTTATATTTGGAATCAATATCATTATATTTATAGTGTTTTTTCCTATAAAAGTCTGATGTTGTCATGTTCATTTAGTTTGATAACTTTTCTAAGATTAATTAACTTTCTTCTGACTCGTCTGTTTCCGTGTCGTCCTGGTTTCACAGGCTGAGGAGCTGATGAGGAAGATCGAGAAGGAGGAGGAGCAGATTTCCTACGACGACCCCGACAAAAAGGTTTTCCACCTCTGCATCGTCAACCTGGTCATCGGGTGAGTTCAGGCTGCTGCAGACTGAGGACGGTGTCATGATGTGACCTGACTGTGGATACTTGTATATTTTGGAGGTGGATCATGAGTTCTGTATTTGTATGAATGATTAAAATGAGCTTTTTGACTCTTCCAGGACGCTGTACTGTGCCAAGGGAAACTACGACTTTGGCATCTCTCGTGTTATCAAGAGCCTGGAGCCATACAATAAGAAGGTCAGCCATTTCATGTGCTGTTGGGTTTTTACAGAAAGTCTCCCCCCTCTCCCCCAACAGTCCCCCTTAAACAACAGGATACAGTCGATGCATATTGTTGTTTCTTTTTCAGCGACAGCAGGAAATATTTTCATTGTTTCACAGGCTGAGTGATGGAGAGGAGGTCATAAACACACGTGCAAGAATAATTTTAGCATTAAAATAAAACCAAATATATATGAAAGAACCCAAAATAACCATCTGAGTCCCTCAGGACTCTTTTCTCTGAGGCTGAGCTGCTCTTTTTGGGACCTCTGATCCGGTCCAGTCACAACACCAGACTCTGGCTGCAGCTGAGTCCACTAAACTCCAGCTGAGAACACAAGCCGTCATCCTGAGTGTTTCCCCTCTCATCCTCACAACAATCACCACCACAGAGTCACATTCCCAGCAAAAAGCAGAGAAGAGCTCAGGAATGTGAAGCCTGGCGAGACACACAGTCACACCAGCTCTTCACAACCTGTCCTGACCATCATGTCTGAGTTCTGGTTCCTTCAGATAAACAAGGTTTCACACGAGGGTCTAACTGCCTGCACCGTCCTGTGTGTTTAAATTGTAACTGTACGGTGTAGAAAAAGGACATAAGGCTTCACACTCTTAGTGTTGATATTAAAACTGCAAAACTCTGTGTGTGTGTGTGTGTGTGTGTGTGTGTGTGTGTGTATAGCTGGGGACGGACACATGGTTCTACGCCAAGCGTTGTTTCCTCTCTCTGCTGGAGAACATGTCCAAACACATGGTCATGCTGAGGGACGCTGTGGTACAGGAGTGTATTCAGTTCCTGGAGCACTGCGAGGGTGAGCAGCACACACACACACACACACACACACACAGTACCATTGTTTTAAGCCTGCACTGATATTAACTCTTGTTTTCTCCTCTGTAGTCTATGGGAAGGAAGTTCCAGCTATCATCGAGCAGCCTCTGGAGGAGGTCCGCATTCACATCGGCAAGAACACCGTCACCTACGAGGCTCGGCTGCTCAAGGCTCTGTTCTACGAGGTCATTGGCTGGAACAACTGACATCATCGAACAGGTGTCGGCATAATGTCTCAGCATCTCTGACTGCAGCCAGAGATGGCACTTTGTCAAAGTCTTCACCTCAAAGGATAATTAACGTAAACCCAGAGACAGTCAACACACACACACACACACACACAGAGTCACTGAGGTATTTTAAATCAGGCCAGCTGTGCAGCTATAAATCTCTGGGAAAACCATGTCCAGTTCCCAACTTCCTCTGGGCAGCTTTTGGACTCACTCTGTCTTTCACTGTGTCTCGTCACACACACACACACACACACACACACACATATCCCCCAGGGGAGGCTTTTATTGACGTTGAGTTGAACTGGGGGAGTTCTGGCAGAAAGTTAAAATCCTCCAGTGCTCCAACAGAACAGTTTGTTTTCTCTCTCACATTATGATGATGTTTAAAGAGGTCTCTGCTCCGACCCCAGCTTCACTTTATATCGTCTTATAACCAGTGATATACTGCATTTATTATCTGTACTATAAACAGGTGTGAAGAAAAAGAGCAGGTTTTCAGGTTTGTTTTATCAGCTGTGTTTATTCTACTAACATAAAACACGAGAACTGTTTATATGTAAGTTCATCTGCATACATTCATGATTCATGCTCATATCCTCTTTGGTGAGAGCTGGTTGTGCAGCCGTCTGTAATATTCCAGCCCTGTTTGGTGGTTTTATATTCAGTAGATACAATGTTTGTGAAAAACAAAAACAGAATGTAAAGACAATAAAGATGGTTATTTTTGGAAAAAGGTAACGCCCTGCAGAGTTTTTTCTGTAAATACTAATATCAGCTTCTTAGGGTGTTTTTATTTAAAGCTACAGTAAATATTTCAAACGGGGATGATGTATCATTAACTGACCTAACCCTGTAAGAACCACCACTTTAAAGTGTGTCAGTGATCACATTTCTGTTGCAGTCCAGCCAAATCCAGGTAATAAAAGACCAATCATTTTCCTTTAATTCATTACGTCTTGTTATATTCTGGACATGTCTCCCTCCTTCAGAGGAAAACATCTAAGGATGAGATGACGTCACTGTTTTCACGATCTAACACTTCGACTAGAACTCAGCTGGACACCTGCTGAATAACAGAAATGGTTAAAGGAGCTGTTTGTAAGTTTTGCTATCGCTACATAGCAGAGAGTCGAGAGGAAATGTTGCAAGTTCGGCATCAAACTTCATTTTTCCAAGAGCTGTCTCCAGCGGTGGAAGGCAACGGCAATTTTTGCTTCCAGTTCTATCACTTCTTTTCTTCTACTGAAGTTAACATGCTAACCAGCTAGCTCTGACCCAGCAGCCCTGTCTCATCACTTTCTGATCTGGCAAGAAACCACAATCAGCAGCAGATAAAACTTACAAATAGCCCCTTTAAGTACACACTGACTGACACACTGGCTTACTCTGGAAATACAACACTGTGATAAAACCAAGAAATAATTCTGCAAGACCCTGACTTCATGTAGGATATGTCTGTGTTTATAATGTATCGGCCAAATCATCACCACTTTCTAAAGCCGCCTTGTTAGAGATTAGTTACATGCTTAGCTGTAGGTCAGTCAGTACATGGGCAGTTAGACATCTTCCTCATTATAATCATAGAATACAACGTGGATAAAAAATCTAGTTTCCATTTTGGGCCAAACAGCCACATCCCAGCATTTTATTAAGTATCATCATCTTACATCTATGTTCATAAAGCAACATATTGTGTCAGGAGTCAGTCTCTACCTGATGATCTACAACGTTTTGTTCATGTGAACACACACCCCCCAGCTGTGTGGCAGCAGGGTGAGGAGGGGTGATGGTGGGGTGGAGGGGGGAGGAGGTGTGAGTTCAGGAGAGCGGCCTCTTTGTTATGTCCTGTTCTGCCAGGTAATAGTTCAGGTATCCTCCCAGAGCTCCGACAGCCACCGCCGTCATGTGACTGGAGCAGCCATCTGTCAGAGGAGAGACGAGAGAGAGAGGGTGAAATACTCAAATCCTGGAAATCCTCTGTGACATTTGTCTTTTTAGATTCTGTCGATCTCTTTCAGAGAACTTCACAGATTCAAACTGACCTGGAAGTATCTTCTCCCTCCTCTTCACTCTCCTGTGAGGCTGCAGCTGTTCCAGCAGCTCGTCTCCGATGATCTGAGAGATGATGCTCTCTGAGGAAAGAAAGAGCATCAGCAGTTCATTCATCCATTCATCCATCCATCTCCTGCATGAAGCATCTCCTACCTTCTGAGTAAAAGTTAAGTCTACATTTACACCACCTGTTAAAATCTTTGGCTCATGTGTGATAAAAAGAACAAGGAATCTCAAATTTGTAGATCTGCTATGGGACCAATTTCTGCACAAATACATGTGACAAGATTAAATGAAAACACAATCTGACAACCACACTTTTTAAACTGATTGTGATGATTGTAATTCACACTCACCGTCTCTCCCAAAGCAGTCGTACTCCTCGTCCTGCAGCCGGAGGATGTGCTGCAGCCACTCAGCTTTGTAAAAGTCAGAGAAACCAGCCAATCCGCACATCAGGACTGTGGACAGAGAGCAGTCAGGAACAAATTCAGTTTTCTAAACTACCTCAAGCTTTTAGCTTCAGATCACACCTTCTGTTCTCAAAAGGAGAAAATGGGTGAGATAAATACATTCATCGACAGTAAAGATTCCTGTTTTTCACTCACTGTTTTCCATGAAGATGTCGACCGTCAGGCCGGTCAGACCGTCTCTGACGATGTCCTCGTTGGTCTTCATCATGTTGGAGCAGAAGATCCTGTGGTAGTTCTCTTCAGTCATGTTGACTCTGGACGGTCGCATGTCGCCCTTCAGCAGGTTGGTGCAGCCTCTCTGAGGGGGAAACACAAACCGCTCAAACCGAGTCAAAGTATTTTCCTAACGGCCTGAATCAGTTTGGATGGTTTGTTCCGTCTCACCATTTTTCCGATCATGAAGTAGAG
This sequence comes from Lates japonicus, assembly GCA_033238685.1. Classification (NCBI taxonomy): domain Eukaryota; kingdom Metazoa; phylum Chordata; class Actinopteri; family Centropomidae; genus Lates; species Lates japonicus. Next base: position 401,724 of record BRZM01000007.1, on the reverse strand, counting down.
CAGCTGGTGGGACAGAGAGTAGTACGGACAACCGAAACGCGTCATGGTGTCCCGACAGGGCTTGGTGACGATGCAGGGCGTCCCGTTCATCTTCCTGCTCAGACACACACACACCAGATGTCAGGAGTTCGTAGATCGCAGCAAATCTTTACTTTTGTTTTCTTTGTTTCAACCAAACCCTAAAACCTGATGCCAGAGGATATTAACTGGAAATCAAAATATAGTTTGGACTGACTAGATTTGTCTGAGAGCATGGTAATGACTGAAGGGTACGATGGTGCAGGAGTCTGAAGTCTGGTTCAGATTAGTCAAGGTTAAAGTGGTCACTGTTGGCAGACAGGATGTGACTGTTCCTCTGTGTGAAATAAACTCGGTGTGTGTACGGTGTGTGTTTCTGCTGCTGTGTGTTCGTACCAGGTTCCCAGCAGCAGGGTCAGACATTTGTCACTGAGCTGCTCGTCGTAACACTCGGTGGTCGTGGTGGAGGGGTAAACCAGGCTGGGGTCTGTGGAGCTCCACTCCTGAGGGGTCAACCAGAAACTCCACTTCAGCAGGGGCTCGAACTCTGCACGGCACACACACGAGTGAAGGGAGGAAAGAAACCGTGTGGACAGAGATTTGACCTCCTGCAGCTGTGTGACTCTCACCTCTGTAGTACTTTGGGTCGTTCTGCTGCAGGGCGGCGACGGCCTTGTCGAAGCTCTGATCGAGACGTTTGACCAGAGCGACGGTGGTGGTTCTCTGAGCCCAGCTGACCGGGTCAGTGTGAGGCCACGTCCGAACCGCTTCCTTCAGTTCAGCTGAGACACAACACAGACAACACAGAGACCAGCCAGGACTGAAACACATTCTGTGCACAAACAATGGGAGTTTATGTGAAGCTGCACACACAGTTATTGACACAGAAATATTCCTGTTCCCCAGAGGATAAATAAAATGACTTTGGTGATCCCCTGACTTCTCCTCTGGTGCCACCACAGGGCTGACATTAGTTTAAAGGTTCATATTATTCATATTAATCAAAAAATAATCATCAGATTAATTGACCATGGTAGATGCCTGAGTCCCAGCTGTTGTTATTAATGGCCTCTAACTGAATCTGTGAACATGAATAAAGATTTAAACACAGTTTACAATCAGAAACCATTGCATCATACAATACTTGAGTAAATGTACTTAGTTACTTTCCAGCGCTGCTTTTCTTTGATTAATGATTAAATAATGGTTCCGTGACAAACAATCAGAAAACTGATCTTTTCCAGATGTCTCGTGCAGCTGCAGCCTGTTTACAGCGCGCGCGGCTTGTTTACCTACCCTGCAGCATGAGGAACCCGACCACCCCGTCCAGGTTGATGTGCTCGTGCTGCCGCTCCAGGAAGGACGCTCCCCTGGAGAGGCTGCTCAGGATGTCATCGATCACCTCCGCCCGCGACCCGGACACTGCGGCAAACAGAGCCAGCACCGCGGCCAGCTGGAGCCTCGCTGCCCGCATCTTCTCTCACTCGGACAGATCCAGTGCGGAGGCTCCGGGACAGTTTTCTACGATAGAAGCAGAGAGAGGAGCGGGGAGGACGGGCTGTCTCTCCTCTAACGGGGGGAGGACAGTGAGGAGGGGGAGGAGGGGGGAGGAAACAAGTCTGACGTCAGAGGGGCTGTTATTACGAAATCCAAACTATTCAAATAGAATTATTCCTAAAAGAATAAATATTCCCATGTTTGAGCAGTGACAGAGAGAGAACATTTACTCAAGTACTGCACAGTGTCTCTTTTTACTCGATTACATGTATTTAACATCTGCAGTTAGTGGTTACTCTTCAGGTTAACATTTAAAAACCTGTGATAAACTCATGAAATACAGTAGAACCATATAAAAGGAGCTCGTGTCACAGGTTCCTGATGTCTGACACATTTCCCCTCTAAACCTCACAGATGGTTTCTGTTAAAGAACTGTGGTGAAATGATCTTTGTTTTTTCTCCTGTTGTCTCACAGTAATCATCTCACAACCCCTCAGATTTATCTGGTGACCCCGTGGAGGGCCCTGACCCCCAGGTTGGCAACCACTGGACTAAACTAGACTGGAGCTGCCTCCGCTTCAACTGATATTTAAGTGTGAAAAGAATTTAACAAATGAGTACAGGTTGTAAAAGGTTTGTTACTGTTGTGACCAAAACCATCACACTTCAGCACAATCTGCTGTCAAGTATCACAACAAATACGTGAACTTGTTGTTTTCCTCATGGACTATTTTAGACTTTTATACAGATTCATCAGTTTGATGTGCTGCAGGTTTTTAGTGTTGGTATTTAAAAAAATAAAAAGGTAAAACTGCGATGACAGGAGAAGGCTGAAGTCATGCCAGAAAAAGAAGTTGGCAGGGAATAAAGAGGAAACTGTGTGTGTGTGTGTGTGTGTGTGTGTGTGTGTGTGTGTGTGTGTGTTTTATCTGATGAAAGGAAGGATGAGAAAGCTTTTGTAATTCATCACTTGAATGTCAAAGTTCATATTAACAAAACATCTATCCATAAAGGAAACCAAGAATCAGTCTGACAAACAATGAACTTACAGACATGAAACCAACATTTCTCAGAAAAAGAAATGTGTAGAGTTATTCTAGTTTGAAGTGCTGCAGGTTTTTACATGTGGGAACGATCCACATGTCATGACAGGAGAAGACTGAAGTCATGCCAAAAAAAGAAGTTGGCAGGGAATAAAGAGGAAACTCTCTGTGTGTGTGTGTGTGTGTGTGTGTGTGTGTGTGTGTTTTATCTGATGAAAGGAATGATGAGAAAGCGTTGGTCTGTGTTTTTTAATTGGATGTGAAAGCTCATATTAACAAATTAATAAGTTATATCTCACAGGATACAAACTTAACAGAGACACACAACACAGCAGAAAAGTAGTAATAATAATAATGACAATAACAGTAATAACTGGTCTGCGTTTATGTATTGTAATCAAATATTAAATTAATTAATTAATTAAATCTATATGTAATAATAACAGCTTCTTGATACTAATATTACTAATAGTATTCATTCCTAGAACAAAGAGAGAAAATAGAATCAACATGAAAAACAAAGAAACTGCAGACGTCAAACCAACATTTCTTTGAATAAATAACCAAATGATTTAAGACCTTTTCAGATAAATAATGAGCTTTTCCCACTTCAGACCTTTTAACTGCATATTTCAAAAGCGTAAGGGGTTAAAGATACAGTTTGTCTCCTATGGAGCAGTCCTCGTGTTGTTTATGTGTTTGTGTAGTTTGTGTTTTGTGACATTTCCACACAGCTTTTATCTGATCTGAATACAGTCGCATTAATGGAACAGTTGCGAGATGTGAACTTAGATAGGAAAGATAAACTCTGCTAATCCTGGCCAACTACTGTCTCATTTATTTGTACTTTCTTATGTACTACAAAGTGAAATAAAAAAATCTTAATGTGTGTGAAGAAGTGTGTTAGAAATCTGCTTTTAAGACATTAAGTGTTTTAGTCTATTTTTGGAGCTCATTTTAAAGTTGTGTTTAATCAAATAGCTTCTGTTTTTCCTGTGTGCCGGGTAATAAACACGGAAAACATTTATTCCATCATCGGAGAGCTGTAATACGCCTGACAGTTACTTTCTGTAATGAGCGATTAATGACACTGAACGCATCATAAAGTCTGCGGTCCCTTTAAATCTAAGCTCCTCCCCGTTCATTGTGACACGTCATCGCGAATCACAAACAAACATGGCGTCGCACGGCAGCGGCGCGGCTTGTCTGACAGTTGTCGCGCTCATTGCGTCGCTTTTAGCTGTGTTTTGTGGAACCGGTTCAGATGTACCGGGTCCGGTTGTGTGTCTGACGGTGATAACCGCGCTGGTGTCGCTGTGGTCGCTGAGGCTGCGGCGGCGGGACGCTGGGACTGAGCGGCGGGTGTGTGTGCTGGTGCTGGGGGACATCGGTCGCAGCCCTCGGATGCAGTATCACGCTCTGTCCCTCAGCAAACACGGATATGATGTCACTTTTGTCGGGTTTTTAGGTGAGACTGAAAACACACAACAACATGAGACACCTGCTACAAAACATGTCCCCTCCTCCAGTGAACAGTTCGTTTTTTATTTACTAAATATCAGCACTCCAGGACTCCGCCTGTCATCTGGATCCTTTAAAGTTCAAACCAGGCATTACTGATGTGAAAGTCTTAACAACATCCCTCATCATTCAGGCTGTGAAAGTGATGTTTTTTTCCTTTTTATTTCAGACACCAAACCTCATCAAGACGTTGTGCAGGAGGAGAACATCAGGATGGTCTCCATAGCAGAGGTGAAAGGTGTTGGAGGTAAACATGTAGCAGTGATGTGTGTTTGACACTCAGTCTTTCTCTGATTGTTTTCAGATTATTCTGATGTTTTGTCCTGTGTGTGTGTTTTTTGTTTGTTTTTGGTCAGTGGGACCAAAACTCCTCACATATGTGACGAAGGTGATCATTCAGTGTCTGCAGCTTCTGTATGTGCTGCTGAGGATGGAGCTACAGTCTCATCTTCTAATGCAGGTTAGTTACGTCCTGATATCTGGAGTCAAGACCGTGTTATTGGTTGATGGTTCACTGACTTGTCATAGGGAGAATGGAGCCTCTTTCATTCAAACATAGATTTAATATAATTATTCTGTCTCTCTGTTACTGTTAATGATTGTGTCGTATCCCAGAATCCCCCTGGTCTGCCCGGCATCGCGGTGGCCTGGTTGGTGTGCGTCCTGCGCGGCAGCAGATTCATCATCGACTGGCACAACTACGGCTTCACCATCATGGCCCTGAGTCACGGCCAGAGACACCCAGTGGTGCGAGTGGCGAAGTGGTCAGTGCTGCTGCAGTGCTGGGTGGAGATGATGATGATGATGATGATGATGATGATTTTTTTTATAGCACTTGTGTTTGTTTTCTCGCCTTTTTCCAGGTACGAGCACGTCTTCGGCCCTCTGGCCACTCACAACCTGTGTGTTACCAACGCGATGAAGGACGACCTGCAGAAAAACTGGGGCATCAAGTATGATTTCTGACACCTGGTCTGATCTAACTAACATCTATACTCATGTAGATGCTGTTTATGTCACATTGTACAGACTGTGCTGATTTTCCTTCGCAGGGCGACGACTCTGTACGACCGACCAGCCTCCATCTTCAGAGAGACTCCACTGAAGCTGCAGCACGAGCTCTTCATGAGACTGGCCAACACTTATCCTCAGTTCCAGCACGGAGGGTGAGAGGTTCAAGATAAAAGTGTTGTTGGGGAAAACATTTCAGTGTTCGTGGATCTGTCCTCACAGAAACATGTTAATTTGACAAGTACATTTAGGAGAGAAGCCACAGTTTCAGTCACAGTAGCTGCTGCGAAGTACAGGTGCTGCCTTCACTGACCTGCTGTGTGTTTTCAGGTCTGAGGAGGTGGAGGTGGAGAAGACGATCTTCTCAGTTCGTGATCTCACAGATAACTCGGTGACCCTGAGGGCGGAGCGGCCGGCGCTGCTGCTCAGCAGCACCAGCTGGACAGGTCAGAGGAGCAGCTGCTCTTTAAACTTTCATTCTGTTTATATCTCAGACATGAGCCGAGTGTTGTGATAAGGACTTTCAGGTTTTGTTTTCTTTACTTATATAAGATCATTTTTAACTGTAATGGAAGAAATGTAACAGTCCTGCAGTAAACTGTCCTCCCTGAAGGTTTCACTGCTCAGTTCTTGTTGGAAGTGTTTTAAAGAAGTGTTTTAAAAATCAGACAGTTTTAAATTCCACACATGGTGACTCAGACTGATCCAACAGTCTGTGTTTAACACATGAACTCTCTCTCCACAGAGGATGAGGACTTCTCCATCCTGCTGAAGGCTCTTCAGGGTACGACTGGTTTTAAACTGCTGCTGTTTATCTCACGTTACACATGGAGCTTAAAATACATCACAGTGTGTTTCATCAGTTCTCACCTCACACCTGTTTGTTCTCAACAGAGTACGAAGGTTTCATTAAAGAAGGAGCTTCGTTACCGTCGTTAGTCTGTGCCATCACAGGTAAACTGCTCTGCTGCCTCACTGTCTGACCTGACGTCTGATCTCACAGTGGTCTCAGGTCTCAGGTCTTTATGTGTGTGTGTGTGCAGGTAAAGGTCCTCAGAAAGAACACTACAGGAAGCTGATAGACTCTCTGCATTTAGAACATGTGAAGATCTGCACTCCCTGGCTGGAGGCAGAAGATTATCCTGTTTTATTAGGTAAGACTGATACAGACGTCACAGACAGAACTCAGCTCCTTTCAGACGTCACCTCAGCATCAAAACACCTCTCACACCTTGATAATCAGACTCATGAGGTCACGTCCTGTCCTCCAGGTTCAGCAGACCTGGGTGTTTGTCTACACAAGTCGTCCAGTGGTCTGGATCTGCCCATGAAGGTGGTGGACATGTTCGGCTGCTGTCTGCCCGTCTGTGCCATCCACTTCAACTGGTGAGCTCCGTACAGGGAGGAGGAGGAGGAGGAGGGGAGGGGAGGGGAGGGGAAGGGAGGGAGAGGAGGAGGGAGAGGAGGAGGAGGAGGAGGGAGGAGAGGAGGGAGAGGAGGAGAGGAGAGGAGGGGAGGGGAAGGAGGAGGGAGAGGAGAGATGAGGAGGGCGGGAAGGGAGGAAGGGGGAGAGGAGGGGACGGGAGGGGAGGAGGAGGAGGAGGAGGAGGGGAGAGGAGGAGGAGGAGGGGAGGGAGGGGAAGGGAGGGAGGGAGAGGAGAGGGGAGGAGGACGGAAGGAGGGGAGGGAGGGGAGGGAGAGAGGAGGAGGAGGGAGGGGAGGGAGGGGAAGGAGGGGAGGGAGGGAGGGAGGAGAGGAGGAGGGGGAGGGAGGGAGGAGGAGAGGAGAGGAGAGGAGAGGGAGGAGGAGAGGAGGGAGGGGAGGAAGGAGGGAGGGGAGGAGAGGAGGAGGGGAGGGGAGAGGAGGAGGAGAGAGGAGGAGGAGGAGGGGGAGGAGGAGAGGAGGAAGGGAGGGGAGGAGGGGAGGAGAGGGAGAGAGAGGAGGAGGGAGAGGAGAGAGGAGGAGGAGAGGAGGGGAGGAGAGAGGAGGAGGAGGGGAGGAGGAGGGAGGGAAGGAGGGAGGGAGGGAGAGAGGAGAGGAGGAGGAGGGAGGAGGGGAGGGGAGGGAGGAGAGGAGGAGGGAGAGGAGAGGAGAGGAGAGGAGGAGGAGGGGAGGAGGAGGAGGAGGAGGGGAGGAGAGGAGAGAGAGAGGAGGAGAGGAGGAGGAGGGAGGAGGAGGAGGAGGAGGAGAGGAGGGAGAGGAGAGGAGGAGAGAGGAGGAGGGAGAGGGGAGGAGAGGGAGAGGAGAGAGAGGAGAGGGGAGGAGGAGGGGAGAGGGAGAGAGGAGAGGAGGAGAGAGGAGGAGAGAGAGGAGAGGTATCATGTAATTAGATAAAAGGATCGAGTGTGTTGCTGACCTCAGTGAACCCAAGTGGAGTGTATCTCAGCTAACCTGATCTTTTCTCTCAGCTAGCATGAGCTGTGAAGCACGAGAGAACGGACTGATCTCTGAATTTCTCAGAACCTCAGCCAGCAGCTCAGGGTGAGAGATCTTAGTGTTAATGAACATGTGAAATCAAAGATTCAGCTCGATCTCTACCCACTCATTTGTGTAAAGTCTCAGTTTTGTGCCTTCTTTACCATGAATACATTTTGCCTTCACTGTTGAAGCTTAGCTGAACAATATGCCTGTGTGTCTGTGTGATCAAAATGTGTTTCCGGTCTCTCCTGTCAGAGCTCTGTGTTCAGAGGGCAGATCAATGAGTTCAGGAGGAATCACACTGTAGCAGAGGGCGCTGGGACGACAACTGGGACCACAGAACGTCTCTGCTCTTCATCAATGCCCATAAACACCAGGTTCAGTTTTTTTTTAAAGACCTGACCAGATCAGAGCTGAATTGCTAAAAGAGACTTTTGATGAGATGTACATTTGTAAATTAAATCTTTACGCTACAGTGTCATCTGTACAGTTTGATTCATTTTATAGGAGAGTCTGTTGTATGAAACACGTGGCTGACGGCCCGGGATCACACATGATGGCTGAGTCCCGCGCTTTCTGTCAAACAAACACAATCAGTCACGCCACTGTCTGGGTTCAAACACCCAGAGAACCAGCCTCTCAGACGCCTCACCCAGCTGCTGCTTGAAGCCGCCTGTAGGTCCTGGGTTTCCCAATGGTGACAGATGAAGACCAGGAGAAGAAGAACGCTTCAGGATCTGGGGACAGGAGCTCACCAGGTGTCCCACGTCAGGGTCATACACCCGAACGGAAGACATTTAACATCTGTAAGTGTTACACTTTCTGTTTTTTTCCTTCCTGTCTGATACTGGGCAGACTGAACTCTGACCTGCATGGCGACGGTGTCCGCCTTATCTGTCTCAGTTGCTCCTCCGTCACGCTGGCCCAGTCCAGCCTCCACGCTGACCGTGGGAGTCTCCTGCTCAGTCAGACCGCTCAGCTGCACGTTGGCTCTTGGAAGTTTCTGCAGGGTCGCCAGGGGTGACAGTCAGCTGAAGACAACCTGTTTGGGCTGGGCAGGAGCGACAGATGGTGACAGTCAACCTCACGCCGCTGCTCCAGCTCCAGAACTGGCCCCAGACAGGAGGAAACCCAGTCATATAAAGAGAGATGAGTAGCTTAGAGGAGCTGGTAGGTGATTCTGTTACCTTCTGGGCAGAGCCAGGCTAACGGTTTCCCCCTGCTTCCAGCCTTTATGCTGCTCAGGCTAACTGGCTTAAGATCGTTGATCTCTCATCTTTCTCTCAACAACTCACTATTCCTTTAACGGGTGGGGTAAGACACCTGCCGTGAAGGCCTGCTGTGATCCAGGAGCCCACTCAGCCAGGTAGAGTGCAGCCCCACGCCACCACAGACCAGGGTCTCTGGAGATCAGAGCAACGCTTCCAGCAGGCTGACGGCATCACCACCGGGCCGCAGGACGCAAACCAGGATGCACCGACGAATGATGGTTTTAATACTTATTTGTGCTGATGACAACAGAGATAATATCACAACAACAATTATATGTGAATTAATCTGGCTGAAAAGAGTCCCCAACAAACAAGCCATACAGAATATTTCCTCATGTTTATTAAAGCCTAACGCACCAGTTGCTTTGAGAAATTACTGAACCTTTTTAAAGAATGAAATGATATATTTGTGAGGGGTGTTCTTGAAGATTTACACTCAGCAGGGAGCCAATGGCCTGAGCTGAGCCACAGAAAAGGGGAATTCTTCCATTCTGAGATTCAACAACTCAGAGTTACCAGTAAGTAGTTTTGTAGTACCCAGTCGCAGTTCTCTCAGCTCCCACCACCTCAGCCAGAGCATCGTACAGCTCGTCCAGAGGATCACAGCCTGCAGCCTCCTGCTGTGAGAGAGATACACTTCACTCAGAATCAGACAACTTTAGATCTTAACTGCTGACAGACAGACAGACAGATGACAGAGCAACTAACCCGTCTGATGAGCCCAGTGAGAACAGCTCTGTATCTGACTGATGGTGGAAACTTTCTGCACAGAGGGTGAAGACACGTTCGAAAACAACACGAGAGACATCAATGTTAGTTTTACTGAGAACTGTCTGATGATTAAACAATGCGAGAGGTTTGTGTTCACGTGTTCTCACCTGTTTCCAAGATACCAAATAAATTTATTGATCTGCTATTTTGACTTTTCTGCAAACTGTAAAAATAGAAATGAGATGTTAATATCCAGAAGTCCAACGATTATAAACAATCAAATATTCTGTCAGAGAATAGTTGCCGTGATTTAGCAACACGAATATATGATTATTGAGTCAAGGACAGGATTACACTACAGTCCAGGGAAATGAAGGCAGACGACTCATACAGAAAAAGAAACCCGGAAATCTTTGTAAATATCCATCTTTACTCCAGTCTCTTCTGAGGTTTCCTGCTCTTCAACCCCGTCTTCAGCATGTGTTTGTTTACTTCCTGTTTGCCCATAATCCACCGCGATCATCTCTCGCAAGAGCTACTGGGTAGTGCAGTTTTATCTTATTGTTTTAACACAAAGAACATATCAAGCAGTTGTAACCTAACAAGACATAAGAACTTCTAAAACTACAATGAATCGATCATAAGACATTAAAATATTTGTTTGTTGAGATAAAGTTCATTTTAGGGTGAAATGTTGAAAACCAATGAAATACAACACAAAGAAAGTTATTAAATTCTAAATTTTCATTTAAACAACTGGAGACAATTACAATGTTTTAATTTAAATTTCGTATCTTTTATTGCCCAGCACTATCTGTTTTGTGGCTGGACATTTAGTCTTAAAGGATTTGTTTCTAATAATCTGTGGATGAATATTTTTGTTATTTTTAGTCAGTGGAGGTTTTCATCCTGCCTTTACTTGCTGTGTCACTGCAGGAGGAGATAAATCTCTTTTACAGTTTAGATAACTCCTGGCCCACTCCGCAACCCTGACAGCAGCAGCCGTTCACGTACAGTCTGAATTTACTGGTGAGTATCACAGATATTGTCATAATGTGGCTTCTGTTAAAAATAATAATTTAACAAACTAAATCGCTTCAAATTTGAGGGAAATGTGCAAACACAAGTATGGCAATGAAATATAAAATATACAAGGATGATCAGATAATTAGAGCTTCAAATAAAAAAACTGAATTTAGCGTTTGTAAAGGCATTCCATTTTCATATTTTTCATGTTTCCTTGGAAGATCTTTAACATCTTTTAAGGTTTTCCCAGACTCTTAAAACGTCTATAACCTGATCGTTCTGTCAACCTCTTGTTTAATTACAAGACTGTGGAGTTCCTTTGAAACTGTCTTATTCTTAAAAGTTTATTATTTAGTCACCGCCCTGCAGTGCTCAAGCAGTCATCAATCACACTAAGATTCAGCTGTGGGCAATAAAAACAGTCTAAAATGTTTTATATTCAAATAAATAATATGTGAAAACATAGTTTGGTGCTTTTTACAATTGGTCTGGTTCAATTTAAATTTCCCATAGAAATGGTAAAATTTATGATGCGTACACACAAAACAAATGGAGGGAATCGTGATAAGAGGAATCACAATGCTTGTTTCTTCGCTCGGAGCGTTTTATGCACTGGACTGTCAACAACAAATATGGCGGGTTTGTACATAGTCGAACTGCATTTGACGGTACAGATGTGGAAGGTGAAAGTTCCGTGTTAGTAGAGATAAATATTTTACAGATATCTTTATAAAGTTCTTGCCTTTACACACACTGTTTGCTGTAGTTTTAGTGAGATTAGTGATTATTAATTTTAATTGAAATTTTGGTTAAAGGACTCTGTGAACTTGGAGTTACAGCTAACCTACTTTCTGTTTTCTAGCTTGCTAATTGACATCGCTGTCATTGAAATCAATGATAATCCCGCTGGGTGGGCTCTGCATGTTGCCGCCAACAACTCCCTGCAAACCCAGCGGTGTGTGAAGGACAAAAGAACAACTGTCTAACTGTCATATTCCAGTCCGTTCTCCAAACCCCTTTAAAAAAATTGAGAATTAATTTTGTTTTGCTGCTGCACTGGCATGTAAAGACACCAGAAGACGAGCATCTCGAGGATTAATACCAATTCGGCATACATGCAGTATTTTCATGTGTCAAGTTTTGTTTTTGGGTCTGACAAATAGATTAATTCAGTTCGTAACTAATCTAATAAAACAGGATTTTGGCGTGGTGGGCTAAAGTGTTCAATTCCGTTATTGCTACTTTTATGGGCATTTAATAAAAGTTTAACTTGGCTGAATCTTTCTCGCACTTCAGAGCTGCTGAGGCCGAAATTACTGGAGCAGCGGTGAAATCATGGTGCTAGACTTTCCCACAGTGCTGTAAGGTAACCGCTTTGACAGCGCTTGCTGTGGCTGGATCGCCGGCCATGACTCCGGCCGGTGCTGGGCGGTTATCCGGGACACCTGCTCATCCCCGGGTTGCACAACAGTACATCCATCAGGTCAGCACCAGAGAGGCCTGGGTGTGGATGAGAGTTAAACCTGATTAACCATTTTCATAGCTAAGAGCTAGCTAAGTATTAGACAGCATGTGTCCATCAGGAAGTTACAGGAGGCCATTGCACCTTCCTCCATCTCTCTCTCCCAGATGGCTCAGAGCGGTGGGAGCTGTTCAAAGGCCTGGAGTTTACCCAAAAGACGCATCAGGAGGGGCATGGTAGCTTCCCAGTAACTCCCCAGCACCATTTTCCCCCAGGAGCGCTGGCTCCAGATCAGCCGCCAGGTAAGCAAGACCGTCACCGCGAGCATCCCCAACCAGGATCAAAGTAAGACCAGCACATTGATATTTACTACCGGTTTAATTATTCAGACAAAAAGTACAGCTTCTGCCAGTTTCTTTATTTTGTATACTTATCAGTTGATTGTCTGTGTGTGTGGTGAATCATTAAATACAAAGAGATTTATGTTCAATGCTTTTAATAAAACAAAGCTAAAGATGGATTTATCTTTATCTTTGGCCAGATGGAAGAGAAGTTCAGCAGAAGGTAAAAAAAAAGAACATGATGAGGAGACAGGAGACTGATGGTGAGGCTGGAGGTGAGGAGAAGAGGAGGAAGGTAATCGGCCCACTATGAGCAGAGGAAGGTGATGCTGTCACAGCTTCACCCCATCGAACGGAGTTTTGTAATTTGAACTGATCCACCGCCTGAGCTGAGACAGGTACAGGACCCAGGTGACACAGAACAATGTTCTAGGTCCCATTTAATTCAATTTAAGTCAAATGAATTATCTTCTTCAGGTAAAGTGTGTGTGAATGCGGCTCAGGTAACAGGTAAACTTCTCCTCTCTCTGTCCAGATGTTCCAGACGGTGGCCCGTGAAAACCATCCTCTGTTCTTCCCATGAAAAATGACGACAGCCTGCTGGTGTCCACACACTGGCAGTCTGAAGGTCGCAGAGGCGCCAGCATCAGTGGAGCTGCTCAACAGGCGCTCGTCCCGCGCCTGCCTGCTCATCGTTGCTGGCTGCCGTCCATATGGACGTGGATCTGTAACATCCGGGGAGAGGATAAACTAGCTGTTAACAAAAATCATTCAGCAACTATTTTAATAATTGTTATCCAGGAAATTAGCAAAACATGTTTGAGACTTCAGTTTGCAGGATTTACTGCTTCTCTCTTTGTTCCAGTGATGACCAGACTGGAACTGTCTGCTTTACCTGGCTATTGGCTTATCTGCAGGGACTAGTCTGTCCCGCCTCCGCTTCCTGTCCAGGGTAAACTGTCCACATGTGTCCAGCTGAGCCAGAATCGAACACATGAGGACACTCCAGCTCACCTCCAAACCAGCTGCTGGACACACACAGGTCCATGAGGGAGTTTCTTGCAAAGCTGAAACTCTTTCTGTGCTGTCTGTGCTTGGGCAGGTCCATGGTGATGTGGTGCTTTTTGGGCTGATTATGTTATAAAGATAAACCTCGTGGAAAAGGTACACACAGTACAATACATCCATGAACATCCACAGAGAATCCAAGACAGAATGTCAGTTGGGGACAAACTCTGGTCTATGCATGTCCTCTCCTGTCGTCAATTACTGTGTCTCTGTGTCTGTTCTTAGAAAAGCCAACATCTTTGGTGCGTCGCTCCTGGTGTGGATGTGGGCTCTCGGCATATGTCATCCGGTGGCTCTCACAGAGACAACCACACTCTACGTTACAAATACACTGTGCCTGCAGCAGATGTATGTGTTACCCAACAACAGTATATCTAAGCCGATTTAGTGTATTAACAGCATAGCACACTATTTTGTCCCATCATTAAAACTCCTGGTTCTGGCATGTGGCGAAGAGCTGGAGGAGCTGTTGCAGTGGCTGATGGAGCTCCTGCAGGCCTGAAGATGAACCGCCCTGACCAGTTCTCGATCGCCTTTTCCTCTACCACATCCACCTGTGGATCAGTGAGTTTACAGCACAAAACAAAGACACACACTCAGAGCTTTATACCGTGCTGATGTTCTGTGTGTTTATATCTGGAACATTTTCATGCAAAATAATAAAGAAAACTAAAAGTCATGTCACCGTCACCGCCCTGGTCAGATTCTTCAGCTTCATGTATCATCTGTCCATCATCCAGGCCACATCCACCTGATGTCTCCGCTTCATCGAGGGATCCTCTGGCACGGGGCCCGTCTGCCTGCTCTGGGCCTTAATTTTGCTCCTCTCGCTGTTTTCTGATATATCGCCGGCTCACCTTCCATATCTACTGCTTCTAATGCCACGAGCCAGGTGAGACCTCAGCACAGGTTCAGTTTCTTTTATGTTCAGGCCACAAAGAACCAGGCTGCGGTCAGACACGTGTGTGTGCATGCTGAGTTTAAGAAGGTCTCTAACCCTAACCAGGGCAAAGTGTACCTTTCTGTTTCTACCTGATGAGCTGACAGAAGTCGCCTTTGTGGTGGCAGCTCTCAGCAGACTTTGCCAGCACCTGTTACACACAGATCGGCCAGATGGTGAAGATCTCATTTCGCTTGCATGATCACAGTTGTGATTTTGTTTTGCTTACTTAAATTTCTACATTAAAACAAGTTATCTCATTTGCAAATTCCAGGAACAAGTCCTAGATGACCTGGGAGGATCTCGTCGTGTGTGTGTCATATTAATAGACTTCACTGCAGAAAGAGCCTTATTACTTTAATTAACCTGCAGGGGCAGTTTATTCAAACGTTTGTTCTTGTGTAAAGACATTTCACTGGAAAGTTCCTCTTTAACTTACACTGGGAATCTTGGTTCAACCTTTCTGAAATTCATTGTAGGGGTTGGAGGACCACAGATGATCACAGCCTCCTTCTGAGCAGGAGCAGAGAATGTTAAATGGAAACCTCTGGGGTTTAATGGCAGTCTGCCCTCAGGATTCAGATTTTTAAAAACCCCACATGGTTTTCCATACAAAATATCAGAGTACAACATAAACAGCAGGAAGCCTCTTATGATGAATATCCATAAAATATTCTTCAAATATACAATGATTCACTGGAAAAGAAGTTTGCAAAATAATGTGGTCAGGTGAGGTCTTTGCAGCATCACAATTCACTTTGACTCAAAATTACTACATGAAGCTGTATACATTAAAATATCTGTGCAGTTTATTTCCAGACATAATAGGAAAGTGGAGAACACCATTGTTTCGCCCCTTTAATTATGTTACCACATAAATCACCTGAATCCTTGACTTCAGAATAGATGTTTTGTTTACGTCATCATTATTAACTGGGTCAGATGGTTGTAAAAATAATAAATTCTTTCTCTGTCAGTGCTTCCGTTACGCCATATACACACACACACACACACACACACACACACACACACACACACACACCCTTCCTCCTCTTTTCAGACATGAACATGTTTACCTCCTCTTGCCTCTGTGGTCAACATAACAGTTGGATATGTATGGCAGATTATGGTTGATTCAAAGAATGGAAACTTGTAATGCGGACGTTGAGTAACAGTGGACTTAAGATGTTAACACATTTATATTTGTGATTTATTTTTAGCCACACAAGCATTCAATTTGGGTGTTGGTTTGTCAGGTTTTGGTCTGTCACCCACTTTTCACTTTGATTCCTTTAGTGAACTCAACAACAGTGAGATGGATTATCATGAAATGAGGGTGTATCATGGTCCCATCTCGTCGTATCGCTCAGTCTCAGTGTTCAGAACGCTCCAGCCCATCAACAAATCTGCATTTTCTTTATTTGTCCAGTACTTTGGTTTGTGCAATTTGCAGAACTAATGATGCTCATCAGCTTCAGCTTTAAATTATGTTCATTTAATTAGCAATGTTGACTGTAAACATCACATAGTATCTGTTAAACACCAACATGTTAGCGCTTAGCATACAGAGCGTGTCCAGGTGGCTGAATGGAGGTGCCACATCACTGCAGCGGTTCTTCCATGTTTCCTGTCGCCTGTCCAAAAAAAAAACAATGCATGAAAGAAAGAGGTAGCCTCACAGAGCCGTTCGTGACTTGTTTTAAACTGTGTAGTTCAGGAGCAGTCAGAAGCTTTTGTTTATGAAAGAATTCAAACGTAAAAATATCTTGGTGCGCCATTAGACTGAAAAGAGCTAAACTGGATCCTTATGTTGTCTGCTTAAAAATATGTTTAATCTTTCTGTCATTGATGACATGTAAAGCCATGTCCCAACATGTTATCACTGGGAAGTCCTGTTTGAGGATTAAAGCATAAGGCATGGTGACATTCTAACTCTTAATATTCTTAAATCATGGCTGCTGAGTCGACTCTCAGGTACACTCACCTCGTCTGATTTCCTCTCAGCTCTGGTTTAACCAGGAGGAGGAACGTCTGTAGATCTCTGCTGAGTCTGAGGTGGTGTGATGGACGTCTGAACACCATGGTAATGGTGTGATAATATGCTGCATGTTAGAGGAGAGAGGAGTGACTAAATTATGCATTTGCTCTAAAGATAGGTCGGGTGCCTCGCCTGTGGTGCATAATGAAATATTACCGACTTTCCTTGTTCCATATTTATGCTCCAGCAGCTTTCAGACTATGGGCGAGTGTGTGTGTTAAATTCAGTCTGAGAACCTTTGTCAGAGTCACTTATTAAATCTGCATGCCTGGACCTAAAAATATCTCCTGCTGCTGTGATCACAGTTCACCGTCGACACTGGAGAGAAGGAATAAACGTCATCCACCTCCTTCTGATTTTAGGACTCTTCTCTGTCTGCAGGCAGATTTCAGATAATGAAGAATGGAGAGTGAAAGTGATCAATAACTCTCTCTGAAAACTGATATAGATGTGTTTTAGGTTACAACTGATCGCTCACAGACAAAACATTATATGATACTCAATTATATAACTTATTAACTAAATATATAACTGATTCCCTTTGCAAATTTTCATTCCCACCAGGTTTGTGTACAGTAGTTCAGTTTTTCAGTTTTTGTCTTCTTTCAGTGTTTTATTTCCCCTTTTTGTCACAGTTTTTATTTACATGTTAAAAATGTAACGTCCTGTTTTGTTAACAAATTAGATTTTAGATTAATCAAAGAGTGTCCACTAAAGTTCTTGTTTTTGCCACTGACAGTCTCAGATTGTTGTTCTGTGTCTGACAACATTTTAGTTTAACCAGAAACATCAATATATCAGTACCAGAGATTTATTGACAAAAGAGAGATGAATCATATCGAGAGCGTTGAATACCACCGCTCCATCTGTTAGTGTTTGTGTTACTGTGTGTGTTTTTATCATGTAAAGTATCTGGATTGCTTCTTCCACCACTGAAAGTCACACAGTAACACAGACACACTAACAGATGGAGGCAGTGGTATTCCAGCAGCTCCTGTGTTCTGCTCTGTAAATTTCCTCTTTTTGTCAATGGAGTCTGGTACTGATATATGGTGATGTTTCTGGTTACTAACTAAACTAAAAGGATCTTACTCTTTGATTAAAAGGTCTTATCTATAATGTTGTAGAGTTAGTAAAGGTAACACAAACTAACTGATCTATGTAACTGTTCTATGTAACACCTCAGCCCATCTCTGTTGCTCTCCGTCCTCTGACTCCTCGTCCATGTAACCTCCTGTGGAGCTGGTGTTTAACTATCAGCTGCGTCTGTTTCCCTCTCAGGTTGTACTGTCTGAAGATCTACGGCCTCTCGTCTCTCTGGAGGCTCTTCAGAGGGAAGAAGTGGAATGTCCTGCGGCAGAGAGTGGACTCCTGCTCCTACGACCTGGACCAGGTACCACACACACACACACACACACACACACACACACACAGACGACACTATAATCTTCATGATCTCAGTTATCTAGATGTTTACCGTGAGTGTGTTTGTGATGCTCCAGCTTTTCATCGGGACGCTGCTGTTCACCATCCTGCTCTTCCTGCTTCCCACCACAGCGCTCTACTACCTGGTCTTCACTCTGGTGAGCGGAGTCTCGTGTGGAGAAACTTTTAACGAGCGCAGCAGCTGTCGTCAGTCTGAGTTCAGTTACAACCGCTTCTGACAGGGACCAGTTTTTCATGATGGGAGATTGACAAACCACCTCAGACTCTCTGCCCACGCCTCTGATTCTTTCTGTAACTCCGATGGGTCTGCTGCTTGTTGCACAGCAGGGAGATGATGATAAGGACAGTGGGTATAGACTCCAATCTCCATCAGTGGTAATTAAACAGCAGCAGGTGGTGGAGATTTTGGTTTCACAGCTTTTCAGTGTTGGCAAAGACAGAACTTTTTCCATTTGGATTGAGTCCTGTGACAACAAGCCGTGTGAAATACATTCAGTACGAGCTCATTAGTCTGTATTTTTAACCTGGTAACAGACAAACTCTATTTTTGTGCACAAGCTCATAAATAAGATTTTGGATTTGGATTTTGACAAAACTATTTCAAGCTATTTGAAGACGTCATCTCTCTCTGACAGACAGGAGCCTTTCACTGTTCTCTGATATTAAAAAAAGGTGAATTATTATAAACACATTAAATTGATAATAAAAACTCTGAATGATTGGAAACCATGTCCAACCTGCACAAACAAAGACCATGGCAGGCTGTGTCAGTCAGAGCTTTGTAGGCAGGATCAGGAAGGAGGACATTATTATATCTGCCTGCAGCAGAGCCATAAAGCCAATATGGAGTCATAGTCCTCATCATAACAACATGAATTCAAACTGACAGCAGCTGCTGCTTTTTGTGTTTGAGAGATATAAATAGATCCTGGGTGGAGTATCACTTTAAATCATGTTCTCATAGTGTAATTAGACAACTGCTCAGGTGTGAACTGGGAACAGACGTTTGGATAGGAAGCCATTATTTTTACTCCTGGATACGTTTGTTTTTGACCCCTGTGTGTCCCTTTGTTGTGCAGTTGCGGCTGGGGGTGGTGCTTTTCCAGGGCGTCCTCCACCTCAGTGTGGATTTCATCAACTCCTTCCCTCTGTTCGCCATGGGCCTCCGCGTCTGTCGGCCCTACAGACTGGCAGGTACATCACCCTTTATCATCTCCACTCTATTACTGTTCAAACAGAGAGTTACCAGGGTCAGAGATTAATTCACGTTCATTTATGACAAATATAAAACTCAGTTTCTCAAACGCTGCTGCTTAATTTTTACAGTAATGTGGACAGTGTGGGGTGTATAAGTGTGTTTAAAGTGTCTTGAAGAGTTGTGAAATAAATGCTGTCTTATTCTGTGATGTGTGTCATGTACGTTACAGAGGGAGTAAAGTTCAGGGTGCTGTGTGACGAGCCGGGGACGGCCCTTCACCTGCTGATGGAGGTGAGACGTCACATTTTTGTTCCTCATCTGTGTAAAACTTAAAGTTTGTGGCTTTCAGAGAACAGTTGAGTCTCTTCTTACCATAGCTCTCAGAACGTCATTTCCACTGTTGGAGCTATTTTCATCTCACCATTTCAGCTGTGGTCATAACATCATTTTTTCCCATCTCCAAAATTTCCTCCATACCCAGTCCAGGTCTCTGTACAGTGGAGTACTCCTCAGTAAAGAATTCAAGAACAAGCATTTCATTTTTATCCCTCATTATCATGTATTGTGTGTTTTCCTCCTCAGATTAACCCCCTGAAGTGCAGCACAGTGGTTCAGACCTACCGCACTCCGACTTACAGCTGCTACCCAAAAGACTCGTGGGCGGCACTGGTCAAGAAACTGTTTGTCGGGGAGCTGATTTACCCCTGGAGACACAAAACCACCAAGACTGACTGAGAGACACCGGCCAGAAATGTGAGAGAGAGAGAGGGAGAGGGAGAGGAAAAGGAAAAAGGAGAGATGAGGGAACAGGAAAGGGAAGAGACTGAATAAATAATGAGATGGAAACAGACAGATGGAGGCAGAGAGGGGAAGTGGGAAGCAAGGGTGAAACCCGTACAAAGAGCTTTGAGTTGAGCTGCTTTCATGTTGGATGGGAAGAACGTCAGAGAGAGAGAGAGTCTGTTTCAGCTCGACTGAAGCTGCCAAGTCACCAATTCTAGTTTTCTGAACTCATGATTTACAGCACAAGTGTCAGTCAGTGTCAGTACGTTTTTTATCTTTTTATTTGAAATGCAAACATTCCCTTTAAGGTAGTTTTTTCTTTGGTCAAACAGAAGAAATTAGAAACGAGGCTGTAAGATGAAGTGAACTGTGCAAAACAACAAGGGACCAAAACAACTTCTTAATATGTAATGATGATAATAAATAGAGCTGAATTTCAAATCTGCAGATAAGATTTGACAGAGTGATTCTGGGTGATGTGTTACTGTTGGTTTGTGTTATGCTGCTGTCATTCTACTCTCTGTCTAAGTGCCAGAAGCCAGTAAAAAGGCAGCAGTGATATAGAATCAACATATTCCACCAGAACAAAAGTAACATACTGAGAGCAACTTCTGAGACTTAATGTTACTCTGCTTTACTGAACATAATTCACACTCCCCAGAGGATAAACACTCCTTATTGTAGACACTCTGAGATTTCTACCTTTAGGACAAATATGACGACTTTTAAACAGAACATTTCATAATCTTAAAGGTAGATTGTGTCTTTTATTTTAAAGACCAGATGATCTTTCCTCCTTCCTCCTAAATCATCATGTTTTTTGTTCTGGGGATGTTAGTAGTTTCTTGCTGAACGTTTATCACTGTGGCCACAGGTAACAGTTAGGGTTTAATGCTAAATGCTAAAGCAGGAGTATACACAAGTAAATGTCACCAAATTACTGTGCTCAGACTCTGTATGGAGGGTCAAAGGTTTTTGTTTTTTACTTCTGAATCAGTAGTTTGAGTCTTAAGCACTCTGTAGTGTCTTTTAAACACTACATATGGTAAAGTTTGCTAACATAAGCTACTGGACGCACCAGGCCAAGTATGACTAACTGATTTTTATTGCTTGTGATCGTACATGCTAATGAGCTGCAGCTTCACCTGAGACAAGGGTTCGTGGATGAGAGAGTATTTTCATGTATGAACTGTTCTTCTAAAGCCTGGGTCCACTGACAAAGGAAATCAGTTATTTATGTATTAACTGCACTGACTGTGTCGATAGTTTTAATCCGTTAGATTTGATATGATTAAGTATTTGTATGAGCCTGATTTTTTTAAAATTCTTTTCAATACAAAGTTGTTTTTAATCTTTAATAGTTTTAGTTTAAATGAAATGAGTGTTTTTGGTTTATTTGTTGCCATATTTCCTCCATACACTGGAACTACAGACGGAGATAGAACCTGCTCTGGCTCAGTTTGTCCATCTTATTTTTTATTTATGTGCCTAATCGTGTATTCTCTTTCTTCCCAAGGTTTCAGACTATTTACTGTTAATGTGTATTATTGTTGCTTTATTTTACTGACATCTCTCCACTCTGCCCTTTAGTCTCCTTAGCACCAATCTGCCCATTTTGTCATTTGTAACAGTTGAATTGGTATATTTAATTATGTTTATTAATTTGCTTTTAGTTTAATTCTGCGTTGATCTGTTCTAAATCTTCCATTGTCAGATTTTATTCATATTTAATATTCTCATGTCTGTTCTTTTCCATGACTTTTCTCTGTTCAGCTAATAAAAGAAATCCAGTAGAAATCATGACAGTCTTACATGATTTAATCGAATCTGCAGTGTCAATAAGAGACAAAACATGGAGCTGCTCCATCAATAATTCATTTGAAACAGAATTTATCTGCTTAGATTTAACTGGATTTATTTTAACAGCACTGCTGCAGCATGTTCATATCCAGTCCTCTGTGGTCCTGTGATTGGTCTGTGGGGGGATAGTGTTTCTTTTTTAAAATCACAAATTTACTATTAATGTGAAATTAAACAGTGACAGTGAATTTACCGGCGTTGTCTACTAAGAACCTATTAGTGTGTTATTAGCTAATAATTTCAATTTTGACCCAGTAAATCAAACAGTATGAATCAAGCTGCAAATGGATTAAAGGATTTTGTGTAAATAATGATTATTTTAAACCTGTTACCACCCTAATGCACTTTACTCATCATATGATCCCATTCAAGCTGCTGCTGCCAATACAAGTGTGTGTGGTTCATTCATTATGTGTGTGTAGGTGTTCATCCTCAGGAGATTGTTCTGGCAAAGCTGAGCGGACAGGTGAGTCATGATGTTACCAAAACCCCCATTTGACACAGATAGCAACAAATCTACACTCAGCCTGCTACTGTACATCACATTTCATAAGATTATTCATGTTGCAGTTACACAATGTGATTTTTTTTCTCTTGAAATGTGACAAATCTGTTTTTCTGATGATGATGAGAGAAAGTTCCAGCTCTGATCTCAAGAATGATCTTTGTTATCAATCATAGTAAAATACACACAACTCTACAGGAACATGTCATTATAAAGGCCTGATATTGTTTGAAAATTGTATTAATTGTGCCAATAAAATGGCTGAACTTTAAAGGACTAGTCCAACATTTTTGGACATGTTTGGTGAGATGATGTAAGGGCTGATATAACTATCTTTTTACCCTGCTCATGGTGTGTATGTTCAGACATTAAACTGGTGTTTTAACTGTCAGAAGAAAGAAAATTTCTAAAACTGAAATTTTATTGAGGGTCCCCCTTAGAGAGACAGAATATCACTCATTTTATCCACAAGAATACATAGGTATATGTTGGTATGAATAGATATATTTGAAAATATATGAGGCAGGTAACCGCCACCCCTTCCTGTACAGAACCCCCAAACTGAAAGAGAAACAAACGACTACTGGATCTCTTTGTATTAATTTTGCATCTCTTTGTGCTCATTTTTGTCTTTTTCTAGTCATTTTGTGTCTCTTTGTTTCCATTGTGTATATTTATGGTCGTTTTTTGTCTCTTTGTGCACATTTTCCATCTCTTTGTTGTCGTTTTGCGTCTGTTTGGAGTTGTTTTACCTCATTATGATCGTTCTGTGTCTCTTCTTGGTCATTGTGTCTTGTAACAGTCACCTGACACAGAGGTAAGCCTGTACCTAAACTTCACCCTATCCCTAACCAGTCGTATCCTCTGATGCTCAACCCAGCCTTACCCTAACCACGACCATTTATCTCTGCCTTCTGCCGGGCTCTGGAATCCAGTTTTTACCGTAATCCATCCGGCCCAGATCATATTCAGTGAGAAATGAATCACCTTTGTTGTCCACCTCACCATCTGCGTGTTGTTGACAGCAAACTTTGATGGACGTGTTGCACGGCCAATCTATGCCTCCGCTTGTGTCACCGCGGAGTCAGCGTCCAATCGTATGAGAGAGGGGGCGGGGCTTTGAGTGAGAGGGCGTGGTCTCAGAGAGCAACGCAGTGTGGAGAGCTACAGATCTGTCAGCAGAGGCTTCAGTGTTGTTGTGCCGCGGGACTGAGCAGATACAGCCGTGATTATGATTCAATATAATGGAGAAAAATGGAAAAAGCACGGACTGAGGTCACTGAGTACACCTACAGAGATTTGGACTGGACGTAAAAATGCCACAGCATTTTAATCTCACTGCGGAGGTCGGAATTTTCTGGACATAACGCAGTGAAGTTACAGGAATCTTTGTCCCGGACTGAAGAAAGACAAGCGGGCCTGAAATCACACAGACGTCGGCTGAAGTTGAGCTACGGGCTGCGCTAGCTACGTTAGCATTTAGCTTGCTGTGAATTCTTTTTAGCCCCTGGGAAGTCATGTTATAAAGGGTACCGCAGTGTGTGGCTGTGTGTAGTGTGGTATAACGTTTCTTTGAAGAGTTATTGTTTTACGTGTCTTTGGTAACGTTAGCAGCAGTGATAATAGCTAAGCTAGCTGGCTAGCTCCCAGGGAGGGTTAGCTTGTTGTTCCCCTGTAAGTTAGGCAGAAAGCTTCTCTTAAACAGGAACAAAAACACAGACAAACACCATCCAGGTTTGGTCGGGTTTCTCTCCATCTAGAGAATATATCTGAGCAGAGATATCTGCTCATAACATTTGGTGGTAATTGCCTCCCAGCTTATTATAAACACCACTCCAGACAATAAGCATGTTCTTCTTCCCAGTCATCCCGTCCGGATAGAGTTTGAGTTACACTTGTTTATCTGTGCTTTTAATCTTTAATAGCTCTTAATCTCACTAAGGTAAAGGATTTCTTTTGGCATTGGTTGTGGTTATATAATTTCTTTAGCTGCCAGACATCAGCAGGAAAGACAGTACCAGGTGTTTTCTTTAGGTAAAGTTGTTGTTTTTTAATCAGTGAGCACCACCTTTGACCATATTAATACATTTCTTATCTTTGACTTGAGCATTAAGGATGCATTGCCTTTCAGAACCACACTTTTGGCACCCACCTTGTTATTCAAGCAGGACATTCCTGTGAGACTGTGGTTTGGTCTGAAAATTACCTACTTGCACATAGTTTGGAGGACTTAAAGTAAACAGGCAAAGTAAGGACTTTAAGCTTGTGGATCCACACTCAAGCAAGTTCATGGCATAAAAAGACATCATCTTTGTTTTGGATCAAGTCAGAATTTTAATACACAAGGGGGTTCCTATCTTTGTGTCACCGGGGGGAAGTCAGTCAGCCAGTCATCTTCAGCCTCCATCAGCCCTGGGCTCAGATGTGAGACGTCATGGGCAGCCAGGGAAGCCCAGTGAAAAGCTATGACTACCTGCTCAAGTTCCTCCTGGTCGGAGACAGCGACGTGGGCAAAGGAGAGATCCTGGACAGCCTGCAGGATGGATCGGCCGAGTCCCCATACGCGTACAGTAGCGGTGAGTCACTCCTGTCTCAGTTGATTGCGACCTGCTGGATCAGTTTTACCCTCTTGTGATGAGCGTCTGAGATTGTGTCATGCTTGCTCATCACAAAAGTCCTGAACACACTAGCTGCATTTTACAGCGTGGACTGAGGAGAATGAACAAAGACCTCTCTTCACTGTCTTTAAAAACACATTCACATACACTAACGCTGATAACACAGACCATTCACATGGAAGTGAGTCAGACCGTCATGAATGTATGTGAATTGTTGTTGAGTTATTTAGTCCTTGCTAAACAATGCTTTACATGACCTCACAGCTGAACAACAAAACAATAGGTTTTAGACCTACGTGATGTGCATGCTGGTATTACAGAGCGAATATTATCAGGTCTACATCCTCTCCAGCATGATGCTGGTTCCTCCTTTTTCTTCCTGAACAGCCTCAGTTGTGCCCAGCTGTAAAAAGTAACCCAACTGCAGCAATAACACACTCATGTAGAAATGTGTTTTAGCTGATTGGAGGCGTAGCTATCTCTGCAAACATGCTGCCAGTTTGAACACAAGTGAGGCAAACTGAATTAGATCATAGTTTCTAAGTCAGCTGTGTTTGTTACTTCAGAGGAGGTGTATTCAGGAACATCAGGACTTTTAGCTCCGGGAAGGGAAGGCTGATGGAGCCGTGCCCAGTCAGATGATCCCTCCCTGGGTGGAGGAGCTCAGATCACCTGGCTCTCTCTCTCTCTCTCTCTCTCTCAGTGCTGTTGCTCCAGGGCTGACAGCCACTATCTGATCACCGCCTGCTGCTGCAGTGAGCTGCTGCACACACATACTCACACATTCCCACTGCCATCAAAGAGAAGCGCTAGAAGAAGAGCAGAGAGAACAGAAGGGAAAAATAATGAAAGAAAGTTCTTAAAGGTCCACGTCTGCTTTTTCATATCTTTAAGCCAATTCAGTACAAATCATACACACATTACTGCTGATTTCCCAAGACAAGATTTAGATTTCTTTAGTGTATTTCTTACATGTGTCTCCAGGTATTCAGGCAGTGTTCAGCTATAGTTAGAAAATGTGGTAGGTGCGTTTACCATTTACACTTTTAATAATCATCATCAGTCATCACTAAGCCATGTAACAAAATAAAGGCTCTGTTAGTGCCTGAGGTTTGCTTTGTTTTAGCTCCCAAATAACTGAGGCAATGCAGTTAGAGCTGCCAAGGAAAAGGAAGGAATAATAAATGTGAGAATACTGGGTGGGAATAAATCCATTTGGTTGGGTCACTCAAATTCATTCTACATATGGAAAACACTGATGTCTCCTGCTATCCAAATCACATTACATTGTGTGGTTATGTGGTGCAAATCACTCTGCACTGAAACAAGCAGACACCAA
The DNA here is from genome assembly GCA_033238685.1 of Lates japonicus. Classification (NCBI taxonomy): domain Eukaryota; kingdom Metazoa; phylum Chordata; class Actinopteri; family Centropomidae; genus Lates; species Lates japonicus. Next base: position 375,610 of record BRZM01000007.1, on the reverse strand, counting down.
CATTCACTGTGATGAATCACCTCGACTCAGGCAGCTTTCAGATATTGTTGTGTTTAATAATAAAGTGGAATGAGATGAAAGTAATGACTGTGCAGAAGACAAATTTAAAGTGATAAAATGCCACAGTATGCTCTGGACAGTGGTCAGATGTGATGTAAATATTATTAAGTTTTGTGAATTAGCTTAAACATGAGATGTAGTGAGTGAATCCAACAACAGTAACGAGGTGTACAGCCGTCACATGCAGCCTAATTAAACCCACTCCTTTACACTGATAACGGAACATCAGCTGCTCACTTACCAGTTCCTTTAAATGTGAACCAGATTTGTTAAGATACTTGCTCCAGCAAACTATTTCCACCAGAGATGCTGTCGTAGATGAGTGTGCATTTAGTTTTTCAGATGAAGATTACCATCTCATCCCCTCAGCAGTGACAGCAACTGTTCATAAAAAATACATCAGTCAGCAGAGTGACCCCCTTTTCACCAGTGCTTATCTAATGAATTCTGCCAAAGGGCGATGCTGCCTCTTGGCATTTGGCAGCAGTGTGAAGACATCCACGTTTGTTGAGGGCCTGACTGTTTGATTGCAGCGCTTGAATGTGATTTAGAGAGGGGGGAGTTCATCGTTACAAATAAGTAATGACCAGAGTTAAAGAGCTGACAAGACTCTCTGCATCACGGTTGAAGTACTGGCTCTATTCTGATTCTGTCTGTGGCTGTGATTTATGCAGTTGAATTATCATATTTTCAAATTTCGAGCTGGTAAATTAACGTGTCGGTTGACTGAGAATTAACTGGCAGCCGCTGAAATGTATCGGGCATCAGTGTGGATGAGACCTAAAGACAAGCAGCGTCAAGCTGGAGGAGAACCTGTCGCTCTCCTTGCGAGGCAGCTCGGCTTCTGAAGAGTCTCTGGAAGAGGAAGCCGTCCTAATTGATGCGACGCAGATCAAAAGCCTTCAAACGGCTTCATTATTCATTAAATATGAGAGGTCAGAGTGGAACGTAGCTGAGCGCGCTTCAGCTGGGATGTTTGTGCAGACAGAAGCTCTGCTATTGATTTCCATCCCTCTGGCAAAGAGAGAGGTTAGCGTGGAGCGATGGGCAACGCTTGTGAGGAAGCTAAATATTTTAGGAGGAGAAAATCAGGACAGGAGAACGGATTTTGATTGGATGATTGTCCACAGGCTTGCGTTTCCTGTCTGATTTGTGTTGGATTACAACACTGTTACATTTCCTCCTCAGTGATCAGTTTGTGTATTGATCGGACATTTGTGATGGGCTTGTTTGGTGACTTTGTCAAGTTGCTTTCGATGCGCTTTGATGATTTTTCAAGTGGTTTTGCAACCAACCTAAAACAGATTCAGCTCGCCATCATAGGAGGCTGAAAGTAGGCTTGTTCCTAATCCCAGCAGTTGTAAACTATTTTTCGTGATGCATTGTGGGATACTTTGAGTCCACTATATAGGGTATAATAATTCTCTCTATATAGTGAGTAGTAAGTGATTTCGGACACAGCATAATCTTTACTGTATTAACCAACCCTAACTCACACTGTGTTGTCCCTCCTGTTTGACTAATTCCTCCCCACGTTCAGAACAGACGACATTTAAGGATTCCTCAGGAAGGCGGTGTTTGGGAGGGAGACGTGCCTTGATGTGTTGTGGTTATGGATGATTTCTGAAGGGATTTTGAGATTAATTTTTCACACCACGATAAGGTTTTGAATTTCACAGGCGGTTGATGGTAGCCATCAGATAACTCCAGCCCTGGAGGAGGGAAGCCAATTAAAATGCAAAAAGCAGGTTGAAAAGACACTTTTTCAGTGCAGCTGCGAGACAAGTGAGACTCTTAAATCTTGTTTTCATTCGGCACACACTAACAATGGAATATTCCCCAGGGGTCGACACGGCATGGCAGCCCATTGTTTCTCTCTGGCTGTTTTGACAGCGGCATATCCATAGACAACAGTTATCGCTGGATGCAGGCCAGCTCGGAGATAACCTCCTATACTGGGCTGCTGGAGGAGGGGGGAGGGTGTAGGTAAACGAAAAGCTGAACCTAGTCTAATCCTCTTGAAAGATGCACAGACTGACACACAGACTGTTCAATATTACCACAGAGCTTAGCTAGAAATGCAGTCTCACTGCTGTCAAATCAGATTTTCTGCACTTGCCTCACTATTTCTCTCTCTTTTCTTTATTTATTCTCTACTCCCTTTCTTCCTTCACACCCTCCACATGTCATTTACACCCTGGGGATGTAATGTATTTTATATTCAGCAGCGTTCAGTGGCTGCAACACACGCTTACATTAGACTTTGTTCCTACATGACACATGATACACAGTAAAACTGGACGTCTGACAGACCAGCTGTGTATTAGACAAGATTGTCCATCTGTTTTATTAAGCTCCATTAAAGCGGCTGCTCGTAAAAGGATGTTTTTCCCAGCTACAGCAGCTCCATCATAAATCATAGTACTGATCTTTTTTCCAGGATTTCTTAAATGTTCACAGTGTTGAGCTTTATAGTTTGGTTTTTATAGTGCTCTTAGTTTGTGCTCATAATTGTAATTCACTTTTTTACATACTTGCCGTCAGAGCTTGATATATACTGTATTTTAGCAGCAGGTATTGATATTTGAGTGTTAAATATTAGATATTAGACCTCTGTGGGTGCCGTTACAAATCAAAGTATTTCATTTACTAAATTTACCAAATGCAGACATACCTGTCTCAGTTGATTTTCAGGAAAATGTGCTAATAATAGGTAATCACATGCACTGTTAGTGAGGATTTTAGCGATGTCGCCCACTCCCAGTCTTACTGTGGTGCTTTGTGCTGTGACAAAAACATCGTCTCTAATATTACCATGGAGTTAAATCAACGCCTCTCTGACACAGTCTCAACAAAAGATGAACATTATAAGCTTCTCACAGCTCAGAGTCCTTCCAGAGAACAAACAAAGTCAGCCGACTCCCAGAATAGAAGCAGCAGTTTTCAGCTAAGACATCAGAGACATCAGAGAAGCTATTGATTATCTGGGAAATCTAAGTGAGCCCTGGCAACGAGAGGAAAGGAAGCACTTGGTACGAAGCCCTGTACTCACTCCAATTCAATTAGGTTAGCCTGAGCTCAGCACTTTAGCTCAGCAGCAGTTTTATGTTGCCTGGAAAATTGGAAGATATTGCTAATGTTGTTAGCCAGCAGCTGCTACCTGCCAAAGGCTGATGCAGTCATGTGTGAGAGTCTGGGAACTGGGAGGGTTCAAATATTGCTGTTACGTATTTTTTCCCAAGAGTCTTCGTTTTCACTCTCGACCCTGACAGTTTCCAGTTAATCTATATCCAATCAATCGTCGGTGGGGCTGTGAGAGTTTGTTGAGTGTGGGCTTTTAGGCCAATAAAGCTGAAATGATGTGTTGAATTAGCAGTTTGTTGGCAGATAATTAATCAATTAGTGACTTGTTTGATCATCATTTCAGTCAGCTGTGGAGTAAAAATACCAAACAACTGCTGTTAACAGCTGCAGATCTGAACAAATTTGTTGTTTGTTTTGTTTTTTTGACTAAATAAGCAGTTTGAATAAATGTTTTTGGTCAGTGTACACCAGGCACATGTCCTTTAAGGCTGCAACTAACAGTTACTTATTATTATTGATGAATCAGCTGAATAATTTCTTAATTAACTGATCAATCTTTTGGTCTATTACATGTCAAATAATTCTGAAAATGTCATCCATCACAATTTCTTTAAGAATATTCAATTTATAGTTATCTAAAACAAGCAAAAGTAACATATTCTAACTCTTGAGAAAGTGCTGCCAGATAATGTTTGGTGCTTTTCTTCATTTTCTGTTGATTCACTAGTCAAATGATCAACCAACTCTCAGCTCTTCTGGCTTAATTCTAAAACAAGAGTTCAGTTTGTCTTTAACTGATCTGAAAGGTGGAAATGTTGAAACAGCATTAAGCTGGTTCCCATCGTCTCAGGGCAAGGCAAGGCACATTTTGTAACACGTTCAACACAATCGCAAATAAAACTACAGAGTAAAAAGATAAACATCTTTTCGTGGGTGGAAAACACTGATTATCTAGTGGTTCACCTGTTTGGCCTCAGGTGGTACCAGACTCAGGGAAAAACCACAGGGACCTGGCAGGCGGATTCAGGTGAACATGTCCGGACGTGGAGCCGCAGAGCGACAGGTGTAGCAGTCAGACAGGTTTGTCAGACTTGGGCCAAACAGCTGCCCGAGGCTGTACACCGACATCCTGACAGTTTAACAGTCGACTTGGTCACAGTCATTAGAATCAGAAGCGAGAGTTTATTACAGGGCACGTCTTCTGTTCACTGAGTGGTACACTGTGCTCTGAAAAGACTCATTCAGGGGCTGTGTTGATCCAACTAAAGGAAACTGTCTCCACAAACAAAACAAAGAAAAAAATTCAGAAAAAGCTTCAGGATTTCCACTGTCACACCTTCACCCTCAAAGCTGACTGTCCTCTGTGTTGTGCTGTGGGAGAACTTACACTGTGATTTAGTTATGTGGCTCAAGTAGATGATGAGTCATTTTGTCGAGCATCAGCTTGTCTCCGACTGCGGTATTATGATCCTGATTGATGTCGACCTCCCTGATGCATCCATTTGCCTAATGCCTCCCTCCCTCTCCCTCTCTCTCTCCCTCTCCCTCTCTCTCTCTCTCTCTCTCTCTCTCCCTCTCTCTCTCTCTCTCTCTCTCTCTCCCTCTCTCTCCCTCTGTCCAGGCATCGACTATAAAACCACCACCATTCTTCTGGACGGGAGAAGAGTGAAGCTGGAGCTTTGGTAAGCCTTCATCACTGCTGAATGAACAACCCGTCATGTCTGTACAGAAGTAAAAGTGACTGCTGCTCTTTCTCTGGCATCCACTGTTAAATCCACTCAGCTCAGTTACATCTTGCGGTGTCAAACTATGAAGAGAGTTCTGGTTTTATTTGCCCAGGGTTTGAATATCTGTCTCTCTCAAACCTGATACGGTGGAAGTTAGTGGAGTTTCATTTGTGGCGCTCACAGCATTGACACATGATATTTGATTTGATATTTGATGAAGAACAACAACATGTCTGTACAGGAACAGCTTCCTTGTTACTCTGGATCATCCGCAGGGAAAAGCAGTTCCAATGAAAAAGTCACTTTTTCACTTTTTTCAAACCACAAACTAATTTCCATTCACTGCCGTTGTGTTGAGGTGAAGGCAGAAATTGCAGAGACTGATATCTCAAAGTCTGGATAAATAAAACCCAAACTTCTTTATGTCCAGAGATCCCTGGAGGTACAGTGGCTTCAGAAAGTATCCAAACTCTTTTCTTTTTGTACTCTTTACTGTGTTGTAGATTTAATTTTAAGTTGCCAATCAATCTACATTCAGTAATTTACCCAAGAAGACTCAAAACTGTAATTGCTTCCACAGGGGCTTCTACAAAATACTGAATTAAGGAGCTGAATACTTTTGTAAATAAGAGCTTTCATGTTTTCACTTTCTCATTCGGGGTCTTTGACAGGGGCCTGGATACTGTCTGAAGCTGTTAGTGTGCTCATATGTGCGTTAATTTGACCGCTCGTGTTTATTTGCCCATGTACGATTGTTCAGACTTTAGCTGTAAGCTTGATACACACTGACTGTGTGTGTATATACAGGAGTGTGGCTGTGTTGTGTTTGTGTGACAGCTCAAACAATGCCTGGAACTCTCCAGTGTTTTTTGTCTCTGTACGTTTATGAAGTTTAGTCAAAGAGGGATAAACATTTTAGGCAAAAGAGATACATACATAGGTTTATATAAAACAAAGGATATTTGCAGAAAAAACAGTACATTTCATCCACACAACATAAAAAGTACCCTGACAACAGTGTTCTACATCAAACCTTTACTTCCATAGCACCTACAAGAGAAAAGATACCGAGCTGCAAGGTGCACATACTTTACTGCCACTGTTGTGGGTGCAAATCTCTGTCTCACAAATAGTCTTGCATCAGTAGAGATGCAGCAGATGTGTGTAATTGTCAGCTAAGACACACTGCAGTGCTAGGCGAGGCCTGTTTGGTGGAAGTAAGCCAAGGAATTTAACTCCTCTGGGGAGAACCAACGCCTCATCTTCCCCATGGAGAGAGCAGTTTAAAGGCAGCCCTACGATGCAGAACTGTCTTTATTTTTGCTGCCTCAGTCTTTCCTCCTCTCCTCAGTGTCTCAGTCTTGTTTTACTGTCTGCATATCATCTTTTCCTCTCCCTCACACTCTTTCCCTTCTCCTTGTTCTGTCCTCAACTTCCTCTCCATTTCTGTCTCATGAGTCAGACTCCTCTCAGTCTCTGTGTCTGAGGAGACAAAGGAGAGAAACTGCAGAAAGTAAAAACTTAAAGAATAAGTTCTGTGTTGTTGTTTTTATCAAATTCAATAAGACCAACACCAAAAATGAACTGAACAAGAAGAGTGTGAATCCAAAGCCTCATATATCTTATTCCTCTGAGCCGTAGAGCTCCATTGTTTCCAAAAACTATTAAAAACACATTAATGAGCCACACTGTTGCACAGGGTGACACGTTTCTTCATTAAAATGAACACACACTGTAGTTTATTTTGACTCTGTCCACACACACCGTCCTGCTGCATTAAATACTCCCCAGAACAGTATATGTGGATTCATCCGCTGCTGAAAATAGTCCCCAATAAACACACATCTCCTTCTGTTTAAGTAACATTAAATAAAAACTATCAGGAGCAGCTGTTTGAGGAAATTGCTGATCCTTTTTCAGAACAAATCTATGTATTGTTGAGGTGTTTTTAAAGGTTTATGTCTTCAGTAGGAAGCAGTGGCCTTGAAGCTGAGAGACACAGACAGAGGAGGGAAGTCAGGAAGAGCTCTGGTCTTCTCATGAGATTAGATATATTAAACTGCAGGTACAGTCACTTTGAATGCTCAGCAGCCAGTCAGACGCCCCACCGCTGACTCGACTCATGTTTGTAAGAGTCGTGTTTTTTCCGTTTTGTTAAGACCTGACAGTAGAGAGATGAAAGGAAATAAGTGAGAGAGAAACGAGGACTCGGCTGGGTTCAAACCAGAGACGCTGCAGTTTGTTGACGGCACCTTAAACCCTCAGATCACCAACTGAGAAACTAAAAGTCTTGTCATGTTGTAGTCATAGTGTCCTCGTGATGGGTTTAATGACCAGTCCACTATTCCCTTGTTTCATTCAACTCTTAAATGGTTGAGGTCTCAGAACATGTGAGAGTCTTTTCATATCATCATGTCCAGACACTGCCCAGGGGCTGGGGGGTCTAGCTCCTTGTGATCTCCTTCTTGGTCACAGCAAACAAAGAAGGAAAGATATCTTCATGCTGTATATTTTCACACGCTGGGTTTCCTTAATATATCACAACTCGTGTCTTGGCTCTTCGATGGTGTTTGATCAGGTGATAGAAATGACTGCAAGCACTTCATTAAGCTGTCATCAGAGCTGAACCACAGAACTGGTTCACTGATTTCTTTGGATGATTGCTCCTTTTATTAAAAAGCAGATATTGGCCTGTCAGTTTGATGCAGCATCAATAAGACCAGTGAGCATCATTTAGCTCTTCGGTAGTCGCTCATAAAGCCAGAGCTGCACCTGTCTGAAGAAGTGTAAACATTTCATTAGCAGGGATGTCGTGAACAATCAGCATGAAGCCTTCCTACACCTGACTGGTTGATCTTACTGTCACTGGTCTTTGCTTTTAATTTTCAGGTGACGACTGGTTTGAAATTGTCGTAAACTCTTCATTAAAAATAGCTTCTTAACAAGAAAACAAGAAGTTGTAGAGATTTTTGTTTGTTCGCAGGGTTTGGGAGTTTTTAGAGGCTTCGGGTCACAATATCATTATTTAAACACTCCCCTTTGATCGCTGATTTGTCAGGCTCAATTAACCCTCAGTTATTCTCTTTGTGAGAGCTGAAATCACAAGATGTAGACTGGTGATATTGTCGGCTTTGCAAATCTGAACGTATGTGTCGTATAAGCCTTGAATAGAATTAATAGGAGACATGAAACATGGTTGTAGCAATGTCGTCTTGCAGATGTGGGCGATGAACATGCAGTAAAAGTACGCAGAGTACATCTACTGTTACGTTTACTTGCTCAAAAATCTCAAAAATCTAGCCCTCATATTTTTGTTTCTGAAGCTCACCCACAGGAATGTACTACAGGGATACTTGTCCTGAATGTGAATTACATGTTTTCACATCACCACTGGCCTTGTGGTGCTCAGTTTGGAGAGCCGTCTGCTCCTCGGAGCCAAATACATAAAAGTTTGATCACCGCTGGCTCTTCTGAAACTGAGTATGTGATTTTTGGATGAAAGTCAGGCCAGTGTTTTGTCCTGGAGGCTGAAACCTAATGCTTTTCTAGCTGTTGGGACAGTTTAATTTCCTGCTTATTGTACAAATGTGAATTGACTGTTAATCTTTCTTTTTACTGTTTCTCTCCTCAGGGACACCTCAGGACAGGGGAGGTTCTGCACCATCTTTCGCTCTTACTCCCGCGGGGCTCAGGTGAGAAAACAGACTCTGTTCGACTCAATCTAAAAGTTCAGGCTTTGGCAAACTGCAGTTGTTTCTGTGTTGACTGAATTGGTGAGATGTAAATTTACAGTGTAGAAAAATACTTCAGGAAACACTGTGAAACTCACAGTTGATTTTGTTTGTGTCTCCGTCTCTGTAGGGGATCCTGCTGGTGTACGACATCACCAACCGGTGGTCGTTTGATGGCATCGACAGGTGGATCAGAGAAATCGATGAGGTGAGTCTAAGAGACGGACGGATGGATGGATTACTGCTATGATGAGGTTTGATGAAGGCTGCCTCACAGCACACAGGAGCAGGAGAGTAGCAGGCTGTAAACTTTACAGACCGAGTCCAGTCTTCAAACGACCGAACCACAAAACTTAACTCTGCTGGAAGTGGAGGGCAGCACAGCACGGGACAGCACGAGGCAGAGCAGCACGACTGGTTTCTGTTGGCTGCTCTGATACTCTCAGCTCCGGTGTCCAGCTGACAACAGCACGACACAGACTCTGGATTCAAGATGCAAGATTCAGATTAATCATCAGTATGCAGCACAAGATCACAGAACCAAATTACAGAGTTACTCACAAGAAACAAAAGTTATGTAAATAAATAATCATTTTAAAAAAAGTCATAATAAATACTCAAGTAATAAAAATATTCAGTAGTGTCACAGTCTGGGGAAGACTTTTATAACTGAGCTATAACCAAGATACTAAATTTTACCTCCTGATGTTTTCACCTCCTTCATGATGAACAGAGACATTTACACATGAGCTTTAGGTAAAACATGAGATGCATGAATATGGTGTGCAGTGGAGAATGAATTATATATTTCTCCTTTTAGTTGATGAGGTGTAATGAAGAAAAGACATCAAAATGAAAAATATGCATAAGAACCTGCCCAGTCCTCCACAAACTAAACAAAACTGAACTTACACAAAGCTGCAGGTCTGAACTCTTCTCTTTGCTCTCTGAGATTTTAAAACTGTAAATAGACATTGACTTTTCCCTGGAACATGTTAAAGAGTGGACAGGAATATCAAAGGAAGAAAAATATAAAAATATAAGAATACAGTATGTAAGACAACTTGTTAAGTTTCCTGGGTGTAGAATCCCTTCATGTTGTTATTCATTTTTTATTCTTTACATTTATTTTTCTGGTTGTAGTAGAACACAGCTGGATCCTCTGATGATCCTGCAGCGATCACTGAGATATCAGTTTATCTTTTTACTTTTGAACTGAAGCAGAAAACTCTGTGTGTGTGTGTGTGTGTGTGTGTGTGTGTGTCTGAGTTTGGACAAAGGGTCAATAGAAGTGAATCACTTACGGCAACCTGTGTGTTTGTGTGTGTGTGTGTGTGTGTTTATGTGGGGCTACTCACAACATGTCCTTCCTGCTGACTTGGAAACAAAGAGGATGTCCGCATTGTGTGTGTGTGTGTGTGATATTTTTGTCCTGTGGAATGTATGTTTCAGTTTGGTCTTTCCTGCTCCACCTCCACAGACGTGCTGTGGCTGGCCACTTCTTCTCAGGACAGATGTGAGGGTAGAGATGGAGAGAGAGATGAAAAGTCTCTGGGTGATGGAAGTTAAATGATGTGTAGAGAAGATGAAAACAGATCTGAGGGACAGACCATCTGCAGATATTTACCTCTGCAGAGTGAACTGTTGATCATCCACTCACTGGTTATGTGCTGGACAATGATTATTTGTTAAATATGAAGTGAAATTAAACCATCACTTCACTGTCTCTCATCAAGTTTGTCTTTTTAAAGCCCAACTTTTCTGTGGGAATTGGTGTATACATGTTTCAGTCCCAGCTGTTATAAATGAGGCCCCTTGTCTCTCTGAAATGACTAAGCCTTTGAAATTGCTCTCTTGTGGCAAATGTAAGACAGATCAGGCAGTTTAACTCCAATAATCTCACTGGTGAAGCTCAAACCCTGACGTCTGTAGAAACTCCCCGTGTTTGCTGCAGTGTTTACTTTTCCGACACCACACATGCTACAGCTGCCACCGTTTCCTCTGTGACTGCTGCTGAGCATGAAGAGGCAACAGGGAGGAAACTCAGAGGCTGATGAGCGGTGACAGTCAGGAGGAGTGAAGGAGACCAGAGGAGGTCGGCCTCTCGCTGCCGTCGTGCTTCATTCAGTTTGTCGGAACAGATGGGGACGAGTTAGAGAGACCTGAGTCAGAGTGGCAGGAGACGATACACGGCCGCTGCCTCCAGGTTCCTGAATTAATAACAAGCTTCCGCTGGTCACTTTGTATGAGTGTGATGCCTCTCAGTCACTCTCTGTCTCTGTCTCGTGCTTTTAATCAGCTGCAAAACACACCATATCTGAGATTTTCCTCCTGTCAGAAGATGGTTATTTGATTTATTATATATTACTCCTTATAACCAAAACTTGTGGCCAGTTCAAAAATTGAAAGTTTTTCCTCCTCAGAATATTTTGTTTGAATGTTTTTCTGGAACTTGAAGCTGTGAAATTAACCAGAAATTCAAAAGCAAAATATGAAGAGTGTGAATGTTTTATTCATTTATTTTAGATTGTTTGATATATTGACTATTGACTATTTATAGAGCTTTCAACTGTGGGTGACTCTGTCCTCCCTTCCTTCCCAGCATGCACCGGGCGTGCCTCGAATCCTCGTCGGCAACCGGCTACATCTGGCCTTCAAACGGCAAGTTCCCACTGAGCAGGCGAGGGCGTACGCCGAGAAGAACGGCATGACTTTCTTCGAGGTGAGCCCTCTGTGCAACTTCAACGTCATCGAGTCCTTCACAGAGCTGTCGCGGATCGTCCTGATGAGGCACGGCATGGAGAAGTTCTGGAGGCCCAACAGAGGTGAGCAGACGAGGGGGTGCTGTCTCATTCATTCATTTTCATTCACTAATTAACTCCAGTTTGCTGTTTGCCCTGTTTGACATTAAGCTACTAAATAATACAGATTCTGCAGGAAGTTGAGTTTGGAAAAGTTGAGCCATTAAAATAACAATAAAAAAGAAATTGAGTAAATTATATTCAGACAGAAATATAGAGTTTCCTGTTCTGGGCGCTTTGACCTTTTTTATACGTTTGTTAAGTAAAGAAAATGACGGTGGAATTGTGGGACTCTCTCTCTCTCCTTTCATAAAGGAAGGTCCAGTGTCTCCTCTGCTAAAGCAGATAAGACAGAAAGCACTGAAGCTCCTTTCATTAACATTTAGAGACCTGGACCAGCTCTGAACATGGCCGCCACTGAGATACTTCAGGATCGTTTCACTCATTTAGGAACCTTCCTAAGCCACAGCGCTGGTCTCCTGCTCGCTCTACCTGCAGGCTCCGCCCCCTCATCTAAACCAAACTGAACATTTCCTGTAGCTGAGAACAGACTGTGTGCAGCATATGTGAGGGGGCAAAACCGGCCTGATATATGTGGAGATGGTTTAATACAAGCCTGTTCCAGATAATGTCCACTGAATTAAACACAGAACCAAGCAGCAGGTGCACAAAGGATTTGTTTATAACATTTGTAACCCTCTGTTTAAATTAATTTCAGGTGGATTAACTGTTCTCTTCCACAGTAATCTGTCTGTGACATTCTGTGCTAATGAACCAAAACAGTCATCAGATGGACGTCATATTTCACTGACACTCATTCCTGTCATCCTTTTGTCTGCCTCGTCTGTAATTAAATGACATCCTGCGCGTCCTCAGAGAATTAAGCATGAACAGTAACTGTGTGGAAGCTCGGTCTGAACTTAATTTAATGTCCTCTGGGCTGAAGTCATTTAAAGCATCAAGTTGAGGTCTGGTTTCCCTCCTCTGTCTGTACATTCCTACTCAGGCTTAGATTTCTAAAGTTCCTGTGCAGTTTGAGGACTCAGTGTTGAGTATGTTGTTAACCTCCTCTCTGTCTCCACCTCCCTGCAGTCTTCAGCCTCCAGGACCTCTGCTGCAGAGCCATCGTGTCGTGCACGCCGGTCCACCTCATCGACAAGCTCCCGCTGCCCGTCGCCATCAAGTCCCACCTCAAGTCCTTCTCCATGGCCAACGGCATGAACGCCGTCATGATGCATGGACGCTCCTACTCGCTGGCCAACCCGGCCGGTGGCTCCAAAGGCAACAGCCTGAAGCGATCCAAGTCCATTCGTCCGCCACAGAGCCCTCCGCAGAACTGCACCCGCAACAACTGTAAAATCTCCTAATTAACAGCTTCCTTCAGGGAGGGGTCTGTAAAAAAAAAAAAAAGAAAAAAGACGATGATTGGAGTCAGAGACGGATGTACAGGGTGGTGTTAGTTGGAGGGAAAGAGCTCATCCCTGAACCTGAAGAGCTGAAGAGCATATATGATGGATAAAGGGATGAATGAGTGCTAACTCCCACCTTCATGACATCACGTTAAAGGGTATGAAGTACTTTCCAGGTGGGGGAGCTCGAATGATGCCTCAGGATATCAGAGAACGACTACAGACTTTCTGGTCTCTGCTGACCTGATTCTTGCTTTATCCAACCGCTACAACGAGAGAGAAAGACTCCAGAGTCACTCCCGTCTGCTGGAGTGTTAACTACATGTACAGAAATCCCTCACCAACATATTTAGTTACTCTACATGATGCACGTCACTCTTTGTGTGTCTGTGCATCACAGACGTCACCTCAACATCAATTCTTCACTTTTATTTCTTGCTTCTGTCTGGTTATAATTCCTCCTCTTTCTGTCCACACCCTCATTTATTTGTTGTTTTATTGACCAATAAGCTAAAGATCAAGACACTAGCAACCAGTCAGTCCGTTATCAGTCCGTCATTGATCACTGTTCCTCCTCAGCTGTGTCTCAACACTCACCGGGCTTTGGAAGTTACGTTAACACTCGCTGAAGTGAAATCTTGGTGACAAGATGAGTGAAGGTTCCTGTCCGGTGTGGAGGTCTTCACCCAGACCTGACCCCGTAAAATCCAGAGGGTCTTGGGTCCAGACTTGTTAGTGTACCTTCAGTGTAAGTCCAACTTTTCTTACCAGAGGTTTTAGGTTCTGTAAAAAAGACTAAAGTGAAAACATCCAACAAATCACAGGTTGTATTTTTAATGAGTTCGATAAAGCAGGTTTAGAGATTTTATCATCACTCTGTGGTTTACAGAGGAACCCACTTCCACAGGGGATCCAGTGATGCTTGTTGCTATGGATACCATTTTTTAAAAAGTGTCCCATTTAACGCCTCTACATCTTTTCTGAACTTTATTTTTAACTTTTTTTGACAAAGTAAAAGCAGAAGTTGAACAGAATGAACAGAGGGAGGTAGAGCAGAGAGCAGTCTGGTTCCTGCTGACGACGTGAATCTTTAAAAACGTCCGTCTTTTGTCTTCTGGACAGTTAATTCATTCCTTTTCGCCTCAGGTACATTTTTCTTTTTGGCCGGTGAAGACCTCCACTCTGCACAACTTTACTGGGAGCTGCTTTTTTTTTTTCCAGACCCAAAAGCCTCTTGGGAGTTGTAGTCTGGAGATGAGATGGAGAAGGACAGCTTGTCTGGATCCAGGCAGAGATGAACTCTACTCTTCTTTTCCCTCTTTCCCGTCTCTTTTCCTCCCTGTCGGGTGCTCAGGGACTCCTGCTCTTCGTGTTGTCAGATTTCACACCTCGTCTGTCACGTCGCGCCTGTTGCATGAAGCAAAAACACGTCTGTTTATCTTGTGTTTGTCACAAAACATGCACACACCACCGTCAGTCCAAGCTAATTTTATATCAATACACTCCATCTGCTCACTCATCGTGATACTCCACCCAAAATCTAGGTTCTCAGTTTCTTATCTTGTGCTTAGCGTGTTGGTATAAGGAGTGTTTAGTTACAGTAGTGTTGGGAACCAGAGCTGATAAATAAATAGAAAAATAACTCTTTTCTCTAGTTTTTCTCTCAATATTAAACAATATAAAAGTGAATATCTTAGTTAGTGAGTTAGTTAGTTTGGGGAAAAAAAGTTCTTTGAAGATATATACTCGGCTTTAATTGATTAATTAATAGTTGACCCCTAAGCTGAGCATACAGATGGACAGGAGAGACGTTTCTGTGGACGTACTGATTTGTTTTTCCACTTTGAAAATGTCCAGTTCTATTGTGACTGAAGAACAACTCAGCAAACCTTTAAACCTACAGAGGAGGAGTGTTTGATACTACAAGATTTTGGGTGGAGTTTCACTTTAACTAACAGTAAACACCTGTACTCACTGCTGCTGCACAGATTCATGTTTTTCTGTAGTATGTGGAGTCCATGTTGAGCCCCACATCCCTCCCATCCTCTGGTATTTACTAATGTATTTTCCATACATTCGTTTCAGTGTTAGACACAGAGTGAGCAGGAACCCTGAGGGACAGGAAGCACAGATATCTGAGGCCGTCTGAGAAAAGTGTAGCTCCTGGCGTTTGGCTCGTCTTCACATGATGGTGAGGGCGACAGTGATGAGTGTAAACAGAAACCAGTCAGAGTAGCAGGACGGGATCGTGTTGTGCACAGACAGAAGTTTTCAGGGGAAGTGTTGATTGTAAACAGTGACCCATGTTTATCAGTTCTCTCTGAATGTCACCCACTCGTCTGCATCACCACCTGCACATCAAACACCAGACTTTCCCCAGTGACCGTGAGGATTCACGGCTTTTCTTTCCTTCGCCCTCGTCTTCGTCGATCAGACTGAACCAACAGTCGTGTTGTGTTGAAATGAGCTCGAACTCTCTCCGAGTCGCAGCCTTTTTAACCGCCGTACCGCGCTGCGTCTGGATCTCCCACGGGACCGAATGCAGCATGCCTTCCCCTCTCTCCCTCTGATCTGCTCCACCGCCTCCTCACGCTGTCCCATGATTCATAGCTGCTGAATAATACATGCTCTTTTCATAGATCTCTGGAGGGCTTCATCAGTACGCCCCGGCTCCGTCTCTCCTCGCTGCTCTTTCATCCTCCACATGCTCGCTGCGTGGTTTCTTCTCAGTCCTCCTCAGCATCTGTTCCCCTCCTCTACAACACAAAGACCTGGAATAGCAGCAGCTTTTCAGTTGTAACCTTCTCCTCAGGTGTTCACCCCTGTTCATTCAGCTCAGTGTGTTTGTTGGTCTTCAGTGAGTCTCCGTCTGTCTTCCCTCCTCTTCTCCGTCTCTCTCCGTCTCCTCTCAGGGAGTCGTCTTTGCCTCCAGACTTGAAGCCGTCTTGACTCGTGCAGTGAATCCTCCTCACTTTAGGGGAGATTTCCACTCATCCAGAAACACATCGCTGCAGCATTAAAGGACCAAACCAGTGTTTTTCTTGCTTTAGCTCTTTTCCTATAAATCTTAGAAACTTGTGACCCCAAGCAGACCAAACCAAAACATGTCATAAAGCTCTCAGACGTCTGTTTCATTATCTCTACAATGTAAATATCAGATTTCTTTTAAATGAGCAGTGAGTATTCATGAGACACTCAGGATGGATCCCACAGATTCTGATGACCCTATAACTTTTATTCTAGCGCCACCCTCAGGACTTTGAAACTTTATGTTTTTAGCTCCATTGCTGTTTGTTCCAGTCAACCACAGCTTTCCAGTCATTTTGTGTTTATGTTATTGTGAAGTAAAAGCCAAGTGGTTCCCAACCTTTTTTGGCTTCATTAAATGAAGCACTTGTGCACCCACACCCGTTTTGTTGACACCTCAGATTTGTCCTGGGACTCAGAGAAAAAACAAGTTAATGTTTGATACTTTTTTCAATAAATGGAAACCAATGACTGGAACACAGAATAACCCATAACACACTAATTTAAGTGCTAGATACTTTGGAAAACCTCCACATGATTTGTAGAAAATGGGCTAAAACCTGCAAAAGACACTGGTTCATCAAACTGTTTTAGTCATGGCTACAGTCCCTGAGCTGATGGATAAGAAGGAGATTTAGAAACCGCAGACACACACCAGACGTCTACAGAATCACCGTGTTAGTGTTTGAAGGAAGACGGAGCGATTCTGTCAAATGGACTGAAAAGGAATTTAACTCGAGCTTGTTGCCAAGGTTTTTTTAGAAGAGGTTTTCTCGCTCTGTGATGAACAGGAAGTGACATTTAAGCATATGAAGAGCCTCACTGGGTGTGATGATATTGTTTTGTTTTGTACATCCAGACTCTGTGTGTTCTGTGATAACAACCGTTTTCCTCCAGGTTTTGGTTCCATGTCTTCCTTCGTTTTGGTGTGTTTGTTGGTTGTGTTTCT
Source organism: Lates japonicus (assembly GCA_033238685.1). Lineage (NCBI taxonomy): Eukaryota > Metazoa > Chordata > Actinopteri > Centropomidae > Lates > Lates japonicus. The sequence goes on along the minus strand of BRZM01000007.1, from coordinate 358,822 downwards.
CCTGACCTGAGTTTCCATCTTGGATTTCCATGAACTTCTTTTTGTTTGTTTTTTTCTTAATGATGGAAATGTTTGTGGAGGATGGTGGGAGATGGATTCATTCAGGACCCTTCAGGGACGCCCTCTGATATCGCCTGTTGTGGGCGTGTTTGTGTAAAGGAGCAGAAAAAAAAAAAACACCTGTAAAACACTATTCTTGTTTTTGGCTAAAGCTGCTGAGTAATCTGAAGTGTGTGTGTGTGTGTGTGAGAGAGAGAGAGAAACAATTTCTTCAAACACCAAGCTGAACATTTTTCTTTTTTTAAATTATTGATTGTACAGTTTCAAGGCGAGGGGATGAAGAGAAAGACTTTTTCACAATAAAACTATTGAATGTTGGAGTCAAGATGAGATCAGTCTCTGATGATTATTCCACTGGATTCTTCTTTTACTTTTCTTTTAATTTTCTTTTAAAAATAGAAATAGATGTTGTGCATAGAATACAAATGAACCTGCATCTGTTTTTACCTTGTTTTTTAACAGGTCGCTGCTTTACACGCAACTCTGCGTCTGACTTTGGTGTGGTTTCTTTTGGGAAGGCTGCCATCTACTGGATTTAAGGCACACACACACACACACACAAATCTGCACATAGTTCAGACCACATTTCCTATCAGATGTATCTTCTTTAAATGTTTTCATATTGTATTTTCAGTAACACAGAATAAGAGTAATTGTACAATAAATAAATTAGAATAGAATCAAACATTATATTAACAGTGGCACTGACAGAGCAATGGAAAAAGAAACTACAGAGGAAAATATATGAATACTTGTAGAATACGAGGAGAGGAGTAGTACTGAAGAACGAATCGTATAATATGGACCTTTTTCTTATTGTAATGTCACATCCAACAAATACACATCCTGCTTAACCTACAAAAGAAATCAAAAGGTGCAGATATAAATATCCATGTTATAATACATCATAAAACTAATTGATTTATAAGAAAATATAAAACATGTACTTACATTTGACCTCAGCAATTAAAAAAGGCTTCACTAAATTTCTCACATTTAAAATCTCCATAAAGGAGCATTTTGATGATTAATCATTTGGTTTCGTGCAGAAGGTGCAGCGTTAAAAAAAATCAGTTCACCTGCATTTAAGAAATGTCGCTTTTATTTTGAAAAGAAGAATATGTGACCGGAAGTGTTTCCTGCCCGCTGGAGACGAGCGCTAACTTGACGCTGGTGAAACATCGCATGTGGGTCGCTGCCGTTTTTTCCACAACAATAACGGCGGGTAAAGTCCTAAAACCTGAGTCCGGTTCGGTCCGTGATCGCAGCCGAGTGTCGGCCCGGATCATGTCCCGCGTCCAGCTGCTCAGAGTGCTCGTCAACGAGCGGCTGTCCGCGGCCGCGGAGGAGATCTTCGAGGCGGTCAAAAAAACCATCGCGGGCTACGAGGAGGAGATCCTGCTGTCCAAACGGGAGATCCGCCGGCAGCGCAGGATGCTGCAGACGGTCTCCAAACCTGAGAGAAACACCAACACACACTCAGGTCTGTGAATCTCTGGCGTGTTTTCTTTGTTTAGCTCGGTCTGTGTTGTGCATCGGTATCATCAGGAGCCCAGTCAACGCCCTCTCTCCCCAAACTCAGCGGTGTCAGAAATACTTGGTTACTTTATCTTAGCTGTGTCCTGCAGGCTGAGATCTGATGAAGCTGAAGCAGGTTCATCACCAGGTTAACACACCTCACATGAACCAGGCCCTTCCGGGGTCAGATGGTCCCTGCCTGATAGAAAGACTCCCAAGACGCCAGACTCCATTCAAAGATCCGAAAATTCAGTGTTTGCTGGTTTATCGACAGGTGTGTTCACCTGATATTCTGTGGTTTCAGGTGTGTTATTGATTACAAAGGTGTACTCTTGCATTCGGCTCAGAAGTGACTCACCAAGCAGCTCCAGGTTTAGATAAAAGATAAACCTACTGTATCTGATCTTATTTAAATTACAGGCGACAGCAGGGAGCAGGTGTTAGAAACAAAAACTACACAGCGACATGTGTCGACTGGTGAGTGAGTCTTATGCCGAACTATAGACTACATCCAAATGATTTGGCACAAACTAATTTTCACGACTCATACTCACAATGTTAGCCTCTAGGTTAAATTAAAAAACATTTAATTGTCACATTGAATATTATGATTATTATTTGTACTTTATGTTCTAGTGGGAACCAGTGTGAAAGATAAGAATTAGAAAAAAGAGATAGTGTAAGAAAAAAGTTAAATAAGAACATGTTCGTTTTAATTTAAAGATATAAAGATTCTGATTCTGATTTTAGTCCGAATAATTGATCCTTTTACTAAAGTGGAAAAGTAACAGGTGGATGAAAATAACTTGAAGTTTATTGCTCTGTTTGTTCCTGCAGACCTGCCACAGCTGGCTCTCTCTGTCTGGGACGAGGACTTTCCCTCTGATCAGCAGCAGCAGGAGGAGGAGGTGCAGTGCGAGCAGGACTGGAGCTCCAGTCTGGACCAAGAGCCTCCACAGACTGAGAAAAACCAGGAGAAGCTCCCCAGCAGCCAGGAGGAGGAGGAGGAGGAGGAGGAGGAGGAGGAGGAGGGCAACACCATCAGGTTCATCTTCACGTCTGAGCACGTGACGAAGGAGCTGGACCGGCTTCGGTCCAGCCACCAGGGTCCTAAAGAAGAGGGAGGGGATCCTCTGCCGAGCACCTCAGCCGAGCAGGAGCGGGGGAAGGTGGAGGGGGATGACGGAGCCTCCTCCAGCTCTTCTGCAACCGAACACGACAGCGATGAGGAGTGGAGGGGCAGCGCGGGGTCTCCGAGCGAGGACAGCGACAGCAAATGGAAGAGGAAGAAGAAGAAGAAGGAGCCTCGTCTACCGATGGCTCCAAAACTTTATCCGACAAAGAAGAACAAACAGATCTGCTGTAAAGTCTGCGGGAAGGGCTTCCACGCCACCGTCTCCCTGGTGAACCACATGGAGGTTCACCCCAAGGACGTCTGCGGGGTCTGCGGGGAGTGTTTTGAGACCGAGGAGAGATTCAAAACTCACCTGAAAACACACGTGAAGGCTGAAGTCTGCAGCGTTTGTGGGAAGTGTTTCGGGGCGTCCAGCTCTTTGGAGACGCACATGAGGATCCACACGGGAGAGAAACCGTTCAACTGTAGCGAGTGCGGGAAGTCCTTCAACTGTCGCCACAACATGATGCGACACATCAGGATACACACCGGGGAGAAGCCGTACCCCTGCTCCATCTGCGGCAAGTCCTTCAACGACTACTCCACGATGAAACGCCACCTGCGCGTTCACGTGCACAAGAAGAACCTGGACCCAGACAACACGTCTGCAAACGAGAACGAGAGCGGCAACGACAGCAAGAAGAAGAACAAGACGTTGGCGCCGAAGAAGCAGCAGCCCAGGACCATATGTGAAGTGTGCGGGAAAATGTTCCACTCCATGGTCTCCCTGGTGAATCACGCCAAAAGTCACGCCACGGACATGTGCGGCGTTTGCGGGACGCATTTCGACTCAGAGGAAAACTTAAAGCTTCACCTGAAAACGCACAAGAACGGGAAGGTGTGTGAGGTGTGCGGGAAGTGTTTCGACAGTCAGGGAAACCTGGAGATGCACATGAGGATCCACACGGGGGAGAAGCCGTTTCTCTGCAGCGAGTGCGGGAAGTCCTTCAACTGCAGACACAACATGATGCGACACATCCGGACGCACACAGGTGAGAAGCCGTACCTGTGCAACGTCTGCGGCCGGTGCTTCAGCGACCACTCCACCCTGAAGCAGCACAGCAGCACACACACCGGGGACAAACCGCACCGCTGCGAGATCTGCGGGAAAGGCTTCCACAGAAAGACCTACGTGAGGCTTCACATGAAGAGCCACACGACTGAGAAATGACTGCTCTGTAAACACGGTGAGGTGTAAATAAAGATTTGAGTTGAAATGTTTGAACTTTTTCTCAGTCGTCCTCCGACCTTTCTGCTGCAGTCAGTGGTTTCCTGATAAAGATGGATGAGTGTGATCTGAGAGGTGATCATCAAGGTAGAAAACAGAAATACAGCAGGTTTACAGCTGGAATAACTCATTTCTTTTAGCCACTTGGGGGCAGCAGAACACGCTCTAAACACCACATGTGAAAACATACACGGCTCTGTTTTAACTGCTGCTGCTGCAGATGATGAGTTCACTGTCAGTTCAGCATCCCGCCCTTTAAAGCCACCTCAGTGAGTGAAGGTTTTAGCAGTTAGCTGCAGACACACAGCAACATGTGTTAAAATATAACCTCAGACAAACAGCTGTGAATCTGCCTCCTGAATGTCTGTGGGAGTTTTTCCACAGCTGATATGTTGGCTTCTCGTAGCAGGGAAAGCACAGGTGTGCAGTCCCTTTAGGGGACGTAGTGTCAGGGTCCTGGTGTTATCCACGTATTTGGACACTTGATGGAGCTGAGCCAGTGTTAGAGTAAAAACACTGATCAGTGCAGCTGTGAGTGAGTCGGACATAAAACTTTACAAACATCCAGCTTCGTGTTAAAGAGGCTTTTGTAGAAGATGAACGATCTGACACCAGGAGATCGACAAAGATCAGTAACAAAGACACAGTGTCAACTTTTCTATTTTTTTATAAGCTGCATATATTTCTATTTTCTTAACCTAACTCCTTCTACTTTATATTTTTCAAATATACTCACCTCAGATATTTTACCGACTCTATCCTGCTGTTACTTTTTATAGCGTCATGACAGTCATCAGTTTTCAGACTCTGTCGTTCTTAACTTCTTCTGAGTTGTATCATGTTTAAACCCTCTGTGCTGTATCCTCACACACACACACTGACTCTGGTGTTGTATGTACAGTAGTTCTGTGTTCTGTCAGACTTCATCCTCTCATTTATATCAGTTTGATCTCAGTTTATTGGACACCAATGTCAGAAATCCTCTGATGTGGATCGAGATCCATGAGACTCTGACATCGTAGTTTTCTCCTGTTTGAATAAACCTTTCTCTTTTTGACTGATTGAGTTCAGTTTGTTTCACACATAGTTACTCTGTAGGTGTCATGTTCTCACTGTCCAGCTGTTAAACAATAAAATGATCAAGCAGTGATGAGGGATTTCTACATATGCCCTGAGTTTTGTCTGTCAGGTGACACTCTGAAAGGTGGCGTCCCTGCTCGACCTGTTCCAGAAACCTGGTTTCTTCTACCCATGTACAAGGCTTTGGATCAGGGTTTCACACATACGTAGAACAAATCAGGTTTCTGTTTGGGATCAGGTGATGACAGGTGGAGGCCGTACCTGCAGCCTGAGAGGACGAAACACAGATGTGCTCTTATGATGAAGAGTGAGGTCTGTGAACAAAAACTAAATGTCAGATATCTTCTTTAAGAAGAACTCAGTCCTTTACTGCCTGATCTAATATTTAAAGTTTGATTGATGTTAAATTGCAGCATGTTTTAGAACAAAAATAGATTAAAAGGCAAAAAGACAAAGCGAGGGATCTCCCAGATTCAGAAGTGAAAGGTTGTGATTTCTGCCTCTGAGACAATGACGACAGAAATCCTGAGAAACAAAGGAAACCACAGCACGAACAGAGAAACTTCTCTCTGACTCATCGTGTGTCTCATCTGATGTTTCTGGTGAATTAGCAGCAGTTGATTCAGTGAATCTTACAGTCATCGTGTTCATCTGCCGCTTCTTCACCGTCATGTTCGTCTCCTTCTGACGTCTCTCGTTGTTTTACGGTTTCACGTTTAGTTACTTTAACAAAATAACCTGCTTCAGTCTGAAAGTCTAAATGAATTTGAGTTCAGTTTGACTTTAAACTCATCAGAAGGTTTCAGGACATTCAAAACATACAGGAACATTTCTCTGAGACGTTCAGCTGCTGTTGTAAAAGTGAGCAGCTTTCTGGAAGTTTCTTTACAACACGTACCGAATGTTTCTCTTCTCTTCCGCGTTAAGTTGAGTTGACATCTCAGGAACTGAACCAGAGCAGAACGCAGAGAAACTCTGAGCGGAGGTGATTAGTTTTTCACTTCATGTTCATTCAACTGTCTGAGGATGAGTCACAGCTGAGAGAGAAAACTGTGTTAATGCAGATCCACTCTCTGATCTGAAGCTGAACACAGACCGAGCTGAACCTCAGGCTCCAAATCAACCAGTTAGTACCACCTGTTGTCCAAAAACAAAACCACTGCGCTTTGGTTCATCTAATCAATCTGATTACCTTGTCAATAAAACAATCACTTCACCATAACCATGGATAGCAGTGGATTTCTGACACAGAGAGTTGGTTGGTTGCCTACATTAGTTTATTTGATTCTGATTGACTGGATGCTGTGCATCATTCTCCAGGTAACCACAGCTCTGACAGTCCACACTCCTCAGATTTCTGAGGTTTCAGCTACACCTGCACTAACTCTGGGCAGGTGGTGACATTACATTTATTCAAACACAGGAAGTGAGAACAGGAGGTTTCACGGTGGTTATTGAAGCACTGGAACGTGTTGACCTTGAGTGGCTGGTTGTTGAACCTCCTCTCTCCTCCTCCACCCTCATCACCTGGTCCTTCCTCATCCTCACATCACCTGGGGATCTGGGAGTTTTTCATATAGAGGTGTGGTGGCATCATGTGATGAGAATGAAAAGCAAAAGCAAAATGAAAACTTAAGAAAGTGTAGATATTGGTTCTGGTATGTTCCACGTTCTGCATTCTTCATGACAGTGATGTCTTTGTTCACCTGTCTCCACTGTGATGACCACAACCCAGAGTAAAGCACACCTTGTCTGACTATGAAGCAACAATCATAAATGGTTAAGTAAAGTGAAAGATGATTGTACATTTATTGAATCTCCTCCCAAAGCCTGAAAGATCTTATTTAAAGTGAAGTAGTAGCACACTCACACTGTCTAATGAACCCAGAGAAAATGCAGCTGAACTTAACATGGACCTTAAATATCGTTGTGATGTCAAATCATTTCTTGATTTTGTAAATTTGCAGATCCTGAAGTCTTCACATAACAAACCTCTTTTCTTACGGTGATTCACAACACCAACATAGGTCAGGTTCAGTGGGCTGAAGATTGAGCTTTGATGCCCCAGGGGCAGCTCCACTCGGCCTCTCTGGGCCAGTTGATGGCCAAACCTCGTCATATGCCACGGGACCGCGAAGAAGAGCGCTCGGTCATCCAAGGCCAATGGGTTTCAGCAGTCTGAGATGGGATGCTCGGCAGCGGCTCTACCTGAGCAGAGACCTGAAGAAAGCCAGCCGCTATCCCATTAATCACCCTGAGTCTGACAGGGCCGTGGTTAGGGTCATGGTTGAGGTGGGAAAAGTGATCGCCATCAATGGTCAGGGCCACCCTATGCAGAAGAGCTGGCATGACAAGGGATCGACCACGGCCTGGAATTTGCCATAACGAGGGTTGTGTCTGGGATCTCAAACAAATCCAGATCATTAAGTCATCAATGACCCCTACACCCAGGTCCAGCTACCTTTGGATGGGGTGCGAAGGGCTGCATGTATGAGCTCTGCAAGCTGTTACCAAGTTATTTTTGTATGTTCAAATGTGTTTTATATATTTGGATTTTGTATTTTACTATGTCATTTTAACTTGGAAAATAAATGATTTTAAAATAACCTTGTCTCAGAATCTTCTGTCACAGCTGCTCTGGATAATCCTGAACTTTACTGTCTGTGTCTTTATTTCACTATGTGTTTTATCCAGTTAACAAACAGGTCAAAGATAGCTTAGAGACAGATTTTACATGGAAAAAACAAAAACCAGCTGAAGCAAATATGCTGATTATTTAATGGGGTGTAATTCAGTGAAATAATAATTCTGAAATCAACTGTCACACAAACCGGTCTTACAGGACATTCTACAGTCAGAATTACAGAGAAATAGTTCAGTTCATGTGCAGCCTGTCGGGTGATTAAAAGTTTGACACAAATTAATGTTGACTTTCTGTGGTTTCTTCACACCTGCACAGAAAACAAGGTCGAGACCAAACCGAGAGAGTTGGTGTGGAGGTTTTCATTCTTAGTTACATTAGTTTATTTGATTCTGATTAGCTGGATGCTGTACATCATTCTCAAATAACTCTAGCTCTGACAGTCACACTCTCAGATTTCCTGAGGGTTTCAGCTGCCTCTTTTTTTTTTAACTCTCTGGGCAGGTGAAGTGACATTAGTTACATTTATTCCAAACACAGTGAGAACAGGAGGTTTGCGGTGAATTAATGAAGCACTGGAACATGTTGACAGGTGGCTGGTTGTTGAACCTCCTCCTCCTCCTCCACCTCATCACCTGGTCCTTCCTCATCCTCATCACCTAGGGGATCTGGGAGTTTTTCATGTAGTTATTGGTGGCATCATGTGATGAGAATGAAAGCAAAAGCAAAAATGGCTTGAAAGTGTAGAATGTGGTTCCTGAGAGTATATTCCATTCTACATTTTCTTCATGACAGTGATGTCTTTGTTCACCTGTCTCCCTGTATTGACCACAGCAGGTAAACACACCTTGTCTGACTATAAACAACAATCCCATAAAAATAGTGCCAAGTAAAAGTGAAGATGATTGTACATTTATTGAATCTCCTCCCAAAGCCTGAAAGATCTTATTTAAAGTGAGTGAGCAGCACACTCTGCACTGTCTAGCGGAGCCAGAGAAAGGTACGTGGGCAACATGGACCTTAAATATCGTTGTGATGTCAAATCATTTCTTGATTGCCAAGTTGCAGATCCTGAAGTCTTCACACTAACAAACCTCTTTTCTTACAGTGATTCTGACACCAGCATGAGTCAGGTTCAGTGGGCTGAAGATGACTTTGATCTTGAGGGGAGCAGCTCTTTCCCGGCCTCTCTGGGCGGTTAATGGTAAAACCTCTGAAATATGATTCCTCTGATTCCTCTGGACATTTACAGCCTGTTGTCCCGGTTCTGCTGCTGACAAGGCTCCAGAAAACTGATCGTGTTGGGTTGGTATTTAAAGGAAAAAGTCAGAACAATTCCTTTGCTAGTACCAGCTCCGCGTCATAAGATCAACCAATCAGTTAAGTAACTGAGTAATTATTGAGATTAAACTGATAACAATTATCCTGAAGTGAAATGTCTTCATCTTTCTGTGTTTGTGAGGACTCAACATAAGGATAGAAATACACACACTCACACACACACACTCACACACACACACACACACACACACACACACACACACACACACACACACACACACACACAGAGGTCTGTTCTCTGCTGTCCTCCCATCAAAGTGACTGTTTGCTTCCAGCCAAAATCCATAACACAGCCACAGCATTAGCACCACACCATCAATAGCTGTGACGTCAGTAAGGCACATGCAGTGTGTGAGTCAGTGGAACAACATGTGTGTGTGTTTGTGTGTGTGTGTTTGTGTTTGCAGCGATGTATCTCTTCTGCTCAGAGAAGGTTGCATGAACTTTTTAAACGTCAAACAGGATTTTATCTGGGTCAGAATCTGGGCCTCGTCAGACTGAGCGAAGTGAAACTCTACTCCTGCTCTTCTCTGTTCGTAGGAGTGAGTCGCTTAATAAATGTGTCTTATTTCTCACATTCACAGAAAATATTTCCTCTTGGCTCTGAAGAGCATTCTCAAGTGTAATTCTTACAAGTTTGACTAATACTGATCCTGATAATTGACAGGAAAATGGAAAATATTTGGACAGTGTTTGCCTTTCGGCTAAAAATGGCCAAAAGTAATACTTTTATCTGAAAGTAAAGCGCGTTATCATCACATGTGAAGTCCTCATCTGTTAAGGAAACTTTAAGCACCTAAAGTCTAAATGGATTTTTGGAGGGAAGATTTCCTCCAGCTGTGACAATATGACAGAAATAATCCTGAATGTGAAACATTTTCTGCAGCGTTTGAGCAGTTGTAGACAAAATAGCTGCAAAATCACAACATCCTCCGTCAGAGTTAAATGTGTGTAACTCGTGAACACAAACATGCCCTCAAACACACACATGCACGCCTGCGGTTCGTCCTAATGACTATAATCAAAGGTAATCAAAGCGATCTGTCTGTCTGCCGTCCTGCCTGCTCGTTAGGACGACACCAGGCTTCAGCCGTGTGCTCACAGCTCGTACTACACGCAGGGAGTGGCTGTTTGTATGTGCTGCCTCCGCTTCAGGCCACACACCAGAGTTTTCTCTCATTTGGAAGAGGAAGCTAAATAAACTGGTCCAGCTGTCCCAAACAGAGTCTCATGGAGTCTCTCCAGTTCCCCTAAATGGAAGATTTCTTTAGCATTGTTTAAAAATAGAGAAGCTATCGTTCAAATATTTAATTGCATCCTGCTTAGACTTATGTCCATTAAAGGGAAAAACAACAACCAAAAAAGAAGAAAAAACAGTAGTGAGCTACATCGCGTGAGTCTGTGTTTTTCTAACATGTTGTTCTTCTTCCTGCAGACAAACAGACGACAACATGTTGTGTTTTCTTCCAGAGGAGTTTACAAAGCGTGACATGTTTCACTGATTTAAATGATCAAACGTAAATTTCAAGTAGATAAGATGATGGGAGTGGAGACTGGACGTCTGAACACAATTAAACATCTGCTGTGATGTAGGTTTTTAGTGTTGCCTGGTACAGTTCATCCTGAGGGGAACATGAACATGGAGTCTGTGTCTTACCGAAAGTCACAAGGATGCATCATCTAGGGACCATGAATGTCTGTAGCTAATGCTAATGCTAATCAGGCTAATAGCTGATTAATGTTGATGATTGACAGCTGCTGTCTCTCCTCAGGACCAACGAACAGCTGGTGTCTTTCCTGTCAAAGTACCGCAGCATGAACTTCATCAAATCTCACGGCAGAGACAACGCACGGTGAGACCCACATCAGCTCTGTGTCTGTCTGTCTGACAGACAAACTGACCAGTCCTCAAACCAGAACATGACCAAATAATATGTTTACATGTTCCCAGCTTCTGTGAGCTGAGGTTCACATCTGTCTCTCACTTTTGATTTGCATGTTTCTTCTGAACAGAGTCACTTTTAAGTGGCTTGAAAAAGTCAGAGGCAGATGTTAATACAGAGCTCATTTGTAGGAGCTGCAGTATATTTACAGATGTGTGGGTTAGAGATGTTGTCAGGACGTCCTCCGCATGCCTGAGATCTGAGGCTTCCCAAAACTACACTTGACTTGGCATCAGAACTGATATTATATAATTTTGGTTTTATCCTCCTTCATTTCATGTAATTTAGTTTTATCCGAGATGTGGAGCTTTAGTCTGTTTTTAGGTTTAGACACAGTCGCTCACACCGACGTCCTCTGCTCAATGTACAGCACACCTTGTTTGATGTGTATTCACCTCCACCCTGTGTCATCTCAGTTTCATCCGGAAGCAGGGCCTGGACCGTCTCTTCTACGAGTGCGACACCCACATGTGGCGTCTCGGCGACCGCAAGATCCCAGACGGCATCGCGGTGGACGGAGGCTCTGATTGGTTCCTGCTCAACCGGCCCTTTGTGAATTATGTGGTCAACTCCCGAGACGAGCTGGTCAGCAGCATGAAGCGCTTCTACGCCTACACACTGCTGCCAGCTGAGGTAACACACGCATGCACTCGAGTAACCCTCCACATGTTCACATACAGGACAGAGCGACTAAAACCCTGCTGCTGTTTCCTACAGGAGAACATCAATGTCTACAGCTTGTTTCAACGTTCCACTCTTTAGTGGCTCTTACAGAGCCTGCGAGGGGGTGGAGAGAAAAAAATCTGACCGTTGGAAAAACAAAAAAGTTCTTTTGTGAGATCTCTGGAAACTTCCTCAAGATCTAGAGAAATCTCGAGATCTCGCACAAGTGATATGCATGATGTCCTGGGTTCTTCTTTTTAGCCGATTCCCAAATGGCCAGAAAAATCTGAAGTTTTGTGAGATCTCTCAGAAGTTTCTGGAGATCTCGTAAAGCTGAAGCGAGATTTGTTTTGAGATCTCACAGCAGTTTATTGAGATCTTGAGAGAGTTTTGCACGATGTCGTGACGTTTCTCGAGAGCTCGCAAAAGGACAGGTCAGATGTCTCCTCCGGGCTCTGCAGCCTCTGGAGCGACTGTTTTCACCTTCAGAAATCCAAAAGACAAAACGACAGAATTCCTTAACTTTTTTCCTTAAGCAGAAAAAACAGAACAAAAATTTAGTTTCCATTTACACTTGTTATTTCACTTGTCTTGTATGTGGATGAAATGGATGAGATTTACACTCACAGCCTCATAAATGCGTCTGTGTCGGCCCCGTCACAGATCTGAACCTGCATCTGTCTCAGTTTTCCAGGGCTACATGTAAATTAGTGTCAGCCGTAAGGTGGTGACGCCTCTGAAGCCGTCTGACAGAATAACTTCTGCAGCGTTTCATTTACACCAGTTAACTGTTTGTAATGACAGCGAGCCATCGCTCTCCCTGTCTTCTGGGGACAGGGAGAGCGATGGCTCAGCTGTTATTATCAGGACCGAGCCGACAGACAGAAACATTACTGCTGGATCTTGGACAGATTCATTTGTCTAGAATGCATCTTAGATCAATCTGATTTGAATCCATACTGAACTCCTCTAGGATGAATTTACACTCAGATTTATTGAGATCGCTTAAGATCTTAAATAAACGATAAAGTTATTTTGAATCCTGTTCCTCAGATGTTAGGATGTGCTGTTTGTGTTCTTGGAAATCAAAAGATTCAGAGATGAATCTTGTGTTTTGGATTTGTTGGTCAGACGATATTTCACTCCTATATGTATGACAATGAGTCCAACAGTCAGTTACACTGTCTGTCTGTCTGTCTGTCTGTGCTCCAGTCATTTTTCCACACCGTGCTGGAGAACAGTGCTCACTGTGAGACCATGGTGGACAACAACCTCCGGCTCACCAACTGGAACCGCAAACTGGGCTGTAAGTGTCAGTATAAGCACATCGTGGACTGGTGCGGCTGCTCACCCAACGACTTCAAACCTTCAGATCTGCCTCGATTCCAGGTGAGCCTGAACCACCTGAGCCCATTTCCTCCTCTAACCTCTCAGTGGTTTTTGTGTGCTGTGATGATGTTACAGTCCAGTATCCGCTGGTCGTTAACCCTGGATGTTCAGTCGCTCTGTGCCGTCCACCTTTCCCTCTCAGGGCCTCTGTGGCCGGGGACCAGAATAGCTTTGTATTCACAAATTAGCGGAGCAGCTTTTACTTACAACAGGCGGTCCTTGGCTCTGTGTAACGACAGACCTGAGTACAGCGTCTGTGGTCGAGCTACTGATGGTTTCTATAAGGAGAGCTGATCCTGGAAACAGCTGGACACTCAGTATTTTTAGAGCTCTGTAGCTGGCTGCTGCTGAGGTTTCTAACGCTGTCATTATGGTAATGTGGGGTTTTGCCATCGAGCAGCTCAGTCCTGGATGTAAGGGTCAGGAACACACATGAACACTGAATACTGAACAACAGACACTTAAACACAACACTTATCTTCTATGATTTGACCATTTGAGACACTTGAGATCAGGAATCTCTGCCCTGTTCCTACAATTCTACATTTTATTGTTTTGTTGTTAGACTGTTGGTTGTACAAAACAAACCGTTTGAAGATGTCACATTTTTCATTATTTTACTGATCAGATAATTAATTGAGAAAATAAACAGCAGATTAATCAGTGAGGGGAATAAAAATCCCTGCTTCTCTCCGTCTCGTGTAACTGTGATAAAACAAGTTTTATTCAAAGAATTTTTTGACTAAAAACACGAGTTAATCAAAATAATTGAAAGATGAAATGAATTATCTCTGTAGTTAAAAATCTGATTTAAAAATAAACTAAAGCAACAAAAAAAAGAGTTGAAGTAAAATCCAGAGCAGTTTATGTCCAAAGTTAAAACATGATGCATTTTAACTGAACTCAGCTGAAACACAGAGATTCATGTTTGGCTGCTTTCCTTCAGCCGGAGCGGAGAACATAGTAAAGACATTTTTATATCATTTCTCTCTGATCTGATGATGAAGGAAACAAAAATCCCTCCTGAGCCTGTAACTAGTGGTTTGCAGTGTTGTCTTTAGCTGTGTGAGGACTCAGACCCAGAATAACCCCTCAGATAAAACCGTCCGGCTGAATAAGGAGCTCCGCTGCGGTCTCATGGTTCTCATTATGTCGGGGTTTCCTGGCGCGTTGGTGCTGCCGGAGGTCCACGTCTGGTGAAGGCGCACCCTCCCGATGACATCATAAACCACGCCCTTCCTTCCTCTAGGTCGGGCCTCATAACGAGTGTGTGTGTGTGTGTGTGTGTGTGTTTTCCATAGGATGTAAGGTAGAGGGTCCTCAGGTATATTTATTGTTCTTATGTGAGGTGTCTTTGAATATCTAGAAATGCACTGAAATCAAGAATCAGTAAGATTTATTATCAGTTTTATGTGGATATAGAGACGTGTGAATTAACTCACTGGTGTTCATTCTAGAGCTGAAACAATTGATTCATTAGTTAAGAAAGCTAAAATCTTTAACAGGTTAGATCATTTTTAGACCTTTTATCAGCAAAAATGCTAAAATTCTTTGGCTCCAGCTTCTTAGAGATATATATTAACTTGGATTTTTCACTATTTTATGAGAATTTACAGATCATAAAAAATAATCTGCAGCTTCATCAATAATGACTTCACTCTCAGTGAGAACTCAGGCTTCTGATATTTAAATTATCGGTGGTGCAGATTCACCCATCAACAGTAACTCAACCTAAGTATTTCTTTCATTTCTAAGGTTTTTCTCGCTGTGTAGAATAATGTGACACAGTCTTCTTGTCCACTTCTTCTCAGTGTGTTGGATGTGTATTTCTGGGGGTTCAGGTTTTTCCTGCAGGCTGTTGCTGAGCAGCACAGATTGTCAGATCCAGCACTTTTTTTTCTTCAGAGTTATTTCAGGAAAGAGGAGAGCCCTTCACTTCTCCTCTGATATCCTGGCACGGTGTCAGACTTTGTTGGCCATAGATTGTGTGTGTGTGTGTGTGTGTGTGTTGCCAGGGAGTTGTCTGTGGTTGCCATGGAATCATAAGGGTTTGGATTAAGCATGAGATGATGAAAATAAAATCATAGTTTTACTGTGTGTGTATAAACAGTGTGTGTATGTGATCAGTCACTGCAGAGACTGTTTTAACACGCGTGTGAATCTTCATGCAGAGTTATTTTTAGTTAGTGACCGAGTGCCATGGAGCAAGGCACTTTACACCCAGCTGCAGCAGAGTAATAGAGTCCAGTAGCAGTAAGTGGCTCTGAGCAGCCACTGAGCTCTGAGGCTGCTTTATTTCATGTTTTCTTTGGTCCAGACTCGATGAACATGAACACAGGATGGTGAATGAGGACAGTGTGTCATAAGTGACTTCATCTACTGCACTGAATAAAAAAATCACTCATATTCAGTGTTCAGTTCAGAAGTTTCTTTTCTGTTCTTTTGACTTCTCATTTCATGTAACGTAAACTTTTGGTTTTAACTCATCAATATTTGCTTTCCTCTTTTGCTTTTTCCCTGATCACAGCAAGCGTCCAGACCCACCTTCTTTGCCAGGAAGTTTGAGGCCAGCGTCAGTCAGGAGATCATCAGCCAGCTGGACTCCTACCTGTTTGGAGCGTATCCCTCGGGCACCCCGGGCCTCCAGGCCTACTGGGAAAACGTCTATGAACAGGACACGGACGGGCCTGCCAGCCTATCAGACTCCACGCTCAGCCACTATCACGCCTTCGCTCGTATGGGATTATCCCGCGCTGCCAGCTCCCTGCAGGGCCATCCCAACGACAACAGCTGCAGGTAAAAGCACGGGCTCCAGGCATGGCATGAATGTGTTAAGAGGGCTGGATGCAGTGTGATAGTCGGCCTTTGTCCCGGGCCAAAAGGTAGTAAAAAAACACTATCAACCACTTACCTGGGCCTTATGTTCCATTATTTTGGGTGTAAATGACTGAAAGGGACGATTGTTTAGGCAGAAACATCAGGATATATCAGTACCAGACTCCATTGACAAAAACAGGACTTTAACAGAGCAGAACACAGGAGCTGCTGGAATACCACTGCCTCCATCTGTTAGTGTGTTTGTGTTACTGTGTGGTACTTTTACCTCAGTAAAGTATCTGATTACTTCTTCCACCACTGAAAGTCACACAGTACATTCAGGCCTTGTGCTGTTTGCAGAGAGAGAAACTGTGTCTTTACACTGATCTCAGCACCACTGCTGTTTGTGGGTGTTTGCCAGTCCAAATTAAATATGAAGATAACGCTAGCTTGTCCTGAGGTACAATCAGGCTTCAGTGTCTGCACTGGCTGGATTTTTCCAGCAGTGTGTGTGTGTGTGTGTGTGTGTGTGTGTTGGGGGGGTGGAGACCCACAGGAGGTACAAGGAGGTACTTGTTGCTGGAGCTTGGGTGGGTTTTGGTGGCCAAAATGGGTGGGGGCAGCATTATGGGAAGTGTGTGTGTGTGTGTGTGTGTGTGAGGGGGGTGGGGGGGGGGCAGAGGGAGTTAAAACAGGATGACTCTGTTCAACCTGTGATTTTAGTCAAGCAACATGTAAAACCACATCTACACTGATGTGGAATGAATTTGAAAACATCCACATTTTAAGTTGAAATGAAAAACAAGAAACAGTTGAGTCTCTCTCAGGCTTACACTGTATATACTTATACTGCAGCCTGTCTGTCTGTCTGTCTGTCTGTCTGTCTGTCTGTCTGTCTGTCAGTCTGTCTGTCTGTCAGGTACATGGCCATGAACCACCCGGTGTCAGTCCACCTCTACTTCCTGTCAGACCAGTTCCAGGGCTACCTCGTGCGTCATGTGGCCACTAACCGAGCCTCCACCCAGCTGGAGAGCCTGGAGACCTGGGTGACACGCAGAGACCACTTCACCATGGCCAGCCCCCCCCACCCCACCAACAGGCTGCAGCATGTCCAGGTCACACACACACACACACACACACACACACACACACACAGTAATGTATTTATATCTGCTTGGTCAACATGGATACAGACCTTTCTTTTGACTGAAGCTGCACGTAGCTGTTTTAGTCTGTTCATATTTTATATTCACTATGTTCAGAAACGTTTACATCTGTTTTTAAATCATCACAGTCGACTGAAAACTCTGTCTTTCATTTAGATTTTTTTTGAATGAATGAATATTTATCAGACACAAATTTGTCAAACCTTTGTACAAAGGTGAATATTTTAGTTTCTGACCTTCTTCTTCTTGTTTGTTAAAAACTAATTGTTTGGTATGAAAACAAATCAAGAACAAAAATAAAGAACATCAGCACTTAAAAGACGAAATAAAGTTAGAAAATGTATTGCCACTTTTCTAATCGACAAATAAATCATGTACATATCAAATTGGAGCAAGTTATGATTCACTTTTCTTTGTGAAGTCTTTTTCAGAACAGATTAATAAACCCTCTGACCCTCTTCCTGTTCTACAGGTGGGGACAGACTGGGATCCTAAGGAGCGTCTCTTCAGGAACTGGGGGGGTCTGCTGGGTCCAGAGGACGAGCCCGTGGCCGTGCAGCGCTGGAGCCGAGCTCAGAGCAACCTGACGGCCACCGTGGTGTGGGTCGACCCCACCAACGTCATTGCCGCCACATACGACATCCTGGTGGACGCCTCCGCTGAGGTCACCCACTACCGGCAGCCGCTCACCCCGCCGCTGAGGCCCGGCGTGTGGACGCTGAGGGTGCTGCACCACTGGAGCCCGCTGGGCCAGACCAGCTTCATCGTGGCTCCGCTGGAGTTTCACCGACAACAGCCCATACAGCAAGGTGAGAAACACTGCCGCTCTCTCTCCTCTACGTCTTCCATCTCACTCTCTCGTCCACACACTGACTCTAAACAGATGAATTCAGATGGACATCAGCTCAGCCTGTCTCTGTCCAGTGCTGGTCTGTGGTGCTGGATGTGAATGTCCCTCTGGAGAGGTCCTCAACCAGGAGTCAGAGGGCGACTGGAGAAAGATCTAGGAGGACATTCACATCCAACACAGAGTTCCTTCTTTAAACAGAGTCCACATGAGAAAGAGCTCATACTGATAGTGAGGCAGAAATGTGCGTTTGTCTCTCCTGTGGACAAACAAAGACATCATGTCACATTAAAGCAAACTCAGCTCCACACGAGTCACCTGATGAAATCATATTCAGGAGCTTCGGAGGGGTCACATGTCAGGAACACACACAGAGCAGAGGGCCTCCTGTCACAGCTGTCAAGACCAAGCACACATATATTTAGAGTGTCAGTATCCAGTCACACACACACACACACACACACACACACACACACAACACAGACATTGCCAGGGTCACCTCTATCTAAATTAGCCTCCCCTGGGTTACAGTTTGATTTGTTTGACCTCCGTGGGCCTGTCTGGGCCTGTGTGTGTGTGTGTGTGTGTGTGTGTGTGTGTGTGTGTGTGTGTGTGTGTGTGTGTGTGTGTGTGTGTGTAGGATAAGTAAAGCCCAGAGCACTAATAGACAGTGAGATTTTTTATAATGGTGGTTATAAAGGAAGGCGAGATGTGATCTGATCTGAGTGTGCTGCTGTGTTTCGTGTACATGAGTGTCTCAAATACTGGTGCTCACTGTTGTTAAAATACCACATGTTCATGTTCACCCCAAAATAACTTTAATCTGATCTAAAGGCTTCACCAGTAGCTGTTTCCAGAGTCCCTAGACATTCTTGTAAACCTGAGAAACTGAAACAAATATCAGTAAAGATTATTTTGTGGAAAATATCAAAAATACACCTATAAAAACAAGTAACATCTAATGTGTAGTTCACACTGTTCACACTGAACAAGGTCAGTGTGCAATTTGGACAAAATCTCGTTTTTCATCCAATGACAAAAGAAGCTTCTGGAAATAACCTCCCAGCATCAGTATCGCTTTGTTAAACAACCTGTGGGTTTTTTTTAAAAGAATAATACTAATAAAACTGTGGCCTGTAAATGTTAGAACCTTTCACTTAAACCTTTCAAGACAAAAGTTTTACCTGTCTTCAAGGTAAGTAGCTTGTATCTTTCAGGTGATCTGTCTGTTTGTGATGACGATTATCTTTTAATCATTGTTAAATCCAGTATTTCCATAGACCGTACAGGAAACATATCTCCTGATGTTCCTCTCGCCAGCAGGCTGTAAAATGCCAGATTTAAATTTGCTCACCCGGTGAGATACCCAACAGTAAACCTGTGATCAGTGAAATACCTTTAAAAAAGATGCAAACTGCTGCCAGATAACAGGTGAAAATGTTTCCAAATCCCCTGTTCTAGTTTGATCTTGCATGTCCTCCTCTGATCCAGAGGCGCCTGGCGGCTGCACGCCGCCCGCCCAGGAACTCCCACATGGAGCAGAGCCCACGGCCTCAACCCGGTGCTGCGGCTGCCGTGAGCCTGGGCGCCGTGGAGGAGGCCGAGGCCACCGGCCTGACGGGGCGCCCGCTTGCCGCTGGCTGGACCGGGCTGCTGGAGGCCACTGGTCGGCCTCGGACGTAGTGCCTCGATGGGCCCCAGCGCCTGTCCCGCCATGTGCAGCGCGCCACACTGCCTGAGCTCCGCCACCCCGACCCCAAATCTGAACTGACCCCACCCAGAGACGACGGACGAACTAGTAGCAGACGACGACTGATGAGGACAGGAACAAAATGAAGGAAGGCAATAAGAGCTGATGCCATTTTAGTCTCATATTTATTTATTTAAAGTTTGTGAATGAGAAAGTTAGATGGAAGCACAGAGGAAGCGACGAGAAGAAGAGGAATAGACTCCAGTCCCTCAGTCTGCTGCTCACTGATGCTTGGGGACTACAAACTGTGTGTGTGTGTGTAAAGGAACTGTATACCTCTTGTTGTGAGTGTGTTTCATATGCCTAGAGCTGAGGCTGTTTCCAGTCATCCTGAAACCTTGAATTATTTTCATAGGTTTGCCCAGAAGATGAGAAGCAGCTGCCCTGAAGCTTTGTTGTTTCAAATAGTTAATATTGTTTATCCGTTACTATCTCATCATCTCAGTAACAAAATGCAGAGAAATATCTCTCGTGGTTTATAAACATAGAGGCCAGTTATCTGCTCATCTGAGAGATAATGTCTAAAAAAGTCATTAACCACAGATGTTCTCACAGAGCCAGAGAGGTGCTAGAGTTTTCTGACTAATTATGTCCTCAAATTTTTGCACACAATAAACTTATATTATTCCTTCAGTTTGGTTTGCCCAAAATTAAACAAACCAGTAACTTAAAAAGCACATTTGCCTCCGCTGGCACCTCAGAGTTTTATTTACTTGAGTAAACTACCCAAAGAAGTTAAAAAACTTTCCTGCTCACAACAGTCAGCCGTGTGTGTGTGTGTGTGTGTGTGTGTGTGTGTGTGTGTGTTCTCTCTCATTTTTCATTGTGTGCCATGTCTGAATCTTTCAGACCACCTGAGACTTGAAGAGATTCACTCCTGTTTCCTCTTTTCTTTTAGCATCACTCCTCTTTTATTTGCTCTCTGCTGTAGGAACTGATGTGACTGTATCAAAGCAAACAACTGCTATGTGAGTAATTTATTAAGAAGTTTATATAAAAACAAATTAGTTTCTTTTTTTAACTACGTGTCTAATTCACTGACTAATATTTGATATGCTGATACTTTTTAAGTAGAGAGATTGGTTTTGTTTTGTTTCAAAGGCCCTGTCAGGACTGATGGTGGTCTGCCTCAGTCGTTTAAATCGACATCAGCAGTATGAAATGGCCCTCTCCTCACTGCTCTGTGACTTCTGCTCCTTCTATTTCAACCTACTCCACAGCTACAAGTTTACTACAGTCATGTGCTCAAATACAGCTGCATTTTAAACCAAGGGAGGTTGTTTTTATTTTGATGATATTTATGAGTCAGTTATTTTTAATCAGTTTGTCTCTGTTATAGTACATTTAACAGAACTTCCTGTGGAGTTCAGTGCTAAAAGAAGGAGAGCAATACGCAGTGTGTGTGTGTGTGTGTGTGTGTGTGTGTGTGTGTGCAGGATAAGTAAAGCCCAGAGCACGAATAGACAGTGAGATTTTTATGGGTCGGTGTTATAAAGTGAAGGCGACATGTGATGTGATCTGATCTGAGTGTGCGTCGTTGTGTTTCGTGCACATGAGTGTCCACCCCTGTGTCACTGGTGCCTGTTGTTAAAATACCACATGTTCATGTTCACCTCAAAATAACTTGAATCTGATCTGAAGGTCGTTCAGCAGCTGTTTCCAGAGTCCTCAGACATTCTTGTAAACTGGAGAAAACTGAACAAATATATCAGTAAAGATTATTTTGTGGAAAATATCAAAAATACACCTATAAAACAAGTAACATCTTAATGTGTAGTTCACACTGTTCACACTGAACAAGGTCAAAGGTGCAACTTGGACAAAATCTCTTTGTTTTTCATCCAAATGGACAAAAGAAGCTTCTGGAAATAACCTCCGAGCATCAGTACGTTTTGTTAAACAACCTGGTGGGTTTTTTAAAGAATAACACTAATAAAACTGGTGGGCCTGTAAATGTTAGAACCTTTCACTTAAACCTTTCAAGACAAAAGTTTTTACCTGTTCTCTGGCAGCAGTTTGCATCTTCAGGTGATCTGTCTGTTTGTGATGACGACATCTTTAACTGTTAAATCCAGTATTTCCATAGACTGTACAGGAAACATGGCCCTGATGTTCTCTTCCTCGCTGTGCAGGCTGTGGAAATGCCAGATTTAAATTCTGGTTTCACCCGGGTGGAGATGCTCCAACAGTAAAAACCTGTGAGATCAGTGAAATACCTTTAAAAAGATGCAAACTGCTGCCAGATAACAGGTGAAAATGTTTCCAAATCCTCCTCAGACTTGTTTGATCTTGTATTGTCCTCCCTCCCTCTGATCCAGAGGGCGCTCTGCGGCTGCACGCCGGCCCGCCCAGGAACTCCTACATGGAGCAGAGCTTCCACGGCCTCAACCCGGTGCTGCGGCTGCCGGTGAGCCTGGGCGCCGTGGAGGAGGCCGAGGCCAACGCCGGCCTGACGGGGGCGCCGCTGCGTCGCTGGCTGGACCGGCTGCTGGAGGGCCACTGGTCGGCCTCGGACGTGTGCTCGATGGGCCCCAGCGCCTGTCCCGTCATGCAGCGATGCCGCCACACCGTCTGGAGCTCCGCCAGCCCCGACCCCAAATCTGAACTGACCCCACCCAGAGACGACGGACGAATCAGGTAGCAGACGGACGGACTGATGGAGGACAGGAACAAATGAAGGAAGGCACAGAGCTGATGCCATTTTAGTCTCATATTTATTTATTTAAAGTTTGTGAATGAGGAGAGAAAAGGAAGGATGGAAGCACAGAGGCAGCGACGAGAAGAAGAGGAACAGACTCAGTCCTCAGTCTGCTGCTCTCACTGATGTTTGGGACTACAAACTGTGTGTGTGTGTGTGTGTGTGTCAGAAGAACTGTATACCTCTTGTTGTGTGAGTGTGTTTTACATGTCGAGAGGCTGAGGCTGTTTCCAGTCATCCTGGAAACCTTGAATTATTTCATGCAGTTTGCCTAGAAGATGAGAAACAAGCAGCTGCCCTGGAAGCTTTGTTTCAACAGTTAATATTGTTTAACTGTTACTATCTCATCATCTCAGTAACAAATGCAGAGAACATTCTGTGTAGGTTTATAAATACAGAGGCCAGTTATTCGTTCATCTGGAGAGATAATGGGTCTAAAAAAGTCATTAACCACAGATGTTCTCACACAGAGCCAGAGAGGTGTTGAGTTTTCTGATCAATTATGTCCTCAAATTTTTGCACACAATAAACTTATATTATTCCTTCAGTTTGGTTTGCCCAAAATTAAACAACCAGTAACTTAAAAAGTACAATATTTGCCTCCATACAAGTACCTCAGAGTTTTATTTACTTGAGTAAACTACCTAAAGAAGTTAAAAAACTTTCCCCGTTCACAACAGTCAGCTGTGTGTGTGTGTGTGTGTGTGTGTGTGTGTGTGTGTGTGTGTGTGTGTGTGTGTGTGTGTGTGTGTGTTCTCTCATTTTTCTTTGTGTGCCATGTCTGAATCTTTCAGACCACCTGAGACTTGAAGAGATTCACTCCTGTTTCCTCTTTTCTTTTAGCACATCACTCCTCTTTTATTTGCTCTTTGCTGTAGGAACTGATGTTACTGTGTCAAAGCAAACAACTGCTATGTGAGTAATTTATTAAGAAGTTTATATAAAAACAAATTAGTTTTTTTAATTACGTGTAATTCACTGACTAATATTTGATATGCTGATTTTTGGTGCAGCAGAGGAGATTGGTTTTGTGCCTTTGTTTCTAAAGGCCCTGTCAGGACTGATGGTGAATGTCTGCCTCAGTCAGTTTTAAATCGATATCAGCAGAATGAAATGGCCTCCTCTCCTCACTGCTCTGTGACTTCTCTGCTCCCATTTCAACCTACTCCACAGCTACAAGTTTATCACAGCCGCGGTGCTCAAATACAGCTGCATTTTAAACTAAGGAGGTTGTTTTTATTTTGATGATATTTATGAGTCAGTTATTTTTAATCAGTTTGTCTCTGTTATGTTACATTTAACAGAACTTCCTGTGAGTTCAGTGTTGGGTATAGTTGAGGGGAGGAGGCCGCTCACCACATTTAGATGCACCTTTAGATTTCCATGCTGCTCACTGATGGATGTTGTGCCCAGACAGCTGCAGACAGCAGCGAATATTTATACCAGGTCTGGGTTGCACCAGTAAGCATGAAGAGTTCCCCTGTGTCCAGTCAGTTCACAGTGATACAGACTGAGAGGAGGCTGCTGCAAACAAAACAGGTTTCTTCACATTTTGAAGGTCATTGATTCAAAATATTAGTTTGACTGTAAAAATGCACACAGCTCCACAGGGTACCCCCATGTCAACAAGTCAGTGCAACCTGTTGACTAGTGTTTAAAAATCAAATGTAGGTTGTTATTGTGTTTGATTTTCCAGGGGAAACAGGCTCTGTCCACAGGGAACAGCAGCTCTAAAGCTCACTGATCAACAGGAGACAGCAAGAAGTCAAGGAAGTCACTGCACCGAGCCAAAAATCAGCCCAGCACATGACCCACACATTGTCATTTTTACACCTCAGTTTTTGTACAGATTCAACAGTTTGTATATGAAATGTTAGTCAGTGAGTTTCAGAGGACAGAGCCAGGCTAGCTGTCTCTGACTGTTTCCAGTCCAGTGCTAAGCTAAGCTAACAGCAAGAAAGCTAGTGTGAGTACTTTTTAAGTAACTACAGCCTGGCCTCACCCCACAAAGATGTTGTTCGTATTTCCAAACTTTAATACAGTGTCACTCACAGAGTAATCTAGATATGTGAATTAGGATTTTAAGACTAAATGGTGCAAGATAATCTCAATTAACAAATTCTAATACTTAGTGGTGCAATCCATCTTAGTTATTGTTCATTACCATAAAAAGGGATGTTTCATATTTCAGTAAATGATTGCAGTGTGTGTAGTTACCATGTACAGTAATAATACTGGGACCAGAACTGGAGACCGGTGAAGTTTAGAAACCATGAGGGTAAAGCTCATGACGAACTGTTGCTCTGTGACAGTCGGCACTCACAGGACACAAACAGTACGTCGTATTTATTCTAGAAAAGATTGTGGCTGTTTTCTAGAATTGATTATTTGAAATGATGGAGACATGGTGCAGATGTTAGGTTTGTTGAGCAGTCGGCTGCTGTTTGACCTTATCACAGCTACTCTCTGTTGAACAGCGGTAAACATCTAATCCCAGTAAATATTTCATTCCAGTTTAATCCAACAGTAATTTGACTTAAAGTGTGTATCCTCACTTTTCCACCAGATAGATGCCAGATCAGAATCACTGCCATCCTAAAGTTTAAACGTTATTTATCATCAACAGCTTCCACGCTTTGATCCAAACAGACAATACTTTGATTATTTTACATCCCAGCACTTTAGCATAGTGTCAAAAAATGTCCTAAACATTTTAAAAAAACTTTAGGAAAGTGACAGTAAATGACAGCAAATTCAGCTTTTATTTATTTTCTGTTCCTGCTCAAGATAAAAAGTGTTGATTTGAAAATTAAGAGCCATTTTATGTCCAATGTGTATTTTTCATACGATAAGTGAATCAATGTAAATCAGTATTTTGTAAAATACCTAACAGATGATGTACAGTTTTAAGTTAATGACTGGTAAGGTCCAGGTGTTTGGACACAGTGCTGTGATGGTGCCACAGAAGTGAAGTGACTGTTTTTAAAGAGGAGTTTTCAGACATTTTGATGGTGTGAAAATGTTGTTCAGATGTTGATGAAGTCTTCAGATTCTGGAGGAAAATCCCAGCTGAGAGGTTTGCTCTTTTCATACTTTTTATTTTGGCCTCATGCTGTTTGTTTCTTCTCTACCTAGTACCAACCTTTTTGTTTTTATTTTTTAGATTTCTGTCTTCTCAGTGCCATTTCTTTGTCTTATTGTCTATTTTTTTTTTTGCTTGCTTTTCTTTATTGTTCTCTCTCTGGGGGTAGTGTTGTGCCTTAGCTGTACTCCTGTTTTAGGAAACCCTCTCTGAAAGCATCAGAACTGTCTCAAATATCCAAAAACCAAAAAAAGAATTGTTGTGAATGCCTTATAAATGACCGTAGTGGTTTTGAAGTACAATTTTGGAAATAAAACAGAATCTCCCTTTACTTTGTGCCCATGCTATTTATTTCACCCTCGTGTTATTTTACAGGTGTTGTTGAGCGACGGTCAGATTATCAGTGTTTTGCCAACAGTCAGCGCTTCTGAAGAAACTGTTAAACGAGGTATTCATCTAGAAATAAGTAGTTGTACGTGTGTGGGCCTCCTGCAGGCAGCTAAAGGTAAAAGAATATAGAAACCAAATTTAGAGAAGTTAGTGAGTTAAACACAGATTGTTTAATAACATGGCTGTAGTTTCTGTTAACATTTAGCAGAAAACTTCCAATAGAGTTTGTTTTATTGGAGCAGACTCTAGTGGCCATTATAGGAACTGCATATTAAATTCAAGCCCTCTGGTGGTAATCTAGATTTTTCCAAATTCCATTAAAAGACCAAAACCAGAATTGAATGTCGCCAAAGTCTTATGTGAAGCCTGATATCTTACTCTTCTGAGCCATGGAGTTAAAAACACTATAAATGTGTGAGCCAATTATACAGATATATGTGTTCATTAGGAAGCAGTGCACTCTTAAAGAAGTCAGAGTATTGACAGATGGACTAACACGTTGGTTTCGATCTTTTCCTGGGGGTTTATTTACAGCAGAACATTTCTCAGTTCACATCTCCCCTGTGTTATTTTAACTGAAAAGATCTTAAGATTTTCCTCATTGAACTTTCACAAATGCCTCATATCTGCAGTGGAGACCACCCACAGCCAGCGGTGATGGAATCATCAATACAGCTGATCGATAACACACAGCTGGAAGGACAGAGCTAATTATCATTCTGTGGCAGTGGAGTTAGCTGCTGTCTAACAGCACGTGACACTGACCACAACTCAAAACTCAAATAAGGATTTTCTTTAGGTTTAGAAACACTGGAACTTAGTAAAAGCCCCCCAAATTCCCAGAAAATAATACTGAGGAGATGTCTCTACAGCCTTAAATATAGCATTGATTCTACTGAACTATGTGTAGATGTATTCTCATATGGGAAAGTTCAAACCTGAAATTCCAAAAAAACCTCCTGTCTACAGCACAGAAATTAAACACATGTTCCCCAGCAGAAGAACCTTTCATGCAGCTGGGAAACACAGAGGGCTGACTGCATTTTGCTTTTGTAACCATCAGTAGTCAGACGAAGCACTGCCGCCCCCCTGTGTTTATTCCGTCTATTACATCAGACCAAAAACTGTACATACACATCATGGATGTATTATAAGAATAATACATATTAATATACAATAGTAATACATCCATGGCATGTGCCAGCTCTGATAGGACAGAATAGGCGTCACTTCCGGTACCCAGCTCTAATAATAAATACATCCATGTGTCTGGCGCGTGGCCGTATGTCAGATCTTATACATCTAATCTCTCAGTCTTTTCGGTGGTTGTATTTTAAGACCAATCAGAGGCGGTTGCTAGGCGAACCAGAATCGACCGGCCAATCAGCGTTTTTTGGTTGTTTTTTTTTTTACCAAGGTTAGCTAACGTATGTCGTCATTGGCCAGACGTCTCTCGTCATTGGCTGTGACCTTCAGGGAGGAGCCAGAGAGGCGGAGAGAGGAAGTCGGAGAACAGATTTAAACCAAGTTTGAACCATTGCCTCTGTTTGTCAGTGCTGTGTGAAAACGTTGTTAACGAAGAAGTCTGGATGCTAAAAGAAACTCTGGAGCTGCTTTTTGTTTTCATTGAAGAAGTCTGGATGCTAAAAGAAACTCTGGAGCTGCTTTTTGTTTTTATTGAAGAGGTCTGGATGCTAGAAACTCTGGAGCTGCTTTGTTTTTCAGCTGAGGTCTGGATGCTAAAGAAACTCTGGACTGGGCCTTTGTGAGATGGGCTGATCTGTGAGCCAACAATTTGTGGATAATGATAACCTCAGTGCATGTGCTTTTAACATTTTGCTGTTGACTGTTATCAATTGTTTCTTAAGTAGAGTACGAGTTAGTTTGTGTCTCTGTGACTGAGACATCTTGAGACTTGAGCCCGGTTTTGAGTTAAATTCAAGCTTGAAAACTTGCTTTTAACTCTGTGTCCTCCACAAGTTCTAATCCTCAAGAGTAGGTCACAATGTATGAGCTGAGATTACTGTTAGAAATGATTATTAAAGCTATTTTAAGTATCGCTTTTCTCTCTGAGATCAGTAAAGTCATATTCTGGTCATGTAATTAATTTATTCACCTCAAAACTTGTGTTTTCTGAGACACTCTTCTAACGTTTGTAAAATGTTCTATTTCAGCTGTAATGTTAATATTTATCAGTGTTTTGGCGATAAACTGTTGATGAGGAATAGGTCATAGTGTATTGATCATTTTCCTTTTTATATTTCTCTCTTTATTTCCCTCAGGTGTCACCGCTTTGTCCACGATTGCAGTCTTTGTACAATGGAAGTTGTTACAGACCAGGACAGAGGCCTCCAGGTAATTCACTGACAGCTTTACATCAACTGTCCAACACAGAGCACTGACATTAAACTGACATGCTTATCAGAAAAGTGTAATACGAGAAGTAATCTGCTATATAAACATAATGTATAAGTAATCTGTATTAATAAGAGTAATGTAAAAGTAATTAGCAATATCAGAAGTACAATATAATAGTCAAAGTAATCTGTTACTAGATGTAGTAAAAGTTATCTGTAAATTTAGAAGTAATATGTAATAAGCAAAATTATATGTAATGGTAAAATGAATCAAATATTAGAGGTAACAGTAAAAGTAATCTGTAATATAAAAGCAATGCAGTATTGTAAGGCTTAAAGTTGTTCAAGTTGTGGTTCAGCTGTAATGTTGAATATTTCTCTGTTTTCATGGTTAAACTGTTGATGAGGAATAGGTAGTAGTGTACTGATCATTTTCCTTTGTATGTTTCTCTTTGATTTCCTCCAGGTGTCACCACCTCGTCCACAACATCATCCATGATCACAGAGGCATCGTCCACGATCAGAGACATGGTCCATGATTGGAGAGACATTGTTGAGGATGAGGGAGACATTGTCCACGATCAGAAATGTTGTCTGTGATTGCAGAGACCTTGTCAAAGACGAGAGAGATGTTGTCCATGATCAGAGACATTGTCCCTGACTTGTAGAGACCTGCGCAAGAATCGGCAGAGACTGGAGTCACCGATTTGATGGCATCGCCCACAATCACAAAGACATCGTCTGTTCCTTACTATACTATGACATTTTTTGACCATTTTTGACCATTTTTGATGCCATACTATTCTATGACATTTTTTGACGCCATACTATACTATGACATTTTTTGACCATTTTTGACACCTTACTATACTATGACATTTTTTGACCATTTTTGACACCATGCTATACTATGACATTGTTTGATTTTTGACACCTTACTATACTATGACATTTTTTGATGGTTTTTGACGCCTAGCTATAATATGAAATTTTTTGACCCTTTTTTTGACATCATACTGTACTATGGCATTTTTTGACCCTTTTTGACACCTTATTATACTATGACTTTTTTTTTTTTACCATTCTTGATGCCTTACTTTAATATGACTTTTTTTAAAACCATTTTTGACGTCTAGCTATACTATGACTTTTTTTTACCGTTTTTGACAGACAGGTTCTGTGATTAAGATGTTCTGTCTCTGCAGGAGGAGGAGGAGACCACATCACCTGGAGAGTTCAACAAAAATAGTTAAATGTTCTTAAAGATGTTTAGAGATGTATAAGACTTAATAAGCATATCTTCATGTGTGTTCGTCACTACATTAAATGTGGGGTGAGAGAATAAAACAAAGTGGTCAAACATCTGTCATTGTCTTTGCTGTGGTTTGTAAAATGTTTTTTAGAACAGAATAACATTCTGTAGCGTAACTTTTGAGTTGAGTTTCTTGATCTTAGAAATAATATTGCAAAAATGATTTTGTAATGCACAAATGTCAACTATTCTCTACTTGCAGCTTGCAATTCAAATGTATAATTGAGGCTATTAACTAATCTTTGGCTAAAAGCCGTAACCCTAACCCTAACCCTAACATCTGGCTGCAGGTGGCTAAAAGCTGTAACCCTAACCCTAACCTCTGGCTGCAAGTGGCTAAAAGCCGTAACCCTAACCTAACCCCTAACATCTGGCTGCAGGTGGCTAAAAGCCATAACCCTAACCCTAACATCTGGCTACATGTGGTCTCAGGCTAAAAATATTCATTTTCATACAATATTAAACAGACCAGCAAAATATTCAGTGTTTAGAGGTTTTTATTTGGATAAAATAATCCTTTATCAGTCCCACAGCAGGGAAATTCAGTGTTGAAGCAACAAAAATACAAAAAAGCATGATATAAACAAGATATAAAGCAAGACAATATATAACAACATACAAAGATTGAAAACAATATGAATAAATTATACAAAACGTTAAAAAGTAAGGCGTCAAAAATGGTCAAAAAATGTAATATTATATTAAGGTGTCAAAAACCATCAAAAAATGTCATAGTATAGTAAGGCCTCAAAAATGGTCAAAAAATGTCATAGTATAGTATGGCGTCAAAAATAATCAAAAAATGTCATAGTATAACTAGACGTCAAAAATGGTCAAAAAATGTCATAGTATAGTAAGGTGTCAAAAACCATCAAAAAATGTCATAGTATAGCTAGACGTCAAAAATAATCAAAAAATGTCATAGTATAGCTAGACGTCAAAAATGGTCAAAAAATGTCATAGTATAGTAAGGCGTCAAAAACCATCAAAAAATGTCATAGTATAGTAAGGCGTCAAAAAGGGTCCAAAAATGTCATATGTCATGTCAAAAACAGCAATCATGGACGGTGTGTCTGTGATTATCGACAACATCTCAATGAACACTGGGGATGCCGACTTATTGGGGACTGAGTCACCACGAATCACTGACAATGTCTCAGATCATGGACGTCTCCCTCATCCTCAACGTCTCTGCGATCATGGACCACGTCTCTGCGATCGTGGACAACGTCTCGGCTCAATCAGTTAGATTGGAAGAGGGCCCGCTGACTTCAAATCAGCACAAACACAGGAAGACATAAAAGCCAAAGTTCTGCCACACTCCACAGTACCTCTGACTGAATTTGGCCCCAAGTCTGAAAAGTTCAAACGTTCATGAAACTGAATCAGTTTATAGTTGTACATGGGTTTAGATCTTGTGGTACCTTTGTTGTATTATTTAATCATCAATAAACATTCCCTCTCATAGTTTTTTTAAACCAGTTGATACTCAGGAAAGAAGAAACCAGGAGACATGTCTGTTTTTTTATATATATATTTTAAGAAAATACTGACAGATGCTACTAATAACTATATACAGCGGGTTTTTATAACAGCAGGGTTTTAGCCAGTTGAGGAGAAAATGGGAAGTTGGCAGATGATATGCTGACTGATGGGCAAACGTCGCTGGCTCAGCCTCCTACTTCTTGGACAACTTGGCCTGTTTATTTTTGGGGGGCGCCCACTTCAAACACATAGTGTCCACTGTGAAAGAAACAAGACACTCCATGAGTGAGACACCAGAGGAAAGAAAAACATGATACAATCAACCAGCAGCGGAGGTTAAAACATGAAACACAGAGGGAAGAACACGCTGCTGATTTTTGGAGCGTGTTTACTGCAAAGAGACGAGTTCCGTGAGTTAAAGTTACAACCGGGGTCAGGTTTAGAAATAAAGGAAGAAAAGAAACAGGTCAATATAATGTCTTGCCTGTGATTGGTGGTTTCTTATACTGGGCACTCTTTAGATGCTCCTCCACCAGTTTGGGCGTGACACAGATAACATGTTGACCTTTCCAGTACTTCACCATGTTGAGCGACTGCAGCGTGCTGATGATGTCACTCTGCGTGATGCTGGTCATCTGGCTGGAGGAGGGTCGGACATGAGCATCAGAATCTGGGCTCTCAGTGAGAGCAGTATGAACTGATGATGATGTTTGGTCAAAGAGTGTGTGTCTACCTGAGGTCTTTGATGGACAGGGTTCCTCTGAAGTCCCTCAGGATCTCTAACAGGACCCAGGACCAGTAGCTTCTGTAGCTCAGCTTCCCCAGATCAGACAGAGGTTTCTCTGGAGAACCAACTGTGCTCTCCAGCTTAGACAGCTCATAACCTAAACACACACACAGCAGCAAAAATACAGACTATACTACAAAAGTGAAATGATAATTAACACGTCCCACTACTATCTGTGTTCCACTGATCTTTAAGCAGTTGTCATTAAAAAAATTAAACTGTAGTCTTTGGTAACTTTAGCTGAAGCTCTGATAAACATGTTATATTAGCTCTTGTCATGTTCACTTACTGAAAGCGATGAGAAACTTTCCGTAGCCTCTGCGTTGGTAAGGTGGCAGTGTGAGAATACACGCCACATTATTCCCATCTGGTGACTCTTTCTCCTGAAAAACAAACACACAAGCAACAGATTGATATGTCTTCTGTTCAATTCAAACACTTCTACACACACATTACAGCCCTCAGTGATGAGACTTACTTTTGAGAAATAGCCAACTATGTGTGCTCCCTGTTTGTTGACTTCAGTGAGGATGTAGAAGATAAATGGCTCCACATCAAAGTACAGCGTCTTGTGATCGAGAAACAGTTTTGCTAGTAAACAAAGATTCTGACAGTAGATCTGCAAACAGAGACAATAAATCAGTACATCACAAATACAAGTCTCCAACAGAATCAGTGCAGGTCAGTTTTGTGTCCACTTGAAAAGGAAAACAGATGAATCCATATTATTTTACATCTTAAAGTTAAAATAGAGTCACCTTGTGGTCGCGCCCATCCACCTCAAACACTGATATGTTGCTCCTTCTGTAGATTTCTTTACCTGGAGGCTGCTTCCACTGACAATGGGACTGAAGAGACAAAGGTCGTAGGTCAAACTTATTGCATTCGGGGCACAAAGGATGTAAATATATCACCATTAATTGTTCCTTAGTTCTAACTGCGCTGATGAGATTCACAGGAAAAGAGCCATAAATGTAAGAGAATTCCCTTTAATATAAACTGAAGTAAAGTGCTGGACTGACCAGGTGATGTCTGAAGGTCTTCTCAAACTTCATGTATTTAAGGCAGTACTCGCAGATCCACAGCTTGGGCTGCTTTCCGTAATCTTCTGGAAATGGTGAGAAGTACCAGGCATCAATCTCAAAGTTTCCAATCTGGATCTTATCCACATATTTCACTTTGGTGATCTGTCGGAGAGAGAGGCAGGACGGTCCAGTGAGGAGTTTTTATTGACGTATGTAATCTTTAAGAGAAACACACAGGCTCCACCGTACCGCCTCATGCTCCTTCTCCAGTGCAGCTGTTGTTGGATCCATCTCTGCATACGTCTGCAAAAAGAAAATGCATTAGATCCCACCGACTATATAACACAGAAACATCACCACAAACAGCACAAACAGACAGCGTCTCAACCTTCTGGACATGGTTGATCTCGTCGTGTTTGCGCTTCTGGTTGCGGGTGATCTTCCTTTCAGGCTGGTCACCCAAATCGCCAACACCTCCGATCTCTGTGCTCTTCCTCACTGCATCCTTCACTGTCTTGGTCAGAGCCAGGCGGGCTTTGCCCACCCACTCATCCAGGCGCCTGTTGACTGAATGCCAGAGAACAGGGGATGAAGATCGTTGTGGAGCAGGGAGTGAGGTACAGGGAAATTTAAGTTGCAAAATGAAGGTAGAGGATGTGTAAGTAAAGGTTTAATTGTGTGTATCTACCACTCATGATGTACTCACATCCTACATAGTGAACATAGAACTCCTCCCTGCCCTCCTGCTCATTCAGTCTGGACTGAATAACTTCTGCTGTATCTGTAAAAGAAGCAAAATCCATCAGTTAATGAGTTTTGTCAGGCAAAGCCGCTTTCGCCAAACTTCATTCAGATTTCTTGGGATTTAAATGCTGCCTTACTTGATTAGCAAACAAGCGCGCTGTTATTTCGCCTGCTACAATGTGAATTAATATGAACTGAACCATTCTTCAATTCGGCAATCCCATAATCCAGCCATCTGCAACTTCATCCCGTTTACTCCAGTAAAATATCAACTTTTAGAAGTGGCTCTCACGTTGTTTGCACTGTTATGGTTAATTCATCTATGCCGAATGTTCCAGAAACTTCCAATGACCATTAATAAGATTTTAAAAAGTTTGATTACGTCTTACTGCCAAACACGTTTATGATGAGGCTTTGGACCTCTAAATTTAAATGGACTTTGGTGTGAAGTCCCTCCCAAAACAAAAGAGAGCGCGTCACTGGCGCTGGGTTTAACAGGCAGAACAGTGGTTTCACTCACGCCATGTCTTGTCGGCTCTCTGGCATAAATACGTCTCCCCGATCTCGACCGACACCTCCTGCTCCCTACCGCTGCCGAGCACTCCTCCGTCCGGGGTGTGCTGACTACTAGAGCCCCCGGCTTGTCTCCCACGACCAACGGCCTCCGCCTCGTCTTCTTCCCCGCCACTGCCGTTAGAGGAGCACGCAGCCTGGATACTACTGTCCAGCTCCCCCCGCTCACTTTCAATATGACTCGAATCCATGTCTACATCCATCCTACACTCCGAGTCCTTGTTGCTGTTGTAGTTTTTGTGGAAATCGCTCCCGCCAGTCATCACCTCTCAGTGGTTTCAAAAACAACCACACGCCTCTGCGACCCTGCGCAGATTATTCAGAGGGGCTGGTCCTCGACAACAAACTGCCAAGATGGCGTCGGTGAGACGTAGGTTCCGCCTCGACGCTCCTCCTTCAACGTCCAACGACTACAATTCCCATGAGTCTTAGCGGTACGGTGTTTTACGTACGCTGAATATATACAGTATGTGGTTTAAATTTTTGTTTTATTCATTTTAAATAGAAGAGAGAGAGTGAAAGATAAAAAAACACACGGTGTAGAATATTCCCCTCCATAAATGAATGTTCTGTATGTAAACATTTCTTCAACTATCATTACTGCAGTGAATATTATCAGCAAATATGAATTACATTAGACCCACCTTGCAGGCAAAATGTTTGCTATTAAAGATCTCTGTTAATGTAGTGGAATAATGTAAACTGGACTTTAAATACATTTCAAAAAGTGATCTATTCAGGGTGAAACAGTCTCAGCGGCTGCAGCTGAAGTGAACCTTACATTAAAGACAGACACACTGACATCCAGAGAAAATTTAATTTGTGGTTCTCTCAAGTCAAATTGCATCACAACAAAAAACAACAACCACTGGCGTCTGATATTAGTGTGCATGAGAGGGTGTATCAGAGCCCAGAAGAGGGGTGGACAGGAGGATAGGATACTACAGTGCATGTCGTTTCTGCTGCAGGGCTTTAATCTATGCAAACTGATAATGGAGGCACACATACATTTGTTCATTGGCCCTCCTGTTGCCCTTTGTCATAGCACCTCCTCCCTCCCCCTCTCTGTCTCCACCAGCTTCTGTTGGAAGCCCCTGCCGTGACCCCGGTGGGGCCCTCCTCCTCTGCCGTACAGGTTATTGGCCCCTCCCCTGCTTCTCGAAGCTCGGCCGTCCCAGTGGTATCGTCCAGGACCAGGACCCCCGCTGTGAGGGACAGACCGGTGAGGGCCCCTTCTCCTTCCACGATGACCACGTCCTCCCGCAGACTCTGCAGCGTCTCTTAGGGATTCAGGATCCAAAGTGGACTTGTACGCAGGTGGACCGTCTGGAGAAACCTGCTTCTCCTGTTGCTCTGCGCAGACCTCCCTGCCCGTCTTCGGCTGACATGACTCTGCGTTTACTCGGCCCTGATGGCTGCGGTTACCCTGAGCCGGGGCTTTGATCGGTCCTTCGGCGCAGTCCGAGGACAGAGCCAGTTTGTCCAGCTGCTCTGTGACGGGGGCAGCTCTCCTGTGCTCAGGTCTGGACCGGCCTCCTCTCCTCGGCTCCCTCACCTGGTTCTGACGCCTCTGGCCCTGACCTCCTCTGCAGTGGGACAGTCCAGGTCTGAACTGATCCGCTCTGACACCAGGTCCAGAGGAGACGTTAGAGGCAGAGGGCAGCGGAGGGCCGGGGGAGAGATCTGCATCCAGATTTCCATTTTCAGCGACAGATGGAGCCTGTGGGAGTTGGCAGACATCACTGTCAATGTTTTATACAACGTTAGGTCTTAATAAAGCAGCTTCAGGGTCGAGCACAGGTTTATTTTTTCACCTCTGATGGAGCTAAACGAGCAGTTTGCACCTGCGTTTTTATGCTAAGCTAACAAATATCTCCCAGTCCTTTCTCTGTGCTTCCAACGTTTCTCAGAAGTTGATATGTTTAAATTTCAGTATCATTTCTTAGATGTAACATTTGTTTGACCAGTTCTCATCTTGACCACATTTATTTGGTATAAAACTGAGGCCTAACTCAACAAATTTCAGGTGGAAGCTGAGACGCAGCAACACGATTTCTTACAACAGCTGTGTCATATATTTTCTGGCCACCAGTGGGAGCTGCTGATCAGCTCTTTACTGGGTGAGAAAGAAAAAAAGTCCTGAAGGATCTTTGTTTTTACATGATAATCAAAGACACAGACTCTGTTCCAGTTTCTTGGAACATTAAACCTGTTTTTCTGCCTCAGACGTCAGTAAGACGTCTTATGTTTGAAGTCCAGGTGATATGATGTATAACTGAAATATATGAATATATGATAACAAACTGACAATAACATGAGTTCTTATGATGTTGGTCTCATGGTTGGAAAGTCGAGACCTGAATCTGATCCGAGTGTGTCAGAGGAGGAGGTCTGTGTTACAGCCTCTGTAAATCTGCTTCACCTCGTTGATGTGGATGAGGAAACGATTTGATTCCACCTCCGGGTCGATGATCCCTCCTTTAGACCTCTGTCTGTCCAGAAGCTTCTGCAGTTTGCACCACTTCTGCTGGAAATCGGAGCCAATGGCTGCTTCATCCAGCTGAGAGACAAACAGAGGGTCAGTGAAGCTGTGGTGAGGTTGTTTAGTGAAGAACAGGAGGAGTTTGTTTTACCTCAGGCAGCTGAGGAGCAGGAGACGACAGAAGCTGATGGACGTCATACTGCAGAGGCTCTCTACACACCGGACACACCACAGTCAGCTCCTGTTAAACGACTCACAGTCAGTCATCAGGACTTGATGATCACAGTGATTCACTGTCAGTGCAGCTGCTGATACTGGACCTGATAGTCTGCTCTCTCTCTGGTCTTGTCCTCCTCTAACTCCTTCTCCCTCTGGCGGAGCTCCCTCTCGGAGTGGCTGACGTAGCGACCGAGGCAGTGGGAGTGGAAATAGTGGTAGCAGCTGGTCTTGGTGAACGTCTCTCCTTCCTGAAGACACAGGAACACGACTGGGTTTGTTCACAGTTTGACATTTTCAAACAATACAACAACATGTCTGCAAATAACAATGAAGTTTTTAATCAATCAATTAAAATGTGAGAAAACAATGAGAATGTCCGTCAGTGTTTCTTAATCTTCGTGTTACGTCTTCAGATTCCCTGTTTCTTTGACCAAAAGTCCAAACTCCTGAGATAGTGAACCTGGAAAATCTGGATTTTGTGATTTAAAAACAAACAGAAGTGATTCAGTCTTAAAATAAAACTGTTCACGACAAGATTCACTCAGTCCTTCAGTAAAAACTCTGATTAGTGCAGTTTTAAAGCTTTTAAATAACTTTACAACCAAAGCCTCCAAACACAGTTCAGACTGTAAACGTGAAGAGACAGTTGAACTGCTGAATTATTAGAAAGAAAAATACACTGAAGCTTTGAGAGATTCTGGGGGGACAGACAGTGAGAGGAGAAAACAATAAAATCTCCAACATGAGACTGAAAACACTGAGACGCAGACGACGTACCTTAAATCCATAGAGGCAAATGACACAGTTTCCATGAGGAATATTACTCTCAGTCAAGATTTCTTTTGCTTTCTGAGGAAGAAAAAAAGACAGTTAAAAATAAAACCGAGCATCAGGAGAGTTAAATAACAAGACTACTGAGATAACCAGCTGCTGGAAATTCTCCACAATAATCAGAAAAAACACTGAATCTATAACGACCTCAATGAGCTGATAGAGGACTGGTGAACCCAGACAGGACTGAGCCTCCAACTGAAGACACTTCTGGACACTAAGAGAAAGGAGTTACACATGATGTGTCAGAAATATTGAGGAATCAGAGTCTAATCAGTCGACAGCTTCAGTTCATCACCTGCTGAGCTTGTCATCAGAAAGACCCCGAGGGTTGTGAATGGAGATGGCTGGAGACGACGAGGGATACTGCAGAAACAAAGAGGAGAGACACTCAGACACGTGGGCTTCGTCTCAGCCTGCACAGGTGCAGTGACACGATGACATAACAGAGCGTACCTGCTGATCGAGGGTCAAAGTCAGGGTGAGTCGGACAAACTGGGAGACAGAGTCCTCAGCTGTGGACGGGTACAGGATCAGACTCACCTCCCAGCACCTGCAGGACAGAAAACACAGACCACTTCAACAGCAGTCCTCACAGACAGAGACACAACACTGGAGAATAAATTAAAAACCTGTCAGCAGACATCATCTAATATCTGGATATTATAAGCTCACACTTTGTGCTCAGCAGCTCTCACAGTGTGTGAGTCTGTCTTAATATCCTGTGGTACAGTGATGATAATGTGGTTTCCGTCCTGCGCCGTCAACCACTGAATAATGTGAACTCTGAACCGAAGCTAACAGAGCAACATGCTGAGACGACAGCTAGCTGTTCTCACCCGTCCTCTCTCCTGTTCACCTGCAGTTCATCCAGGTAGATCGACTGCAGCACCTCGATCTCAGACAGCACGCTGCGGAGGACAAGACTCAGCTGTTAAACTGTTTGATTTCTGAGCTGTTTTTAACTGTTTAACACAAACACGGGTTGAGCTAAGGTTAGCATGTTAGCTCACACACTGTGCTGCTGGTTAGCTCCAGCAGACCTTTACCCAGAGCACACACACCGACGCTTTTAACCGACTGAACTGGAGATAAAATACACAAGTGTCATGAGATGTCTGAAGGTGTGAAGGGGAGAATTCAGACATGTTGTCAGCAAACTCACTCGCACTCCGCTGCCATGATGATGTTACTGTGAGAGCCGCTGCTGGAGCTGTGGGGTCCCGGCTGGAAGTGACGTTAACCCGAGTTAACGCGTTAAAAAAGAAAAAAAAATCATAAAACCACACCACACAGTGAGTCCCGTTACTCCCTCTGTCAGCGTTACATTCCTATTCTCGTAGTCAAG
Organism: Lates japonicus; assembly: GCA_033238685.1. NCBI lineage: Eukaryota > Metazoa > Chordata > Actinopteri > Centropomidae > Lates > Lates japonicus. Next base: position 319,872 of record BRZM01000007.1, on the reverse strand, counting down.
GCGTGTATTTACACCTACGCCCACTTTGACTGTTTTATTTTGAGTAACTTCACCGGAAGTGTCACTATGCCGTTTTATCTACCTTGACAGTGTTTACTGCCCTCCGGTGGCCGCGGTGCGTAACTGCACCGACGTCTTAAAATTATTTAGAGAGACTGTAAATTTGATAACAATTATTAAGAGGAATTAATGAAAATATTACCTATTTAAATGAAAAAAACGTGACAAATGTTAGATGTAAGATAGTACCTGTGATGTCAGCTGTAAGTCTTGGCTAATTAACAGTTTTTCTCCCCGCTTCATTTCTACAGTCAAGATAACAAGACACTGAACTCGTTTTCAATTGTCATTCATTTATTAATTGTATATTTATAAACTGAACTAACCGAAGACTTTAAAGGCTGATTATCTGAAAAACTCACTATAGACGGACTTGAAAACACTCGTTAGCCTAGCAGTAACTACAAGACTATAAGCAACCCATAATACAACAATCTGTACTTACATGTTTACTCGCTCTGTTACGATTACAATAGAAATATAAAAGAATATCTACTTTAATGACTAAAAGCGTATTTAAAAAAAATAAAATATAACACAAGCCGTATTCTAAAAAACTTTCAGGGGGCGGGATTCTTATGTTACGACCGATATACATTCACGAGTAACTACGGCTAATATAAAACTTTTATTTTTGAATATTTCAACCGGAAATGGTACTACACTTAATATGGCTAACTTTGCACTGTACAGTTGTAATTACTCACTGCTGCCACCAGAGGGCAGAAATATTCATCATTACAAATACACACGTACTGTTTTCATACCTGCAGAGGTACACAGGTAAACAGAAAACGGTTTGCATTTGATTGTGTTGACTGAAAGAGTCAATACATTTACTCGTCTCTCTCTCCTGTTTCTTCTACGTTTCGGGCAAAGTGTAGCTCAGACGCTCACAGGAAGTCGTAGTATGAACACTTCCTGTGAACTTTCAAAATAAAACTATTAACACCAGAGCTGACTGAGGAGGGAGCGTCTGAGCTACACTTTGCCCGAAACTCATTAGTAGAAGAAGACGAAGAAGAAGTAAACCCGCGACACGCAAACGTTATTTCAAATTCATAACAGAGGAGTGATATGAGAAAGAATTTTTTTAGACATTAATGAAACAACTCACAGACATAATGTGTATTTGCACGCGGACGTGTGCGACGTTATAACGCGACAAAACGATCTGAAGCTTAAATGTTGTACTTACGTTAGCGAGTTCGTTGTTTCTGAAGAGAGAGTGAGAAAATGGAGGAAACTGTGATGGAATCGGACTCAGTGGAGATTTCTGGATCCGCTCCACAACCCGGGGTCGCTGAGGCTTGGGAAACTGTCACTGCAGCTTTGGTGAGTGGCGTTTATCACCGGTCTCATGGAGCCAAATGACCCACGAGCCAACATGGGAGTGAACGGATGCAGCCAGATTCCATTCAAATATCTCGTGATATAATGTTTGTTTGCTCGTGGCAGCGGTTCATCTCCAGTTAGATATGATTTAGTATCATTTATTAATTAACAGGGTTGTTCGGTTAAATTCGGCATCTGAATCGTTCGCTTATTTGCCTGTTACTGTCTCTGCTGTGTTTTGCTCTACTGACTTTACTTGTGTCTTAACGCCAACTACTATTATAGAAACCTTTGCCCGAGACCAAGATACTGAGTCCATGTTTAGACAAAGGATGTGCAGTAACAGAATCTTTAATCTGTCTTGGTTGATTCCAGGTGTCCCCCGGCTGCTCGGTGACGGAGCAGGGCCTCTCGGACTCCCTGGCCCTGCTGTGTGATCAGGGTCTGGGCCGGCTGCTGGGCAGCTGGCTGCTGGAGACTCTGCAGATGCGTCTGTCCTCCTCTGTGGTTCCCGAGTTCTGGTCTGGACTCAAGCAGCCAGAGAACGAGTTGGAGGAGAGAGACAGGGCCTGGGTTCTCCTCAGCACCTTTCGGATGCTGTTGGACCGTCTGGAACCTTTCCTCTGTGAGCGGAGAAAATAAACTGACAGGATGAGTTCAGAGCAGATCTCTGGTTTTTTAACCCTAACCCCTCTTCCTCCTCCCAGGTGGTCTGGAGCGGTTGGGGACGTGGCAGGACGAGGGCCGAGGCGGTCTCTGCGGCCCGGGGCCCAGGGGCCTCCAGGAGCGGGCCTTCACCATCATCAGGGCCCTTCTCCTCTTCTCCCCCTCCCCTGTTCTCCAGGAGCGAGTGCTAGAGTTTTACAGCAGGACTTTCTCCGTCTACATGAACCAGGAGGGGGAGGCCGAGGACGGGGCCGAGGCTCCTGAGGGTCCGGAGGGAGGGGTCTGTCCGGGCTGCGGGGTCCTGACCCAGCAGTGCTGGTGTCAGGAGGCGCTGGAGCAGCTACAGGAGCTCAGCCACATCCTGTGAGTGTGAGGGGCAGGAAGGAGAATTCTAATTCAATTCTTTCAGTTCAGCTTCTCTCAGAACTCAAATAAAGACGACAGGTTGATTCATTTATTTCTAATGTGGTTGTAGTTCCAAACTGCAGCTGCTGGAGTGGGTCAGCTCCGAGGCCGTCACCTCCATCCTCCACAAGCTCATCGAACAGCGAATGGAGCAGCACTGCAGGGGCGAGTACGAGTGCTCCTTCCTGCTCGAGTTCCAGGAGGTAAAACATCATCATCAGTGAAGATTTAAGATGAACTTCATGAGCTGTTGGTTATTTTCCATGTGTGTGTTTGTGTGTGAGCAGTGGCTGGAGCTGGTGCTGGGCTGGCTCAGCAAAGTGTTTGCGAGCGAGGCGGACTCAGGCGGTCCGGTTCCTGCTCCCGGCGCTCCCGGCGTCCAGGCCGGCAGCTCCGTCCTGAAGCAGTGGAGGTGTCACATGCACCAGTTCTTCTGCAGGATCTACGTCAACATGAGGATCGAAGAGCTCTTCAGCATCATCAGAGGTGAGATTACTGTTCTTTCACTTTGTCACTTCATGTTTTTCCTGATCACAGATAAAGAGGTAATTGCTTGAAGAGATGAAACTGTCAAAGGCTGATCTAAGATCAGTAAACTGTAGTTTGCAGAAATGTTTAGCTTTTTCACTTCTATATTCTAAATTTGAGTTTATTTCCTGTCTCTCAGATTTCCCAGAATCCAAAGCTGCCATTGAGGATCTGAAGTTTTGTCTGGAGCGAACCAACCAGAGACAGCAGCTCCTCACCTCGTTAAAATCTGCCTTTGAGAGTCGCCTCCTGCACCCGGGTTCGTTACTGTTCAGTTCAGCTGCTGTTTGAACTCTGCTCAATAAACGACGTGTGAATCCGACAGTTTCTGCAGCTGAGATGAATATTTCCTGTGTCCTCAGGCGTTCACACATCAGACATCCTCACCGTTTACATCTCAGCCATCAAAGCCCTCAGAGAGCTCGACCCATCCATGGTCATCCTGCAGGTGGCCTGCCAACCAATCCGCAAATACCTCAGGTGAGTCATTAAATATTATTTTAACACGAGAAGAAATGAATTGGTTTCATATGAAGAGTAATCGTTGGTGGCTGATGTCGATGTCTGACGCCAGCTGGTGACAAACTTTATTAACACAAAGAGTTTCTAAACAAAGAGCATAGATATAAAAAAAAAAACCTAAACTCAAACGTGATTTTTGTTTCTGTGGTGCGTTTAAGGACCCGGGAGGACACGGTGAGGCAGATCGTAGCAGGTCTAACTGGAGACGCAGAGGGCTGCACTGACTTGGCCTCGGAGCTGTCCAGAGGAGACCCTGTCACTCTGGAGATGCAGGACAGCGATGAAGAAGGCAACGACCCCGAGGACTGGACTCCGGACCCCACAGACGCCGTGCCAGGTCAGTGAACGCATCATGTGTCGGTGGTGTTAAATCCAGCTGAACTCTGCTCAGAGTCTTAACGTGTCTCTTCTTATCGTCTGTCAGATAAAATGGGCTCAAAGCGCCGCTCGTCAGACATCATCAGCCTCCTGGTCAGTATCTACGGCAGCAAGGACATCTTCATAGACGAGTACAGAGCCGTGCTGGCCGACAGACTGCTGCACCAGCTCAACTACAACACGGCCAGGTACAGCTCCACACGCAGCTCCTCTCTCCACACTGAGCTGTGACTCAGATGTTTCCCAGTCTGAAACTTGTAGTTACAGACACTTGTATGATGTTTTGTGTGTTTCAGGGAGATTCGGAACGTGGAGCTGCTGAAGCTCAGGTTCGGGGAGTCTCACATGCATTACTGTGAGGTCATGCTGAAGGTGAGTACTGACACAGGGGACAGATGTTTGGCTTGTTCCTCGTCGTCTCTCTCACCTCCCTCTCTCCCGTCTCGTGTGCAGGACATGGCCGACTCTCGCAGGATCAACAGCAACATCCGCGAGGAGGAGTCGAGGCTGAGCGAGGAGGAGCAGCCCCCGCTGTCCCTGTCCGCCATCATCCTGTCCTCCGAGTTCTGGCCTCCGCTGAAGGAGGAGAAGCTGGAGCTGCCTCCGCTCATCTGTCAGGCGATGGAGGCGTACACACACCGCTACGAGAAACTCAAGGTGACATCCGACACTCAGCGGCAGCGTGGAGTTCAGTCCAGGGGTCTCAGCTCTGTAACATCAGTGTGTTGGTTTGTTTCAGGCCATGAGGACGCTGAGCTGGAAGCCTCACCTGGGCTCCGTCACTCTGGACGTGGAGCTGGAGGATCGCACCCTCACCAACCTCACCGTGACTCCCATCCACGCCGCCATCATCGTGCACTTCCAGGAGAAAAGTAGGGTCAGAGTGAGCGCTGTTCTCCTGAGCTGAGGCACTGGAATCAGGACAGAGGGAGTTAACGTGCAGCTGTTTGTCCTCCGTCAGGTTCTTGGACGCTGGAGGAGCTGAGCGTGAAGCTGGGCGCCCCGAAGGAGCTGGTGCACAGGAAGCTGGCTCTGTGGCAGCAGCACGGCGTGCTGAGGGAGGAGGCGGGGGGGCGCTACTACGTGGTGGAGACGGGTTCGTCCAAAGAGAAGATGGAGAGAGGCGTGATGCTGATCGACAGCGACGAGGAGAGAGACTCCAACACCACCACCCAGTCCGAGCAGAGGGAGGAGAAGCTGCAGGTGCTCACCACACACACACACACACACACACACACACACACACACACACACAGATGAAAAATGACGACATGTTAACACTCGGTCTGTGTGTGTGCAGCTGTTCTGGGCCTACATCCAGGCCATGCTGACCAACCTGGACAGCATGACTCTGGACCGGATCCACTCCATGCTCCGGATGTTCGTCGCCACGGGACCCGTCGTCACGGAGATGGACGTCAACGAGCTGGAGGCCTTCCTGCAGAGGAAGGTCAGGGAGCATCAGCTGATGGTCTCAGCAGGCGTCTACAGACTCCCCAAATCCAACTGATGGAGGAGGAGACTGTGTGTGTGCGACGCTGCGTTCATGTGCTGTGGGGAACATCAGCGTCTGGAGCTGCCTTCATCAGCACCATCACCGAGTTACAGATGAAGTCAGAAGAACCTCCTCCGTCCTGTCGAACTGGACTTTACTTTGATACGAATACAACATCATTTTAATGAAGGCTGTTCCTCTGACAGGTTTGTTTTTCAAAATAAAAGCACTTCCACCCTCTTCAGCTTCAGTCCAGACAGGAAGTCACTGTGCAGGTTATTGTGTGTGTTGGACTCTGATGAGTGAGAATCATAAAAGCTCTTTAGGTGTTAACACACTGATCCTGGTTTGTCAAATGCTGCTGTGTTTTCCTGCAGCAGGAAGAATCCTTCATGTTAAACTGCTTCATCCCTCACTGCCCACTCTGACCTGTTACTAGTTACTTTTCAGATTAAGAGTCACTATTAAAACACTGTGGCACTTTTACTGAGGTAACGTCGTCAGTGCAGAACTTTGAGCTGTAATCGAGTATTTCTACTCTGAGCCTCTGCTGCTGCTTTTACTGACAAAGGATCGGTGTGTTTTTATTTCTTTGAGACTCAACTCAAGGTTTTAAAACATCTGGAGGAAAAAAAACAGCTGGAACTTCACCAGTTTGTTTCTGTGAAGATAATTTCATCTGTTAAATTGTTAAAACACAAAGACTTTAACTGTCAGGAGATGATTTTCAGTGTTAAACACTGCTCTGAGCCACAGCAGTGACTGAGGGTTAATCTCACTCATGTAGATGGAAGAACACTCTGTTTAAAGAAAACGGTTTTTCAGACTTTCTTCAGACTGTGGAATCAGAGCAGAGACTTCAGCTGCTGGGGTTTAGAACAGGTTGATCGTCTTCATCACAAACTTTAATTCCAGTTGTAGCTGAAGCACTGAGCTGTGTGAGGAAATGTTTTTTGATTCAGTCAAATTCAGGATTTATTGCTTTATTTGATTTGGACACATTTGCTAGGCGACAGAGATTTACATTAAAAAAACAACAAGATACTGACTTGAACATTTTGGGCTCGTCTTTGTGTGGAGGTTACACAGACTGTAGTCGGAGATTACTGACCTCAGCTGGATGAAGTAAAGCAAACACAGACTGCACTCGTCACACCTGTTAGTGTGTCACGGTTACGGTTTAGTAACAAACTGCAACCAGTTCCCTTTCAGTGGTAAAATACTTGTTCTGTATTAAGACAAACAAAAAGACACAGGCACATACCAGAGGTCACCAGAGCACAGTTAAAGGACCAGACCAATGTTTCTCTATGTGTTAGCTAGTTAGCACAGTTACATTGAACGCCTCACCATCACGTTTCAAAGCAGACTGTGGTGTTTCTGTCTGATGAATCAACGTCTCCTGTTTCACTACAGAGTGAGTTCAGTCACAACTCGTCGGCTCTGACTTCACTGTGACCTGATGCTCTGTGATGAGTTCAGGTGTCGTGTCTCGTTGACAAACGTTTTAGAATTGTAGCTTCTGATTAGTGAAGATTTCTGCCTCTTTGTCCTCCTTATATTGGAAATATCAAACAAAAGTGATCTGATGGCAGCACCTGCAGCTGATATTTTATAAACCAGTCAGCAGATTAATGGATCGTTAAATCATCAGGTGCAGAAGATGATAAACTGACTCCTCCGTCCTCAGGCGTCTAAACAAACACTACAGCCTGCTTTTATATTTGACATGAGCGAAAAAAAACCTTAAAAACATCAGACTGGTCCTTTAACTGCTGCGCCCTCCAGGCTGCTACATGTAGTCAGTGCAGACAGACTGAATCCCTCAGCCTCAGTTACTCTAACACCCTGCAGTGCAGCAGTACAACCTGCAGTCTGCTGTGTTGTAACTTGGCATAGTAAAGAGTGAACCGCACATTCTGTTTGAAACACACACTTATCTCCTAAGGCACAGTTTTCCCAATCTTTGCTCAGTGAAGCGACGAGCGGCGGCGTCTGTGTCTCAGCAGCATTTCTTCCCTCTCTTCCTGCGGTCTCGGTCTCTCTGGGCGTTGATGTTGACCGTGTCCTTCTCCCGCTCTCGCTCCCTCTCCGCTCGGTTCTGGCTCTGCTTCTTGGCCCGGAGAACCATGTGGGTGAAGGCCATGAACATCTGAACACAACAGAGACACAGGAACTTTAGAACGTCTACATATCGATGAAGAAATCACTTCATATGTTGTTACATGTACAGTTACCTCCTCTACGTTGATGTTCTCTTTGGCACTCGTCTCAAAGACTCGAACACCCACCGACTCCCCAAAACGCACAGCATCGTGGGTATCCACCTGTTTCCTGGCGGGGTCGTCGTTCTTGTTTCCCACTGAGGAAAGAAGCAGCTTTATCTCTGCACGTTAACGACAGTGTCTGATGATGAAATGAGGAAAATAAATCTTTGTTTTAAAGGCTGATTCACTTTATTATTTTCATCAAACTGTGCGACCTCCACTCCAGACAGACTCAAGAAAAGTGTTAAAACTCATTAAGAGTTGGACTTTTTTTACATATTAATAAACTGACTGAAGCTAGTGAAAGTTTGATTTAGTTTTGGTTCCTGGGTCATAAAGAAGTCGGAGCTCCTGACTGAGCCGCCCGAGCAGAGAAGATGAAGCTCAGATGATTTTAAACGTTAACGCAGCGGACTCACCCAGGATCTTGCAGACGTTGTCACAGTTCTGGGAGATTTCATTTAACCACCTCTTAACATTCACAAATGACTCTGGATTTGTCACATCGTAAACAATAATGACCCCGTGGGTGTTCCTGTAGTACCTGGAGAGAGAGGGAGGACACAGAGTGAGTCAGGTGACACAGGTGAGGCTGACTCCTGAACATGAGATCTGTTTGAGTGTGGAGATGCTCACGTTGACGTGATGGTCCTGAATCTCTCCTGACCCGCCGTGTCCCAGATCTGCAGCTTCACCCGCTCTCCGTCGATGTCGACCGTTCGGATCTTAAAGTCCACGCCGATGGTGGTGATGTAGCTGCCTGCAGGAGACGGAGGAGCCGTCAGACAACAGCACCACAGACTCTGATGGTCACTTCTTTACTTTCTGACAACAGATTTGCTCGTTGCTTCTTTTCTGTCTGTAAATATAATGTGGTGCTTTGTGCCTGTGAGGACCTGACTGGTTGTAAAGTGAATATTATTATCATGGGAGCAGAAAACAGTCTAATGTGGGTTTATTTTCTGTTTAATCCAACAATAATGAAACCACAGTGATGATTCCACCTTCAGCTGAAGCAGAGGTCTAACAATCAAAGAAGAGAGGAAACATGGGCACAGCCTGGAGGATGAAGGGATCACATGTCAGTAATCTATATTTCTGAAGAGGGTTGTTGGGATTCTGAATAAAAAGTTCCAGATTTGGCTCCATGTCTTCACCCTTCCCCCAAAACGCCTGCATGTTGTGTTAAAGGCTGCGGAGCTGACAGGTCAGGACAGCTCCGATAAACCCTGCAGATAAGATGACTCGTCTCGATAAAATGTTTTACCTCTCTGCCTGAACGCAGAGCCTGATCTCTGTCAGTCTGAGGTTTTTGTCCAGACTGAAGTGATTTCCTGACGTGAGGAGGTTTATTAAATACGAGCTGTAGTTTGACTTTCAGTTGTGAAAACTCACCAGAGAAGGAATTGTCTGCGAAGCGGAGGAGAAGGCTGCTTTTCCCCACATCTGAGAGAGAGACCGAGATCACAGGGACAAGATTAGCACCTAGCTCACTCTGAGGAAACAAATGGGACCAATCAGGAACAGACAAACCGGTTCTGTGTGAGGTTTACTCTCAGAGCGCTGAGACCATCCCATCCTGCCCAAGAGCCTGCTTCCAGTAAAGGCAGAAAATAAATATGACGGGCAGGCTGACAAAAGTGAAACTATGCAAGAAAGAGTGAGACTGAGCTCTGAGTATGAAGTGTGTGATTAAAAAGAGAATAAAAACTAATCAGCTGTAAAATGCCCAGAGAACCAGAGTGAAGCAGCAGAGTTACTCACAACCTTCTACACATGATAAGAAAAGGCTGAATGTCTGCAGCCACAGAGGAAAACATCATCATGATTTATCACAATATTGAGCCTTTTTTCCACATTACTACAGAGTCCCAGAGGCGACAAACAGGCCTGACATTTCTGAAAACATCGATAAATAATCATTCAAATGGTTCGTTAGAACAAGACTAAACAAACCCAGTTTGACAGATCACAGACAGGACCAACGCTTCCTGAGACCGTCTCCACTAAACTGTATCTGGGCCTCGCAGCAGTGATACAATGAAATCTAATCGCTGTTCCTGCAGGGAGGAAGGTAATCTACAATGACTCAGCATTTCCTGTAAAAAGTTCCCAACCTTAACCGTGCACAGCACCACCTCTAGAGAAAACAGCAGTGAGTACGTCTCAAAGCACCGATGTGTGATCTGCTCTGAAACCTGCAGCAAACAAAATGAACCTGAAGCAGTTTACGGCTTCGATTCATCAGACACTTTTATCCAAGATGATAAAAACTCAGTAATAAACCTGTTCAATAAAACAAAGTCCAGGGAGGTAAATTTAGGCAGTGAAGAGTCAGCTCAGGTGTGGGGTGTTAGAGAGGGACAGCAGAGCTCTCTGAACCAGGTGGTGATTAGAAACTGGTTTAAACCACTGTGAGTGTTTCTTCCTGAAAAAGTTCGGTCTCACGCTCCTGAGCTGCAGCAGTGCAGCTTCTTCAATGATACAGCTTCTGTAATAAACCTACATCTGATCACTGACGCAGCTGTTTCCTCTCAGACAGTCACATGAACCTGCTCTTAGACTAAATTCACTAACAAAATTCAAATAAGGACGTTAACATGTGACAGAGAGAACAAACACCTGACCACATTTCAACTATGATGTCTGATGTGCTTCTTCTGAGCCCTGAGCTCTCGGTGTTATTTGACAGACACACAGGAAAACCAAGGTCAGAGTTTCTGACTCAGATCTTTGCAGAGGTCAGTTCTGACGATCAGGAACCGTCAGAGAGCTTCACCATCAACATCACAACAAGAACAACGTGTTCTCTCCTGCAGTCCGCTCCCTGAACGCCTCACCTCACACAACCTGTCGTCTCAACAAAAAAACAAAAAAAAACAAAACCCATCAATCTGAAATATCTAGCTCATTAGTCTGTAACTGAAACCACTGCCTTCTGAACTGATCAGACCATTTATTTTCTCTGCAGGTTGTGAGTGTCTGAAACTTTTAATTTGCAATCTAGCAGCTAAAGAGGAACATGCTTTTAGAGCATCATGCACAGCCTATTAATGTGATTTGTCTCCTCTGGGACTCCATAGACAACAGGCTTTGTGAACAACTGTAAAAGCACTAACTGGAGTCTCCAATGATGAGCAGTTTAAAGAGATGATTGTAGTCTTTCCCCGCCATCTGGATGGCCTCTGACTGGATTTCCAAGTAAAATCAGTTTCATAGGAGGAGGTGATGTTCCTGTTCCTGTCGTTTGTTTGTTCCACCTCCCGATGCTATGAGCTCAGAGCAGCGCAGGAGTTTGTCCAGAAATCCCAGGCATTCCCGTTCCAACGAGAGAACATTTCCAGTTGAATCTCTGCACGGTTTAGTTTGAGTTTCAGTTCAGATGTTCACATCAGTCTCTTTGGTTTCAAAGTGAAACCACAGCAGCCGGCAGAACATGGAACATTTCTTCAGAGCGCTGCAGTTATGATTCATGCTTGACGGCTACGACCGGCCGCGTGGTTCCACCTTAGTTCCAGTTCCACCCGATGAAACTCCTTCAGGGGATTTCCAACTTGTGACGACTCATCAATTTTGACCTCCACAGTGTGTCAGTGCAGCGTGGACACTCCCTCCTTCTTCCTTTGGATGCACTCCCACACTGAGCGTCACGTCTTCACTGAGGTCTACGCATCTAAACACTGACACTCACTCATCTAAGGCTCCATGATGGAGGGATCAGACGTTTCGTGGTTGTTGCTCTGTCAGCCAAATGAATGGGTGACGTGATAAGTGATTGTAAATCCAGTTATTGCCCTGAACTCCTCCTCTGCTCCCTCATTAACTCCATCCCTTTTTTTAAAGAAGTGAGAAACTGAGATGTTCCTCTTTTCGAGGCAGTTCAGTAGTGGTTACATCTGCTGAGGTTCCTTTGAGTTGATCCCTTAATGTCACTTCAGTTCCTCTGGTGGTTGGGTAAAAAGTCGACCATGCCCTGTTTCATTACACAGAGAGGGTCTCACTTCTCTCCTCTTTATTCCAGGTTTAAAAGGTGCTAAACAAAGAAAGGGGAAAGTAAATGAGGTTAGATCAAATCACACCAATCAATGCAGCTCAGTTAATTTTTGATAGCTGTGTCCCTCCTTAGCTCCCTCCCTGTTCTTCAAACAACAGCTGAGTCACTAAATATAACTTCCTCATCCTGCCCTATCCACCCCCATGCTATCACTTAGCTGGTTTAGCTAGGAAACAACAATAAGAGTCTAAAGCTAAGCTAAATTAGGGAAGGAGAGCTAAGCTAGCTAACGCTGGGACAATTTTCCATGAAAACAGGAAAGGCTGCCTTTCAAAGTAAATAATGGGACCTTGCTAGTGCGAGTAAATCTAGCCCCAGTAAGCGATCCTTAGCCTCCAGAGGCGACTGCGAATCGCCGCTTAAAAACTTTTCAATAATTATTTTTTGTATATCAGCAAAGGTAAATACCTGGTCCAATAAAGTTACAGCCCTTATTGAGTCTTTCATTTGTCACCCATCAATTCGGCTTATATGAATTCCCCCAAACTGCATTTGTTTTAATAAAAATATGTATTTTGAGTATTAGTTTTTTCCGCTTGGCCAGAGCTCGGCGGCGTTAAACTAGAGACGCTGCAGAGGGATTTTGGTTTAACTGAGGACAGATGTGTGACATACAGCAAAAAAACAAAACACTGAAGTTAACGCACCATTGTACATCTATACACGACGAATTGAAGTATGATACCTACTGTTTGAGGGAAAGTATTCAGTCGTTTAATATGAGGTACGAGCACTTGCCAAGCTAATTTTTGCTAAGATTTTGAACGCAGTTTGGCGTAAAATTCCCCCGAACGCGTCAACCAGTGCAGGTCAACTGAGGGACATCCACAGCACTACTGGTTCAACGGAAGACTAACGTTAAACTTTTATATAAATCTCGTAAAGAAACAGCTGCAAGGAGACTATATTTTATTCATATGGTTGTAGTCGAGCCGTTGGAGCACGAGGGTTTGTGTGTGACCATCAACTCACCTTGTCCTAGAACGTCATGCCAAATTCCCCTTGAAAATCTCTTACTTTACGGAAATTCAAATTAATGCTGCTACAGCTCAGCCTTCTTTACTCGTGAGGACAGGTGAATACCGTATTAAAACACGCTCTTCAATTCGGCGCACGTTAAATAACATCATAGTCACTTGTCTGGACGTTAAACGACAGTTTATTCCAACGGTCGTTTAAGTTTCAACTGCCAAAACATTTTCCGTAGGTGGTGATCCATGAGCGGTATGAAACAGCAAATTAAATAAGAATGTCTTCACGTTAAGCGCTGACTACTTCAACCGAAATGACAGAGAAGTCATAACAACACATAAAATGTGTTTTTGTGTGTTTTACGGTGAGTACCGCTGTCTACAACCAAGAAGACGTTACAACTTCCAGGTTTTTCTGATCCAGTCTGGAGTGACGGTCTCTGGGCCTGACCCCGGCCTGCCTGCCTGCCTGCCACTGACTTGCTCTCAACACCCAAGACGTCAGAAAACTTCACTCCCCCGGAGAAACTTTGAACGAGCCCGTTTAGAAACACTTACCGCGGTCGTCTCGTGTACTCGGTGCCCGTCCGGTGGGTCATGTTGACGGATCCGCGGTAGACGGTGTCTCTGTCCCGGTGAAGTCCCGCTGGATCACCGCTCTGGTCGGAATGTCTCTCCGCCGACCACACCTGACTGTCTGCAGCTGATGACCCACTCTCATCATCTGATGCTGCGTTCACGTCATGTGGGAAAAACCTACAGTCTGTGCCACCGCTGTGTCACAACCCAGGGTGAATTATTTTATTGAATAAACAGAATCTAACTCATATGAGGTTATAAAAAAAGAAACAACAAAAGAGGAGACAGCTAATAATAAAAAAAAAGGGTTAATCATGGAATATTCATGTCCCTGTAGTGCTTTAAAATTAGATTTCATCTCATTCATGAACCACTAATGTCAGCGTCTCTAGAGGAAAAGTCATAAAGGGCTGATTAAGCCTGTGCCATTTTAAACAAAGACAGACTGTGCAAACATCAACTCTGACAAATTAGTTAACAAGATCCAAACCATCTCTAACTCAGCCTTGTTTATTTCCACTAAAATCATAAGTTAAAAATATCTTACTTATACCTGCTTGTGTTTTAAGTTTGTGAAATTATATCAGTGAATTTATATCAATAACTCTCGAGTTTTAACCAAAGCTGCTAAAATACAGTCTTACTTAAAACTGACTAATGTGAAATGATCCTGCTGGTAAAGACACACCACACACCGATGTCGCCATCCCAGTTTCAGTGTTGCAACAGCAGCTGAATCCAGTGTCCGGTCACAGTTAATGTTGGGTAATTCTTCCGTCCCCAGCTTGGAGGTTTGAGCAAACATTACCCATATTAGTTTGTAATACTTTGAGTTTCTGTGGCTCAGAGGATTAAGATCTGTCAGGCTTTGGATGCAAACAGGAAACACTCGCTGGGATTATTTGACAATAAGAAAACAGACTTTAGGTTGGATGGATCACACCAACTGAATTTCACACAAATAAAATGTACAATTGCCTTTTATTATTATTAACCATTTTTAACAAAGAAATTAACCACGTTTCAGTTTCTGCTCACATTAAATGGAGATCGCGCATCTGTTACATGATAATAACCAAAATACAGACAGCTCATATCTACAGGTAGAACGCAATCAACGGTACAAGTACAGAGAACATTGTTAGAGTTGAATTTTTACGTAGCTGTGTTCATGAGTGTGAATGTGTACGATTCTTATTCAGCTCATAAAAATAAATGTACAAGCCAGCCTCGGGTCGTCCCTGCTTTAAAAAAACAAACACACTGGTGATTACTGTGCGGCGGCTCAGAAACAAAACGAGTCCCCTGACATTCACAGATGTGTATCTACTGACCGCTGGCTGTGAAGTTCATGTTGTAGCCCGGTTCAAACCAGCCCAGAGGTGAACGGAGAAACAAACTAGAGGAAGTAAGGAGGTGTCTCTGAGCCGTCAGCTCATTTCCTTCGTCTGCTGGTCGACGAGCGGCTCGGTGACTGCTTGCTGCCGCTCCTACCAGGAGAGGGGAAAAGATTAATCAGCACTTCTACAGAACATTTCCACAAACACTGCAGGTTCAGTGCAGAACAGGCACAGAGGTAGAGGTAGAATTAAGGCATCCCACAGCTGCAGAGAGCTGCAGGACTGATCCTAAAACCATGAGGTCAGTTAGCATGTTAGCATGTTAGCACTTCCTGTTCCCTCGTCCCAAAGTCAGTGTGTTTCTGGTTAAATGTCTGAAATAAGGTCTGTGGTTTTAACACAAGCTCAAGACATTTTCAGGTTTTATTCTCCGACATAAAATGGGTCAGTAAATCCCCCACTCCTGATGTTTGAAGCTTTTACGTGTCTTAAAAAAGGCGGTTGCTAACGAGTGTCTAAATGAGACTACAGAGGTTGTTGGGGACGTTAACATGAAAACCCATCTACTCACCAGTCCACCTTTACAGCCTCGTTGTGTTTCTACTCACGCTCTTTCAAACTATCACTAACTTTCTAAGAAGAAAGGCTTTTGTAGAAGAGCTCAGAGCTAAATGAAATGACCAGTTGGAAGCTTAGTGGTGGAGACGTTGACGTCATGTGACCGTGGTGTAGTTGGTTTATAGCCTAACATTAGCTTTTTACTTCTGGAGATTGGATTCAGGCTTCAAACATCAGAACAGTGGTGTTCATCTGTGAAGATGATCTGATCAACTAAACCTGGAAGGATCAGAAACTTTAGCTGCTCACAGTTGATTTTCTGGAATAATCAGAGACTGTGTCTCTGAGGGTACAGACCTGCGGCTGGGTGAGGACGGTGCTCTCATGTATCTTGGAGGAGAATAACTGAGTGAGCGAGAATCTCTCAGTGAATCAGCCGGCACCCTCTGAGGCCTGACAGGGCTGAGAGCGAAGCACAAGTGTCAGTCAGAGTTTAAAAAGAAAAAGAAAATAATGATGATGATCTATCTTCTATCATTAGGTTCTTTCTTCTGCTTTTTTTCTTTTCATAATCAAATCACTGCTCCACAAACCACCAGAAAACAATGTCATTGTTGTGGTTACATGTGGGACAGATTCACTTTGAATCACGTGTTCATCAAGTGAAGTCATCTTTCCTTCCTCAGACTAGAGCAGACATTTTACCTTTTACATAATGATGTCAGTATCACTTGTCTTTATCTGTGTTTGTGACCCAAACTGAAGCTTCAGGATAAATGTGTTTTTTCTTCTCCTCTCACCTCTTGTTCTTTGATTCCTTTTCATTGTCAGATGAGGAGGATGATGAAGGAGAACTTTGAGCTTTGGTTGTTTTACTGTTAAAAACAAAAAGGTAAATGTTAACAACCAGTGTGTAAATGTTTAATCTGTTTTATTATTATCTGATCATTAAAACATTTCCTGCTTACCTCTTTCCTTGCTCCACCTCCGAGTCAGAACTGTCTGAGGAGGAGGACGAAGACGAGGAGGAGGAGGAGGAGGAAGAGGAGGAAGAGGAGCTGGAGCTGCTGCTCCTGCTGCCCTTCTTGTTTGCCTCCTTGCCGTTGACAGCGCTCTCACTCCTCACCATCTGCTGTGACAGCTGGGGGGCTGCCGGCGGCGACTGCTTCCTGCTTGGACCACGTGACAACTGTTTGGCGTCTGATTGGCTGCCAGTCGGAGACCTCCTGGAGGTCGCGTCAGAGCGCCTGGAGTCTGACTGGGAGCCTCTCCTACCTGAGGGTGGAGCGTGGGAGGAGTCTTTCGAGGGGCCCTGTGAGGAAGAAGAACGACTTTTCTGCTCTCTGTCCTCCTTCCTCTCCTCCTCTCTGTCTCTTCTCCCGTCTTTCTCTGCTAAGGTTTTTGTGTCCTTCCTTTCTGGAGGCGGTGAGGGGGAGGAGGACGAGGACGAGGAGGAGCTGGAGGAGGACGAGGAGGAGGAGGACCTGCCGGGTTGACGAACATCTTTTGGGGGCAGTTGCTCCTTTTCTCTCCCTCTGTCCTGTTCTACCTCTCTCCTGGTCCTCTCCTGTTCCCTCTCTCTTCCTCGCTCTCGGGAGAGGGAGCGACTGCTCCTCCTTCGCCGCTGTGGGGAGGGAGAGCGACGAGACCTGGAGGGTCAAAGTATTACAGACAGTTGATTTTCAGTTCATTAAAAGTTGCTCCTCAACATAAATAAAGACACTGCTGTGACCACGTTCATTATCAAGCTTGAGTTACTGAAACACGACAGTTGCGAGGCGTTCTCGTCTTACCTGCTAGGGGGGCTTCTCCTCCTCGGGCTTCTAGACCTGGACCGGCTGCGCCTCCTTGGACTTCTGGATCTGGACCTGCTCCTTCTGGCAACCCGCTCACGTTCTCTGTTCCTCTCTCGTTCTCTGTCCCTCTCTCTCTCTCGTTCTCTGTCCCTCTGCCTGTCTCTCTCCCGGTCTGACCAGGTGGGAGGAGGAGGAGGAGACGCTCTCCTGGATCTGGACGGGGGTTCCTGATACTGCCTTGGTGGAGTGCGACGGGCCGGGGAGGCGGCGGCGGTTTTCTGGGGTGGAGAGCGTGACCTCCTGGCTGGAGGGCTGGATCTTGGAGGCCTCCTGTCCCTCCCTCTCTCCCTGTCCCCGGCCTTCACCTCCACCCTTGTTTTCTCTGCCTCGCCCTCTGATGGTGGGTACCTGCTGCTGCCTCTGTTGGGCGGGGAGGGAGGTGGACTGGGGCTCTGCGTCTGTGTGGGGCTGTATCGCTCCTGACCTTTTGTTCGTGGTGGGTAGCTCTCAGCAGCAGCTCTGTGAGGAGGTCTCTCCCTCTCTCGTTTATCTTTTCCATCTTCTCTGTCCTTCTGCGACCGCCTGGGTCCGTCGCCCTCGGACACGGAGGCCGAGCCTCCCTGTCGTCCATTGGTTATATACCTCTGAACTGCAGCGCCGATGGAAGCTGGAGCATTTTTTGCAGGGCTAGCTTTCTCCCTCCCTGCTGACCCAGCCTTCTTCGTCTTGCCCTCATCTTCAGAGGATGAGGATGAAGAGGAAGATGAAGATGAAGATGAGGATGAGGAGCTGTCGCTGTCACTATCGCTGCTGCTACTGCTGCTGCTGCTGCTACTGCTGCTACTGCTGCTGCTGCTCTCCTTTCTTTTCTCCGCCTGTTTCGCCTTCTCATCACGTTTCTCCTTTCTTGGAGGGCTTCTCGTCTTCTCCTGTCTGTCGTTCACGTCTGGTCTTTCGCTCGTGCTTTTCTCCGCAGGTCTCGATCCATCTCTCCTCCTCTCTGCAGACGATCGGACAGCCTCACCTCTCTTCCTGCTGCCGTCCTGACCTCGCTCTCTGTCTTGTTCCTCCTGTTTGTTCAGATGCCTGTCTCTCTCCTTGGTGCTCTCCTGATCTTTTTCTCTTCTCCTCTCGTTCTCTCTTTCTCTTTGACGCCCGTTGGTGACGGGTGAACGAGAGGCGGGTGACAGGGAATCGCGAGATGGTTCTCTGTCCCTTCTCCTCTCATTTTTCTGTTGGTGAGGAGACACCTCTCTCTCCTGTCTCTTCCCAGCATCTTTCCTGTTCTCCCTTTCATTTGGCGCCCTGGATGGTGGATCTCTCTCAGTCCTGCGCTCCCTCTCTCCACTCCTCTCCCTCCTTGCTCTGTCCTTTTCAGGAGGAGGAGAGGGGGACGAGGAGTCATGCCTTGTCTTTTTGTCCTGTTTATTCCAGGCTTTTTCCCGCTCAGCATCTCTGCTCCTTTCCCTCCTTGTCTCCTGTCTAGGTGGACGAGGGAGGAGGAGAGGGGGATGAGGAGGAGTCGTGTCTGGTCCTCTGAGGAACGCTCTCCTTTCCTTTGTCCCTCTTTTCTCTGCTCCTTGAGCGCCTCGCTTTCTCCACCTCTCTGCTCCTCGAACGCCTCCCTTTCTCCACCTCTCTGCTCCTCGAACGCCTCCCTTTCTCCACCTCTCTGCTCCTCGAACGCCTCCCTTTCTCCACCTCTGTGCTCCTCGAACGCCTCGCTTTCTCCACCTCTCTGCTCCTCGAACGCCTCCTTTTCTCCACATCTCTACTTCTGGAGCGCTTCCCTCTCTCCCTCTCATTTTCTCTGCTCCTTGATCGCCTTCCTTTGTCCATCTCTCTGCTCCTGGAGCGCCTTCCTCTCTCCCTCTCCTTGTCTTTGCTTCTTGAACGCCGCCCTTTCGGCATCTCTCTGCTTCTGGAGCGCCTCCCCCTCTCACTCTCCCTCTGTTTGCTTCTGGATCTCCTTCCTTTCTCTCTGTCCCAGCTTTTTTCTGTCTGCGGTGGTGGAGAAGGGGATGAGGAGTCGTGTCTCCTCCTGGCAGAAGTCTTCTCCGTCTCGACTGGTCGCTCTTTTTCCCTCTCGAGATTGGACCTTTTCTAGATGGCGGGAAAGATTTATTGTTGTTATTTTATACACACTCTTCACAACAGAGTAAAATACAGATCAGCTCACATTTAGTTTGGGATATTTCAGCCTTACCATCTCTCCTCCCTGACGATGTGGGCTGGGCTCCTCGTAGCCCCGTCTTCTCCTGTCCGGCGATCTCTCTCTTCTTCCATCATCAGCTTTTCTTGCAGTTTGGTCCTGGTGACGTGACCTGACTGGAGCTGGAGACTGGCTGTTAATATCAGAGAGGGGAAAAGACACAGATGCTGAAAACTCCCTGTCTGGAAAATGGATTTTCTTCAGGCTTGGCTCAATATAATCCTACAGAAAGTTCAGTATGATTCAAACACATTAATACAAAGTTTATTCATTCATAAAACATTTTTGAGATTGCCTCTACATTAGTACTTAGTTCTGGGACCTCTGTTTTCATGTCGTACCTGTGAGCAGAGCTGGAGGAGACACTCCTGCGTCGCGCTGCTTTTCCTTTTGGAGGACTCAAACTTTCACTCTTTTTTCTTTTCTTCTTCGACACCTTCTGTTTCTCATCGCAGGAGCTGTGGGAAGAGATCAGGGGTGAGGGATGTTTCCAGGTGAGCTGCACATAAACCCATGCATTCAGTAACAATGACACATAATGTATCCCCCCCATTTGTTAGAAATGTACAACAAAAATAAAACTTGTTGAGCTACAGTTGTCTTAATGCAAACAGACCTCAGTCCACTATCCACAACACTTCTACAGTATGATCTGTGCCAGAACTGGAACAAAGCTATGATCCTACATGGATTCTTTATGAGACAAAAGACATATGATTTAAATACACCTACCTATCTTCTTCTTCTGACTCTTCTGACGCCTCACTGAAAGAAAAGTTTTCCAGTTAACAATCACTGTAAATGTGGACTCACTCTGTGAAACATTAAAACTAAAGAAGGTGGAGGAGTACCGTTTCTTTTTCTTCTTCTTGGATTTCTTCTTCTCTTTGCGAGGAGATGGGGAGCGACTCTCTGAGCTGCTGGGAGAGGGAACAAAAAGCTGTCAGACCCACTCGTCTCAGGTCTGTTTGTGTTCTTATCAAGTTCATTTTCTCACCTGTCTCTGTTCTTGTTTTTCTTCTTCTTCTTCCGACTGCGTTTCTTGGGAGGAGAATCTGAATCATCGGAGTCTTCCACCAACCTGAGAGAGCAACAGACCTTCAGTCAGGGGCAGAACTGATGCTGGGTGATGGGTGAGTAGACTAATAAATAAGATCAGCTGATGGTCTGGTAAACTGTGCCTTCTTGAAGTTTTATATTAATTTCAATGTGGACTAAGAAAGGATGAGTCTCTCTCTTTAAATACCCGTCTGTTACAGTCCCTGCTCACAACTGCATTTTCATACAAAATATGTTCAATAATGAAGTAAGGAAACTGACACAGGTTTTAAATTTGTTGAAGCTGATTCTCACAGAAAACTGCTGGAACACAAACCAGCCACTGTCTGGAAGGTAAAAAAAAAACAAAACTAAAATTTCTGTTACACACAGTCAGTACAAACTAAAATCATACACAACTTGAAGAACAACAAAATGATTCTTCTGTAGATTAAATCAGGAAAAAATAAATCACAACTGCTTGTAGCAGTGACCACACCCTCAATAAAACACAAGGAGGAGGAGTAGGAGTAGAACACACTAGCAGCATATTGTGTATATTGATTTTGATGTTTATATTGATTACTATTGACTGTCTAGTGTTGTATCATCAACATCACTAATTAGCACACTAGCTGTTGTGTTTATGTAATCCTTTAGCTGACTGTATCTTTTCATGAACCTCATAAAGCAGTGAGCAAAACATGCTGCTCTTCTCTGTGTTAAATAAAATTCTCATATATTTTTATTGGCTAAGATACTAGACTGATATAAAAAACACTAAGTAATCTGATATGTACAACAGCACTGTAGGTGTGTTTTGTTCTTGTCCTGCTCACGTGTATTTCTGCTGCTGCAGCCTCTCCCTCTCCAGACGTTCCTGTTCTCTCTTCTCCTTCTCTTTCTCCTTGCGGTCGGCGTGGAAGGACGATCCGTCCACGTAATCACTGGCGATACCAAACGCAGCACGAAGGCGGTCGTTCTTCTGCTGGTTGGCTGCAGCCAGGGCATGAGTCTCTGTCACCCTGAGAGAAGCAAACAAACAGCTTTCTGTTACCAACACTGTGCATTAGAAACCAGTGAGGTGCTCTTAGTATTTAACTGAAAGGAATAACAAAGCATTGCAGAGCAGCCACAGTGAACCATTACTGAAGAGACTCAGACATGTGGCTGACGGGAGAACTGCTATCATTTGAGGGACACTCCACATAACCTACCCACAACGAAAACTTCAGGTTGTTTTCCAGTGCTGTACTTACGTTGGTCTCTCGGTGGTGGCAGGAGCAGGTTCCTGCTTCTCCTGCAGCATCATACGGAAACTGTTCACCTTCTCCTCAATCTCCTCAGCAGAATACCTGACCATCCAAACAGAGAGCAGGTTTGATCAATGCACACAAGTCAATATGACATAGATACTTCTATTTTTATTCTTCTCCCACTACTGGCATTTTTACTTGAAAAATAACTGCAACTGTTACAAAACACAGACAGCTTTACTGATAAACATGTGACTGATTAAATAACTCAGTTCAGGTTAGTGAAAATCTGTGTGTTACAGAAGCCTGATGGAAACACAGCCTTTTCTTTTACCCTTGCTCCTCCATCATGTCTTGCAGCTCGGCACACTTGACCTCCAGCTGCCTCTTCCGTTGGTGCTCCAGGATGTCAGCATTCGGCTGCCGGTTGAGCTGACTCTCCAGCCTCTCCCGGTCCTTCTCATCCCGCTCGCCGCCGCGCTCGTCCCGCGGCCGTTTGACCCGCAGGCTCGACAGGTTGCGCTGCACATAGCCATTGGTGCCACTGCCCCGCGGAGTCGTCAGGCCAATCCCATTGTACATGGCTCTGCAAAAATAAATCAGGGGTGTGATAAGTGTTTGAACAGACCACAGGATTTAGGCACCATCACCCCTCAGTATTACAAACCAAAAGCAGAAATAAAGAGTAAAGACATATTGTAAAAAGAGCATTTATTAGTGTTTATTCACTGAAACCCCATTTCACCTACTATTTTCAGTCCCTTTTTTTTCTAGTTGAAGGGTGTGAGTCATATTTTACATAAAGCTGAGATAACCATTTCTTTAGAAAGGTCCATACCGATAGATTTTCTTTAAGGATACCAGAAAGTGGACAAATCCTTCTACAAACATCGAGAGACTTACTTATCTAAAATGGCTGACATAAATAACGTAGTGGCGACTCGGGCTCATTGCCGTGAAGTCCTACACTACATGAAAATAGTTTAGAAAATGGCAGACACATCTTAAATCCTACTATCACTGAAACATCAACACAGTCGCTTATGATTCAGGCGGCATTTTGTTGTCACAGTTTTGAGTGACTCGAGTTTCTCGCAACGTATTCCTGTTGCTGAAGGACTTATGAAAAATGTAATGGATCTCTGTGTCTCTCCTCAGGTCTAAACACACATTCTTACTCAGATCTTGAGAATTTACACAAAATAGAAGCATTTTGTCGCGCATTAACACGTGCGCCAGAACAGGCCTGTTGCTACGTCTCAGTGTTAGATAGCAGATTTATGATGACTAACGCAGAGGCAGAAAATCGGATAAAACATTGGACTCACAAACCATAGCTGACGGACCTAAAGCTCTCTGCTCTGGCACTGAGTTTATTTAACACTTTCTGGTTTTGCCGCTTTATTTTCCTAAAGGCCCAGCCACACTTATGCGTAGCGAACATTTCCTAAGTAAGCTAGCTAGCTAACGTATTTGATACGTACCAGTGTTTTCTCCGGGAGCGGAGAGAAAACGGCGTTGGAGAGAATTTGACGGCAAATAATATCCTGTAGAATCCGACACCGAAACCGACCTTATAATGACTGCGTCTTCAGAACTTTTAAGAATAAACAAATACAATTAGTTAGCTTTCAGCTAGATGGTCTGCTCCCCGACCACAGGAGGAACGAGATGAACACCTGTGACGTCATACGCACGGAACGTACGATTAAAGAGAGATGCGTTCAGGGGAAAACGGTACAAGTAGACCTGTTTGTGTTTAGGGATTCAGTAAAATATAGTAAATGTAAATCATGCACAAGAGGACAGCTCAAGATATTTCTAGTGGGGTGGTCTAGCAGTAAAAGTGTATTTCAGTAAGCACAAACACCAAGAACGTAGATTAAAAAGAAAAGTTGAAAAAGAATATCTGCAGTCTTTTCAAGGTTCACCTTACTTTGATAAAGACTGCACCTCTGTGGCACAGAACAGAACTGCAATTTCATCCTCTTGTGAAATATTGTTCAAGGACTAAGTTCGGATCAGACTACATTTCCCAGAATACCGCTGTCTGGCTTTGACGCAAATTTTGAGATAAAAACATCCTGCCAGAGCTCGACCGTTAGTGACGCTGAGGCCAGTGGAGGAAGTGTGTGTTCCGCTGCTGCTCTGCGGGTCGTTTCTCTGCTAAATACATAGAAATAAAATAAAATAAAAATCTAACTGACGGTGATTTAGTAACGATGGCTGAAGGCGACAACAAAAGTGCAAATATGCTTGTGAGTATAAACCAGATTTTCGTTTGTAGTGAATTTAAAGGGTTTCGTGGCTTGTGGGTGCGTTTATAACCGTGTCGTTAGCAGAAACTGCTCTTGCTAATCTGGTGGCGTTCAAACAGCCGAGGATGGCATCGGTTAAAGATTCAGTTAAAGTGAACTTTGCACCTCCACGTAGCGAGCAGCCTAACCACATATTTGGTGTCATTATTTGACCGCTTATCCGAACATCCGTCCAAGTGCCCCCGCTCGGTTTTGACGGTGACCGCAGCAAACGGCAGCTAGCCTGTTAGCTAGTTGGTGTAATACGCTTTACCCCGTTAGCTTCAGCAGAGACGCTCCCCTTTGTAACCTCGCTAACGAGAACAGCTTCAGCTGCTGCATCTAATCTCAAAAAACCCGACGGCATGTGTAGAGGACCCTGATCATCTGGTCTTTGTTGAATGAGGATATTTACTGCACAGTCATGTTAACGGTGGAAAAAGCCGTTACCGCTTCCCTGCTGGTTAAAAGCCACACACACAACAACATGACTTTAGACTTCAATAAACAGGGATTTTCTACATTTCTAATACACTGCTTTGTTACAGGCAAAACCAGTTAGTTTCCTTGAACAGCCATCACCGAAAAAATGATTCCTGGGTAATACTGTGTGTCATGAAAGACGTCTTAAAATGTGTACTTTTACACATACATGTTTTCAATAAGGCACATGGATATTAACTTCTAAGTGTTTGAAGGTGGTATACAGTTAAAGGATAAAGTTGAATGATTTAATGTTGCATACCTCAGGACAAACTCTTGTCCTTGACTTTTGAAGAGATCCCTGTTGTTCACTCACAATATGAAAAAAATACATTCTGTCTCCACGTTTTAAGGACAGACAGATGAGTATAGTGGTTTTAGTTTGGTGTGTAAAGTGTGTGTTGAACTCTGTGTTCAGGCTCAGGAAACGGCCCAGCTGGAGGAGCAGCTGCAGGGCTGGGGCGAGGTGATTCTGGCTGGGGATCGTGTCCTGCGCTGGGAGAAGCCCTGGTTCCCTGGAGCCGTGATGGGCGCTACCACCGTGCTCTTCCTGTGAGTTCATTGTGCTGTGTCACAGGGTTACACACAGCTGGGCACATAGTTGGCATAGCACACATTTCCTCGCTATCAGCAATGAAACAAGACAGGAAGTATCCAGACGCACTGAGCTTCTCCACACTGGTTTAAACTGTAATTCTCAGGTGGATAGAGTTGTCTTCAAGCTCACTTTCCCACATTGCTGAGACACAAAGCCTGAAGAAGGAAACAGTGTAGATTATACCAGATTAGATTTTAATAAATGAGCTTAGGTTGCAACATTCTTTAGTTTGTCAGAGTAATTCTTTAATTACTTTTTAGGTGAAGAATCCAAAGTAGAGCAGTGTTTTCTGTGGAGGTACTCAAAGCCTTTGTGCTGACACAGTGCATTCCTTTTTTATATTCCTAAATGTACACACCCTCCCTGTTAATCTCTGCTTCAGTCCTAGTCCTGGATGGTTTTCAGTGTGGATGTGCAGGGCTCTCTCAGCAGCTATCTAAAAACCACTGTAATATAATGGAAGTGAATGACAGACCTGCTCTTTCCGTTTCAGCAGCTGGAGAGGGGAACAGGTTTATAACCATGACTAACTGCTTCGTCTTCCTCCTCAGGCTGATTTACTACCTGGACCCATCAGTGCTGACTGGGCTCTCCTGCACCGTCATGTTGCTCTGCCTGGCTGACTACCTGGTGCCCACCCTCGCACCCAGAGTCTTTGGCTCCAATAAATGGTGAGAACAGGAGGATCAAAGTCATTGGTGGGAAAAAAATAAATGGGGGTTTTCCATTACAGGCTCACTTCCTGTCTTTAAGAATATGCTTCTGCTTCAGGTAGCCAATGAATCTGACATTGCTGCCTGTTTAATATACCTCTCACTGGGTCGTCATTGTTCTGTCTGATTTTGTGGAAAATTTGTGCTCTGAGAAGTAAAATAACAAACCCTGCTTGTGCAAGATGCAGGTCAGTTGAAATAACCCATTTGTCTGGAGTCCAGCAGCTGCATCCAATCAGATCTTAGGAAGTGTTTCAAAATCTGAGTTTGCAAGATTTCAGCAGGTTTTGCTCGGCCAGGAAATAACGGAGTACCACTCAGATTTAAAGATGTGCACACCTGAAGATTCGACAAGTCTTTGATTGGAAAACAGACTGAAAACCAACAAGAACAAACTATAGAGAACAAAGTGTTGACTTCAGATGCTGTAAATGAAGCTGAGGCCTGAACACAGGACTTTGTTCTTTTGCTTTCTTGTTGTAGCAGAGTTCAAAGCCGATGGTAGTGGTATTAAACAGGAACTAAATGATCAGTTAAAGACTTGTTTTTGAGCCAAAGGGCCATTTCAATGTCACTTTGGAGGTTAGGGGAGTTCTGTCTGACTTCTTTTTACCATACCTAATATAACAGCATGAATGCTGTCACCTGAAACCGGTCCTATAGGGTGTCCAGCCACTTCATGGAGCTTTGACATTACACAGTGCTTACAGCAGCCCCTTGACTCAGCTGTGTGTGTTTGATGGTGAGAACCAGACACCCAGGACAGGATAGAGTAACAGCCTGCAGCTGGCACAGTGTGCTGGGACGCCTGTTGCCCAGCAGACGCCTTCAGCCTCTCAGTATATAACCCTGCCTCAGCAGAGCACGGCCTGCACTCTGTAGCTCTGCTGCACATTCCTCAGGCAGCAGCAGGCATTCTGGGTGTGTTCAGCAAGAAGCAGCACTGACTGTGTTATTTAGATTAACAGCCAAGTGGAGAGTTTTCATGGTGTTCTGTGTGCTACAGTTTTCAGTGCAGCCCCTGATCTGTGGAGTCTGATCAGGATTCTTTGAGACGAGAGCATGAAGCTCAGGCTGCAGGTCACTCTGAGACTCCTGCAGAGTCGGACACATATCTGAGGTGTCTGTGTCAGAGTGATCAGAGTCTGGTCACGGTTGTCGTTTGGCTTCTTTACAACAAGGACTGAAATAGGGAACGATGGCTCAGCAGAAAATGAAGGCCACTTCTCCCAGCCCCCCCCCCCAAGTCAAGGTCGTCATCTCTGCTTCTTTACAGGAAGCTGTTGGGCAGATCTGTGGGGTTTTATTGTCAGAGGATGAATCCTAACCACACAACTAAATAATCATCTCAGCTCTAACAGAGGTTACACTCAGTGAACTATCTGATGAAATCTGGGGATTTCTTTTCTTTGGGCACATTGGGAAATAAATTAATGCAACAACTGCATCTCTGTGGTCAGGGAACTTTGAAGTTGTTGCAAATATCTGCAGCATGTCACATGTTTTTTTGTTTGTTTTTTTTCCTCTGGTAAAGAAGCTGTTCAGTCCAGATCTCACAGTGAGTTTAGTCTTTGTAATCTCACCCTGGTCCTCTGCTCGTGTGCAGGACCACTGAGCAGCAGCAGCGTTTCCATGAGATCTGCGGTAACCTGGTGAAGACCCAGCGTCGCATCGTGGGCTGGTGGAAACGTCTCTGTGCCCT
Organism: Lates japonicus; assembly: GCA_033238685.1. NCBI lineage: Eukaryota > Metazoa > Chordata > Actinopteri > Centropomidae > Lates > Lates japonicus. The sequence goes on along the minus strand of BRZM01000007.1, from coordinate 292,619 downwards.
GAAGGAGGAGAAGCCCAAAATGGTACGTTTAAAATGTCAGATCCAATCTGTGCTCTAACACACAGACAAACTGCATTATCTGACCATTAGCTGCTGTAGACGTTAACCTGAGAGCTGTGTGCTCTGAAGCACTGGCTGCAGAGGTGCAGTAAATGGACCCTCGTGTGCTCGTTACAATGGTGAGCTTTCTCTGTGCTCCAGATAAAAATACCCTCAGCTGATTTGGCTTTACTGCTCCACTTAGCAGAGCTCAAACTGGGTTACAGGCTGTGTTAACCATGTTTTTCACAGCATGTCTTAACGCTGTCTGACTCTCCTTTAAGTCACGTTCTTTAATTCAATGACGGCTTTGTTGGTTCCTGTAGTAACAGCACATCATTGAATGATGCTCTGCCTGCAGTTTGTGTGTTGAATGTAATGTGACCTCCCTCCTCTCCACAGTACTTTGCCTCAGTGATCAGCAGCCTGCTCACAGTGGCCTGGATCGGACAGCAGGTGCACAACCTGTTCCTCACCTACCTGATAGGTGAGTGTATGACAACCTCAAGTAACCAAAGCCTTTTATCTTCATCATCCTCCTGCACCGATGAAGGACTCAGGTTTCCTCGTGACCATTAAAACCACTGACGTCGTTCTTTAACTGGCTGCTGGGTTGAGCTGCACACATGACCTGACAGAAACAGGAAGTGATGTCTGTATCAGCAGCTGAAAAGTCTAACACTGTGGAAAGTGTAGTCACATGAGCTCTGCCCATCATCACCAGGCTTCCTGGTACTGTGTAATAGAGTAATAATGTGGATCAATACGTGGATCCCTGACAGCAGACTGTTACAGGAGCAGCAGTAACATCTGTTATTAACAGCAGCTCTGCAGTATGTAGGAAGGAGTTTATGGCTTCTGAAATGGGAGTGAAACTGAATTCCTCATCAGCTTGACTGTGAGTTTTAAAATGAACAGAAGACAAACACTTACAGAGTTCCAGCTGCACAGCAGCGCCTCAGGGGAGAATGAGGGTTGGTGTATCAGCCGGTCTGTCGGCTGTGAGGGAGCCAGTCATCAGTTATGTAAGCGGAGACATGTCAGGTATTCATCTGATGGGAAAACGATGGAGTAGAGATGACTTCACAGAGTGTGACTCAGTATTCTTTATTTTAATCTGTTTATGATGTGGTGTCCATTATTCATCAGTTGCCTAGCAGCAGCCACCACTTTTAACACCAAGCTTATCATGTTCAGCTTCCTGTGTCAAACACAAGATCTGACAAGTTTGTTTTAAAGGCAGAAAGTTCAGGTTCCTTCTGCAGTCTACATAAAAACTGCAGTGTGGAACACACATCAAAGGCATTTAGTAAAAGACACAGTTAAACTACATAATTAAAACCCTGTGGTTCTTCTGAGTCATTCACACCTTCATATTTGACCCCATGTTTGTTTCTCTCTCCCTCAGTGAGCTTCCTGCTGCTGCTGCCTGGCCTGAACCAGCACGGCATCATCACCAAGTACGCCGGCATGGCCAAGAGGGAGATCAACAAACTGCTCAAACAGAAGGAGAAGAAGAACGAGTAGATGAACGCATGGACGAAGAGGGGAATCTCTGAAAGATGAACCACGACATAAAAAAATGGAAGGTGGAAGAAAGTTGTTTTTAAGTGAAAGGTGAAAGGAGAGCGAGAGTGAAGAGCCTCCCGCTTCCTCGGTCTCTGCCACAGAGCAAGACACTGTTGATGTTGTTTTTTTCACACATTGGATAAGTTTCATTTCTCCCTCACAACATTTCATCCACATCACACACCTGACTCTTTTCTTTTGGAATTTGCAAATGCATGCAGCCTCCACATGAAGGTTATCTGATATTATCACAAGTCCTCACTCACACACACAACAACACGTGCACACAGTCACATACACAAAGCTCAGATCGTCCCTCTGTTTCTTAGTTTGTGTGCTGCGTTTGATGTCAGTAATGCTTTGAAGCCATTCCCTCTTAGACACAGTGACTACTGAGCAGTTTGTGTAGCATTACTGCCTCATTCTCAGCCTCTGATTCCTTTTTGTCACATGACAACAGCTCATCAAAGTTTATTTTTTGCTTACTCTGCTTTGGTTGTGTTTAAACATAGCGCTGAAAACAAAACTGGATTAAAGGCAGAGCTCATCAGGAGTGAAACTGTTTCTAGATACAAGCCTACTGCTGAACCGCTGCTAGCTGGACTCTGGTCTATTAGCTCTTATATAAAAACCCTGCAGTGTGTAACTGTTGTGGGGTGTTTCTGTGTAAATAGGCCTATTCCTCACTTTGTTCCTGTTAGTCATCCTTTTCTCTATTCCTGTTATTTATGTGTTCTTTCCTCCTCAGTCTCCTTCCTTCTGGTCTCATCACTGTCTTTCAACTCATTTCATTATTTGTCTTTATTGGAAATCTTTATGAAAATGAATAAAGTTTGATTTAAATGAATTTCTACTGGCCTGTGTTTGTAGGATTGAAGCAGCTGTTTCCATTACAGACCTGAAAATGTTGGGTTTTGTCCTGAAAGTGCTCCTTTAATTTCATGGTATCCTTGAAGTGTGAGAGGTAGTGATTGGAGGAGATACGCAGATTTGAACTTCATATCCTCCTGTGGATACATCTCTTAATGCCTGAGTGTAGAGAACGACATTTGACTGACTCTTCCCTCAGACTCTTTCACCACTCAGCAAATGCAGTTAAGTGCTGTTACTTCAATGAACAGGACAGATGTACTGTCATCCCAAATACTGAGGCATGTGAATCTGATGGTGGGCACGTGGGCTTCTCTTGTTCAACCATACATTCACTGTTTGATTCAGATTTATCCATCTATGGAACACAAACACACCTCAGTCAGGACAGTAGCCTCTGTGCTGCTCTGATGTTTCTGTCGAAGCTGTGTTTCTTACATGACTGAGACTCCATGTTGTTTCCCTCCAGGGCTGTTCTGTTCTTAATCATCTTCTCAGAGGAGACAGTTTAGTGACATGTCTCACTGAGGATTCATTGTACTCTGCTTCATTCCTGACACACACCCTGCATTATGGAAAACCACAGAGTTGTATCGTGTGTGAGAAATCAGATAATCAGGGAATATTATGAATGAGCCGCTCTCCTCCTCCTCCTCCACATTCACTACAACCATCAACCTTTAAGTAAAAGCTTCAACAAACCAGAGGAGAGTGATGAAGGAGCCAGGTTTTAATGGAGGGCTGCTTCCTGTCAGTCAGAGCAGTGTATCACTGTATAACTGTTGTAATGTCAGTAGAGTCTGAGTGCAGAGCAGTCTGTCTCCCACCGCCTCGCTGCCCACAGCGACTCGTCTCTGATCCTCCTGCTGGACTTCTCTGGACCAGCCGTCTGTTTCTGTTCACCTGCACACACACACACACACACACAGGTCCAATCTGTTACAACACACAAACACAACTTTATACAAGCAAACAGTATAACAGAGGTGGATCAGATAAATATGCACAGTTAGTTCAGTTATATTTAAATCAGTCAGACATTTATGGCATGTCATGTTAGAGGTTTATATTAGATTTGCATAGAAATATCTGTTGTGATATAGAACATATTCTGGATCAACTGATAAAGTGAACATGGATGAAATTAGCAGACTGGAGTGTGTGTTTATGGACAAACCAGCAAATTAAAACACATTAAAGCTCACGGTGCTTCATCACAAACTCATAAATAAATATAATATTTACATAAATCAGTCCCTGCTCATTGATTTGCCTGTAATGCCCTGATATATCACAATAAACATCCTTTGCAAGAACAAATCAATACCATGTGAATTTGGATGAGTGAAAACATTTGAGGCTAAAATGTTACATACAAAAATATATATTTCCTTATCAAGACCTCTGAATAAAGCCTATAGCCCGTTTTATCATTCATTACATTTTTATGTTTTAAATATCAAATATCTGCTGTATCAGTGATGTGGTGTGTCAGAGAATAATCAGTGTTTGCTGTCCTCTGGTGGTCAGAGTCATGAACTGCAACACTCCATTTAAATTAGCTGCTATACAAAATCACTCCAACTGATAAATTATCAATATATCAAACTGTGCTGGTTGTAACTACTGATAACGGTTTTCAGTTGTAGAGACGTCACACAGTCTTTACCTGTCAGTATGTTGTGTTGGTGCCACTGTGTCGGTCTGCCTCCGGCCAGCTGTGTCGAGCCGTCAGTTACCGGGGGGGTGTGCTCCAGTCTGTAGGTGGTCCAGTACTCAGATGGATCCTGTGGGTTGGTGATCTCTCTGACAGCCTGACCGCTGCGATATCGAGCCCAGTTTTCTGCCGTGGGGTCAGTTCTCTAGAGAAAGACGGAGTCAGGGCAGTTTACAAATAACATCAAACAAGTTTGATTCCAGGAAACACCAGAAACTAATGGTGCAGATATATTAGTAAAAAATAAAAATGACTCAGTAGAAGAAAGCGATATTTCAACAACTCAATGCTGCTCTAATTAATAAGCAGGCTGTAACGTAATATGCTGAACACAGAAAACAGCTCCTTAAAACCAGTCAAGACTTTGTCAGAACTATGTTCTATTTATCGTGATTATGTCGGCACTTTACTGGAGTAATGTGCTGTGGCCTGTGGACGTCTTTAGTGTGTGACAGCTGTGGACACTGCAGGGCTGTGATGTTGCTCAGATCCAGACAGTTGTGATGCTGTGAGGGGAAACTGGGGTCTCTCAGGTGGAAGATGAGAGGACGTCCGTCAGCCGACAGGCCACAATAACTCTGACAGAGAGGACAGACAGGAGACGTGACTGAGGCACGCCGAGCCATACGGTGGTTTACTGATGTATAGATGTGATGTGGACTGACCTGGCTGTGGGTGGTGGTGTAGCAGGGTGCTGTGTCACCCAGGTTTAAGGTGCTCTGATGCAGATGTCTCAGTCTGTAGGTCTTTGTTTTACTATGACGATGCCCACCACAGAGGGTCAAACTCTGGTCACCGTTCATCAGACTGTACATGTTGTCTCGTCCTCACTACAGAAGGAAAACCAGAAACTACCATCAGTCACAGCTCTGTGGAGACTCTGCAGTTAAAATGTTCCTGGTTTGATTAAATCACTGCTGGGAAACACTGAAGCTACAACACAGTGATTTAAATGTCTTCACCTTCAACATCCTCCCCTCATATAATACAGTGAATCACAGGAGGAAATACAGACAGTGACTGTGGTTTATAATCAACACAGAGCTCAGAGTAAATCCCAGAAATCAGTAAAAAAATTAAATCCTCACATGGAAAAAAAGAAATGAGTTTAATCATCTTCATCGTGTGTTCTGTTGTTACCTACCTGAGATAAGTTCAGGCTGCTTCTGTGGAAACTTTGCTGTCATGGTGATGAGAAAACAAGAAGTGTGTTTGACAAACTTCCATTTACACACCAGGCTTTAAATCACCTCTGAAAACACAGTTATTGAAAGCACTCCCTCTGATGATGTGTTCATTACTGTCGTTTTTAACAGCTTTATTTAGTTACAGTAAATGTGTCTTATGTGTCTATACAGGTTGGTTTATGTGTAAAATTCATGTGTAACATGTATGTTTTATGTTGTGTTTATTCATTTTGTCCTTGTAAAGCACAGTGTAATGTTTTAAGTGCTGAAGAATAAACTTTTTCAAATATTATCATTATTATAAAGGGTTTATAGTAGATTGTTGTATTGGACCATATTATTGTAGCACCTAATAAAGTGGAAACAGGGTATATAACCTAGATATCACATGTAAATGCATAAACTAGTGATATAAAAGTAATGAATTCGTTTTTAGTGTAGGTAAACCTCATTGTTTCTGGCTTTCTACCTCACTCTATAAATTAACTATCATTATAAACTATTCATTTAAAATAATTATAATTATTATTGTAATCATTTGTATTATCATCTGTTATTATGAATTGTACAGCAAACTGCAACTCTATTAGCAAACTGTATTAGCAAAAAATAGTATATGATACAAATTATTTTTGAAACGTTGCTTTAATTTACACTTAATTTTTCTTTTTTATTTCTAGTTATTTATTCAGTCATACCTGATGGCGCCCCCTGCGGCCTGAGCAGGAACTGCAGCGGAGAGCCGTGGACAAGACGCCGGTGTTCGTTCATCTTCATCTTCATCCTCCTCGGTTCAGTCGGTCTGTTAACGACACGCCGTTCCATAGAACCTGATCACCGGACCGTCGAAAATGGCGTCTAACGGTAAGAAACACCGCTAACGTCTGTCCGGTGTTTGGAGGACAGGGACCGTTTAGCTAAAACTAGTAAATATCTTCACCAGGATGAACCGGGACCGGGGACTAGCTGGTTACAGGACGGTAGTTAGCCGTCAGTTTAAGCTAGCTGCTAATATCTGTTTGCTCGTTTTTATTTTCCACATATCTGATAGCACGGTTTGTCCCGCTGAAAACCTCACCGGATGGCTAACACCGACATGTGTGTTAGTGTTGTCGCTATAAACCGAGCCTGCTCCGGGTTATTTAACGGGTTAGCCTGACGGGTTAGCCCGGTCGCGTGTGCTACTAACCTAGTTTGTGATGGCGGCCCCGCCTCTCTGTGCTCAGCCTGTGGGTCCGGTTCACCGGTCTTTGTCTTTTAGGAAAACAACGTTGTACTGAGCGGTTAAATGCGGCTGCAGGAAGCTGATTTAATCTGATCTGAGAGCTGATTTACATTTCAGCCACTACAACAGGCTGTGAGAAAACACAGTGGTACAGGTCATACCGGCGGTTTCTGGCCTGTTTGATAGAAACCACATCACAGACAAAAAATCTAATGTCGTTTCTCCGCGTCAGTACAGTATGAAAATCAGTTTACAGCACAACACTGAGCCTCCAGTGTGTGTTAGTCAGTGTGATATTATTATAACACAGGACTTTCACTGTATCTGTAAAATGAAGAAAAGGTACTTCAAACAGGAAAGATAACAGTGTGTTAATGAACCACAACACATTAAACTTAATATACAGAAAGTATTATCCACTGTAACCTGATGCATAATGACTGGCACCTCAATCAAAGTGCTCCGAGGTTTCAAGCACAAAGAAACTCACATTTCAACATCTGCTGTCAGGACAGAGCTCAGGGCAGGTGAGAGGGTTCACACCTGAGCTCACTCCTGTATGTGAGCTCTAATGGAGCCAGACTCCTCCTCCACACCTGCTCTGAGTGGCAGAATCCCTCAGCTCAGACCTGCAGCTCAGACCTGCAGCTCAGACCTGCTGACATGACTGGAACAGTAGAAATAAAGACATTTAAAATACATTTCAAACGTCTTTATCGTCATTCAAAAAACTAAACCGAATGGAGCACAAGCTGTTCAATTAAATGAAATTTTGTTGCATCTGGTTCCCTTTTAACAACGATGAACAAATAACCTAAGACATATCAAATACATGACTTTACAGAGCAGCTTTTGTATTGACTGCACACTGGACATGAAGGATGAATGCTTTTAAAAAGTACATTAAAATCAAAAATCCTGACGCTCTGTTTTGTTTATTCCATAGATTATTCCCAAACGTCGGCCCAGGGGTGAGTAATGTAGTTTGTCAACCTTTTCTTCAGGGACTCAACATCTGCCTTTATTCTTTACCAAATAACAAACGCTAAAAACAGAGCAGAGGTTCTAACTCTCGTTTTGTAAACACTCTATCTTTGGTGTGTGTCTCCCTCAGCTATGGCTCCTACGGTGGAGGAGGTGGAGGAGGTGGTGGAGGCAGTGGTGCTAACCAGGGCTACGGTCAGTCCTCTGGGCAGAGTTACAGCCAGCAGAGCTACGGAGGCTACAACCAGGGCTCCGACAGCAGCTCTGGCTCCTACAACCAGGGAGGATACGGCAGCTACAGCCAACCCCAGTCAGGTAGACACAGTCACTGTCCACAGACACAGTCACACACACTGATGTCGTTTCATTTAATTGTGTATCCTGTGTCCTTTCCCTCAGGAGGATACGGCTCTCCACCTCCTAACCAGGGTGGTGGTGGAGGTTATAATCATTCCAGTCAGTCCTACGGCTCTGGAGGCTACAGCAGCAGCAACCAGCCCTCCAACATGAGCTACAGCCAGCAGTCATCCTTCTCTGGTTACAGCCAGCAGCAGCCTCCACCTTCATCCTCTGCAGGGTGAGACACCACCAGCTTCTTCTTCTCTGCTTTTAATTCAGCCACAAGCAAGGCGGCAGTTTGTGTCTCAAGAGCTGTCCAGTTTTTTACATCATGCTCTCCTCACCTTCAACAGCTATGAAGGAAACTCGCAGGCCCCCGGTTATAACCAGCCACCGAGCGGCGGGCAGAGCGGAGGAGGTTATGGGAGCAGTGGAGGTCAGTCTGGTGGATACGGCGGCAGCGGGAGCCACCAGCAACCATCCCAACACGGAGGAGGTCACTACAACCAGCCCCCGAGCTACAACTCCCCTCCTCCTCAGAGCTACAGTCAGCAGAGCCAGTACAGCCAAGGTGGAGGTGAGGAGAGGTTTACTTTAACGTGTTATCATCAGGACCTGCAGGGATGAGATATTACAGCTCAGGAGAATCTTTTTAAAAATAGTGGCGACATTCAGAAAGTGTGTCAGCTTCTAAAATAGAAAACTCTGCTCTGGTCTCATCTGTCTCTCAGGATACGGAGATGACAGCCCGCCGATGAGCGGAGGAGGAGGCGGAGGGTACGGCGGTCCTGACGGGGGTTATGGAGGTCAGGACGGCCGCGGTGGCAGGGGCCGCGGGGGTGGATTTGGAGGTCGCGGCGGTGGGGGCGGATATGATCGCGGTTTTGACCGAGGTGGGCGGGGCGGACCAAGAGGAAGAGGAGGCATGGGGTAAGTGTTTAAACACCACGTAGTGTCCATGTTATCAGTCGTGTCCTGGTAGGTCTCCTGGACTCATGAGAGCTCAGTGATGCATGAATCAGAGAGGGGGAACTGTCACACTGTTGTAGCTACATGCTAAAGCTAATACAGGTGTGTGCTGATGTGTCAGAGGTGAAGGTATACATGTTGGACAGCACCTTCCTGAGTTCAACTACAGACACAGTCAGTGCTGCAACTCTGGGTGTCACAGAAAATCAGTTCTGATCCATCACCAGATAAAAGCAGAGCTAGTTTTAATATGAAACCATGCTGCTGACACAGAGGGAGAGACCATGTGTCAGGATTCATACGGTAAATGCATCATCAGTACTCTGAATACAGTTTCATGACCATTTAGCAAATGTTAAAACACAACAGATTTTTTGATGATAAATGTTAACAGTGTGAATGAGCTAACGTGGTGATCGCTGCACACATGCACAGCAGCAGAGAAACAGAGTCCATGTGTCCAGAACACCATTTAAAGTGAGACAGGTATTCATATTATACCTTTGGTAGTAAAGTACTGATCCACCCTGACAGAAATCTGTCTGGATGCTGAGGCTCTAGTGCAAAATTCAGTGATAAGAAAATGGATTGATGTTCATGCAATAAACAGTAACACAATATAATGATATCATCATGATATGATATCACTTCAAGTCAGTTTACGACCATGTGATTGATCATTACTACACTACTTTAGATTTATAACTCATGACTAATGACGTGTTTAATCAGGGAAGATGAAACGACACTGTGTTCAAAACATCACATGATGAGCTGACACCAGATCATAAACACGGGTTTGGAGTTTTCTCTGCTCATTAAGCTGCGGTCTGGTTAAGATATAAATATAAACTCTTATCAGTAAGAATGGATCCTTGAAGGACCCAGGATCAGAGTCACTGTGTTGGGTCCAGCACTGACTGACCGTGGCTGACAGATAGAAGTTTCTGTCTGTTTCTGTACCTCCTCCTCACTGTCAGTGATTTAGAGAGAAGACTGATTCTTTACACACAACAACAAACTGCTACAAGCTACAAACACAAAGATTTTAACAGCAGATCAGGAGAAAGACGACGACTAGTAAACTCTATCTTAACTATCTGATGGTGGTTTTTCATGGTGATGTGTTCACTGTCACCTCTGCAGCAGCTCTGTGTTACAGCACATGGTAGGTCTGCTGGCTGTGTGACAGTCCAGAGAGGAGCTGGGTGCTCTCTCCTGCTCAACCACAAAATATCTTTCACTCCATCATTACAGCAGAGCATGAAAGTCAGATCATAGACAACGCCAACTCTGGAATACTAAACTGAATCTACTTTGGAAGTCCTGTTAAACGAAGCATCAAACACAGGTGGAGAATTGATTTGTGGTGGCCTTTTTTTGGGTAAACCCATATAAACCCAATAAATGATAGAGGACAGAACAAAGATTAGAACAAGAACATCATCAGTGAATAAGTGAAACTGGTTTATATGGTAAGTTAATGTTTTTCTTACAGAGGCTGAACAATATGTCTTGTACCTCTTTGTAACCCCATAATGTTGGTGATGAACTCTCTAATTAGTTTTCCATTTCATTGTGTGTTTTCTCATACTCTCATACTGTCACTGTGGACTATATTTAAATCTCCGTCCTCATTACAATATTCTGAGCTCAGACTCCTTTAGTTAAGCAGGTAACACTGTTCTCTGATCAGCTGATCTTGGTTTAAGATCTGAGAATGAAGGAACATGTACATGTGAGTAACAGAAGCACCTGTGGTTTTTATATCAGACCTGAGATCCTGGTGTACTGAAGTGTTGAAATGTAAAGAAGGAAGCACAACTCTAACATACACAGCCACACTAGCTATTTGATATATTCGATTTTTGCTCTGTGCATTGAATATTGTATAAAACTCCGCTAACCTCTAAACACTGTGAAGCCAATATAGTGTGTTCCCACTTCAACAGTGTGTTTTTGTCTGCAGGAATTTGCCAGTATGTGTATAAAACTTGGCTTTGACTCTGCCCGCACACTAACATGCCACAGGACATTGCCATCACCTGCCCCTCTCACCTGTTACCACCTCCCTCCCAACCAGCCCTGACAGATTACTGTGTCATACTCTGCTTTAATCAATCTTTGAATCTTCTCCTAGGCTTTTACCTTCTCTCCAGGCTGGCTTTCTGCTCTTAAGCCATCATTTGGGAAAAATGTAAAATGGGGGGAAGTCCGACAGTTAATTGTCTTCCTGTAGTTGGAGGAAAGAATAATTAAAAACAGGAATAATTTGGGTGATCATGATAAAAGCATCAAGGGTTTTGTAAAGAGTAAAGGTTGTCTGAGACCTAAAGAAACACCCAACACCAATCCAGGGGTCAGAGGTGTTAATGTTTGGGTTGGTTAATTGACACAAGACCAAGTTGTTTGATGAAACAAAATGGGAACAAACAAGTCACTGAAAGACTTGATAGAAATTTTGGGTATAAAAGACAAATTTCAGCTGCTTTTGAACAAATACAGACAAGGTCTTTAAAGTGGCCTCTTGTCCTCGGGGTAAACTCAGGAGACTGTGAACAGAGATTGAGTTGGGGTTCATAAGGACAAGTGGCAAACGAAGAGGGGTGGGTTTAATGAAGAGACTGAGAGTGAAGGTTACCCACACCCCAATGAGAGAAACTGCTGTCAGCACCAGCCTTCAGTACGTGTCGTTTCTCTCTTCCTCTTCATCAGAATGGGCGATCGTGGAGGATTCAATAAGTTTGGTGGTAAGTGACAAAAAAACAAACAAAAAAAACATGTGAGCAAAAAGATCTGTTGAGTTTGGAGAGTCAAAGCTAAAGGGAGGGGAGGGGTCAGAGGTCAAACTCTGAGCACAAAGAGGGACTTTACTATTACACCAATTTAACTGGTTATTGTAGGAGGTGCAAACACATGCAGAGAAAATGTTCATTCCAGTTAGAGGCCTGAGGTACTGCAGCTCTTACTCAGCAGAGGGAGTTGTGTGGTAACATTATGACTGCAGATCTTCTGTATCTTTGCATCTTTGGAGTTGGAGTTTGATGTTTGAATTCGATGCATGGGTGTTCAGAGCTTTTCGTTTTTGAGTCATTAAACCTGAAGTGTTTGATGGGGCGCTGCGTCACAAACAAAAGATGTGAGATAAGAACAGTATCAGCAGCCTGGATCACACAAACACCACCTGGGGAAATGCCCTGTGATTGAGGTTTCACAAACAGGATGCTGCCTGTGTATCAAACATCAACTGATGAAATAATATTTATGTTATTAAGGTTGAATTGAAATGTCCAGCACCAGAGCAGCTGTAAAACCTGCAGAGGGAAGTTTCAGTTCTACTGTTAAAAGATGAGTGAAACTGGTTTTATCACACACCTGTGGAATGTGACCAGGTACCAGTAACTTGAGACAGTACTGGGTGTACTGTATGTGGAAGGAAAGTTTGTGGTTTGTCAACAACCTGATGATCAATTCAGAACAATAGAGCAACTGTTATCAAGTTTTATCATGTGACTCAGTCTATTGTATCAGTAAACCAAATCCAAAGGTTGTTAATCACACGTTTGGCTTCATTTCAAAGATTATATGTTATAGATTTACTGTTTGTGACTGAAGGTGTAATCTCAAATCTTTGATGGGGACGCTGACGCCATTCAGCTGGAAGTTACTTTTTTAATATACTGTGTGTAGTTTTTAATCATAATTATAAACCAGCAGAGACGATGTAACTGCACTAGTGTTGTTAGGACGCCCAGAGAGATTCTCAATACTTCACCTGATCTCAGTTAATAACATAAATATCACAAAAACCTACAACAAAACACTGAAATGATGACATGTTGCCAAAGAGGAAAAACACATATAAGAGCAGTGATTTGCTGCTGTTTATGTGCCATTGTAATGACAAATCTATACACAGAATGACATTCTTAACATTTTCAAAGTACAGGCAAATTAATAAGAAAACTCTGTGGTGTTATACATGAAATGTTTTAACCAGTCAGTCAGTCCCAAGTGGAAATGAGATTTGAAAACTGGGGACTGGGGACTGAAATCTAGTCAGTCCTGGTGACATGGCACAGTCATGGAAAAAGTTAAAAGTCTTTGTAAACAACGAGTCGTCTAATGTTTGAGTTGAGACTCGAGCTGTGTGGTCTGTTTCCTGAGGGACGTTCTTCAAAGTAAAGAACCAGTGGTTCTGTGTTGCTGTGAAAAAGGTTTCTCCTGGTTTCTCTGGTTTAAACGTGTCGATGTGACGGGTGTAGCTCTGGTTTCTGATCAAAGTGAAGGAAGATTTTATCCAGTTCCAGAAGCTGTGGTAAATGAAGCTGCCAGTGACGCAGCAGTCCATCTTCAAAAAGGTGACGGGACTAAACCCACCAGACTGTCGAAGGTGTTTCTGTTCATCTCTGAAAACTCAAACAGTAGAGTTTGGTTTTATGAATGGGTAACTGTACTGAATCCTCTCAGAATGAGAAAACACCGTGTTCCCAAGAGTTTGGGACAATTTCCAAGAATCCTCTGTTAAGCTGTGGGAGAACTGAAGGAGACAAAAGACTGAATGAATGTCATGGATCGCTGTGTCAGTACAAACTGAAAAACCAGATGGGGTTTCAATGTGTTGGACTTGGTTCCATGGAAAGGATTTATAAGAAACGCATCAACGCAAATGCATTGACTGATTTAAACATCAAATTCAAGAGCCTGAGTGGCTCTGCACAGAGTGTTTGAGCAAAAAAAACCCTGAAACCACTGACATGGTGAAATGCTGTGAGAAGCATCGTGGTTCTTCTGAGGCTTAAATCAACTTGAAGGCAGTGTCTCAATAATGAGGACAGTCCTGTTCTGAACACGTGTTCCTGGGACGATATAAGATGATATAAGCTGCTGATTGTGCTCTGTGCACAGCTGCTGTCAGGTGTGGTAATTATGAAAGACATGATGATATAATGACACGGAAAGACAGGACGGTAAAATGTGCTCCTGGCTGTCCTGGTAAACACCTTAGATCATATCTCCACATGCAGAGTGACCACAGGGGTGATGCTGGTACTCGTGGTGGAAACCAGACGTGAATGAAAGGAATTTCTGATGTGTTTGTATGACTGGTGTTTATGTGTGGTTCAGATAATGTTCCTTTCCACAACTGATATCTGGGTTTTTTGTCCTCTCAAGGACCAAGAGAGCCAGGGCATGGGCATGGAGGACCCGGATTCAGTAAGTCTTGGTTCAGTTTTTCAAGAACAAATACTTTTTCAGCCAATCATGTGACGTCAGTCAGACAAAACAGCTTTTTGAGTTTAAATATGATGAAATACGATGAATACCATATCAACATGAAAAGCTGTGTAAAAGTGCAGAACACTGTTCGGTATCTACACTGGCCGCGCAAGGTCTCGACAACCGTTGGACATACTTATTTGAACTTTGCCATGGATAGTACTTGTCCAGAGGAGATGGTCGTCTTGCTCCCATGAAGACATGTTGAAAATCTCTGTCACATCTGAGTCAATTTAAATCAATGAATCCACTTTAAAACCAAGTTAATGGCGAGAACTGATCTGGAGTCTGTAGATCAGAACCTGACCTATACACACAGAGATCTGATTATTTCTTGTTCTTTAAACATCTCTTCATGTGTTCCTCCAACAGTGCAGGACCAGGACAACTCTGATAATAACACCATCTTCGTACAAGGCCTGGGAGACGACTACACTGTTGAATCAGTGGCTGATTTCTTTAAGCAGATTGGGATCATCAAGGTAACTCTGCAGTGTTACCTGTTTGCAGCCAATCAGTCATTGATCACTGTTGGATTTAAACTGTTCTTCCCTCTGTCCGTCCTCTCAGGTCAACAAGAAAACAGGCCTGCCCATGATCAACCTGTACACAGACAGAGAGACGGGGAAGCTGAAGGGGGAGGCCACAGTTTCCTTTGACGACCCCCCCTCAGCTAAGGCTGCCATCGACTGGTTTGATGGTACGGTGTTTACCTGTCTGTAGGGGCTCAGTCGGCTCACTGACCTCCTGTAAACGACCTTAGAAACTCAACGCTACTTCTTACCTCAGCTGCTCATGACCCTCTGATGTCTGTCTCTTCTCCCCAGGTAAGGACTTCAATGGAAACCCCATCAAGGTGTCCTTTGCCACCCGCAGAGCTGACTTTGGAGGCCGAGGAGGCATGAGGGGGGGTCGTGGACGAGGAGGTGAGTCTTAGACGTCCTGCCTCAAGTTCACTCTTGATCTTTTAACAGCAGTTGTTGAAATGGTCCATTTTGTATCTGAACTGGCAGAGGATCTAACCGGGTTGGGTTTATTTTCCTCTGTGAAGGTCCGATGGGTCACGGAGGATTCGGGGGAGGTCGAGGTGGAGGTTTCCCTGGAGGCAACGGTGGCGGTGGAGGAGGTGGAGGAGGGGGGCAGCAGAGAGCTGGAGACTGGAAGTGTTCGAACCCGTGAGTCAGGATTCTGTGATTTTCCATTTTCATCCTACAGGATAATCAAAAAGGAAAAACTGACTTCAGAGAAATCTCACCTCTAAATCTGCTTTAACTTCCTGTAAAAATGATTTTATCACTCCTGAGAAACATGATATCATCTTCTTCTGTTAAAACACTACACAAGTGTTGTATTTATTTATTAATGACTGCCCTTTGTGCACTTTTCCCCTCAGTAACTGTGGGAACCTGAACTTCTCGTGGCGTAACGAGTGTAACCAGTGTAAGGCTCCTAAACCAGAGGATGCTGGTGGGATGCCTCCGATGGACAGAGGTGAGACTAACCCAGTTTTTATATTGTAAACCACCTGATATGAAGAGTAGATATTGAATCTGAGACTAGCTTCTCAGGGCATATACATCATGTAGTATGTGCCCTAACTAGTTGTGTTATTTCTCCCTAAAGACTTTATAATAACCTACAGTAACAATAGCAAATATTTGATCTCTGTGAGTCATCCATAAGAACAACAGAGCAGCAGTTCAACCCACTGACTGCAGCTCAGATTCATCTGCAGAGTCAAGTCACTTTTTACTCTGAAAGGCGCTTTACAGTCTCTATAGTAAACATCACACTGTGGAGTCCCAAGAAAACCCTTTAACAGGAAAGAAACTCTTAGTACACACAGTCAGTTACAGTGACGCGAACTCTTTCTCAGCAGTTTATAATTTGCCTGTTCTGCTGTCAGGAGGTTACGGAGGTGAGCGCAGAGGCGGGTTCGATCGAGGCGGCTTCAGGGGCCGAGGCGGCGACCGCGGGGGCTTCAGAGGGGGGCGAGGAGGAGACCGGGGAGGATACGGCCCCGGCAAGATGGATGCCAGGTCAGAGTCACTCAGACAGACAGAAAAAACATCATCTCAGTGTCAAGTTCTACACATCAGAGGAATAAACAATAATAATAAGAATACAATATTGATTATTGAGCTTTTCTTCCTGATCGGCTGTGGATTGAGTTTTAAAACAGGAAGTGTCTGTGTAACGCTGAGGAGTATTTGTACATTATGATTCTGTTATATAAGTGAAGGTTTGGTCGATACCTGAAAGCAGTGAAAGGTCTCCACACATCAGCATATCATTTGTGTAAAACACACACACCTGTTGGAGGTTGCTGATTGGTCGGCTGCTGATGGAGTGTGTTTGTTGTTATTTCCAGGGGTGACCGCAGACAGGAGCGACGGGGCCGACCCTACTGAACCCTCCTCCTCCCTCCTCAGAGAGCAGAGAGTGTCCCCCTCCCACACTGAGCCCAGCCCTCACCTCTCTTTTCTGACTCTGTTAAACTTTGATCCTCTTGATTCAATGTGGAGAAAAATGTGACTATCCCTGTTTTTTTGTGTTTGCTCTCGTTCAGGTTTTTCACATCCCTCCACGCTCCCTTCTTCTGCTCTGTGGGGCCTCATTTAGAAAAACAAACTGAAATTCCATCTTAAGAAAAAGAGCATTTTCTTTTTTCACACCCAGAGTGTGATTATCTATCCGTCTGCCCGTCAGTCCACTTCATTATGATAGTGTTTTACCCCCCATCACTGTTCAACAGTGTCATCAGTGTTATTATTTATTCTCATAAACTGCTGAACCCACCTGATGGAAACAAATCATTAAAGTAAATGTATTGGACTGTAGCCTGTGGCAGACAGAGAGCTGTCATCCATGTCAGGAAGTGAAAACAAAGGTTTTTAAAACTCTGAGCTGCTCAAGATAAAGTTCTCAGATTCACAGTTCAATAGATAATTATCATTGACATTTTGAGTTGACGGGTTTATTGACCCGGGGGAATAAAAACCTGTCTGATCGCTCGTGTTTTACCTGCAGACTTTTCTGTGTACAGGTGTAGTTTCCAGTGTTACTGTGTGCTCAGGTGAAAGCAGTGAAGTGAATGAGTTATTATAGTGACTAATTAAAGCCCAGGTTGTTAAAAAATGCCACAAGTGACGTCGACAGAAACCCAAAGACACTTGTTTTAATTTAAAAGAAGAGAAATCAGCTGATTCCTGTATCTGAGACTGGCTCTGAATATGTTTCTGTCACAGGAGGAGATCTCTTTGTAAATGAGGCCCCGTATCTCTGCAGGTGTGTTAACATGTCTTTGTTGAAGCAGAACTCCTGTTTGTGTATTTATGATTATTATTAATGAGTTGGTTTTGTATTGTGTGCACGTGTTGGTTTTCAGAAGAAAGTGTTGATAAACCAAACAATGCAGCCGTGGTTTATTCTCTGACTTGTTTTGATCTCAGACGTTTGCTGCTGAGTGTCGGAGCTCAGGTTTGAGAATCTACAGACGGATGATTAAAGGAAATGCTGCTGCTGTTGATTTTAATTCTCTTCTTTTAAGTGTGACCTAATCTGTGGCAGTGGCACAGTTTCCTTCTCAGCAGCATTTGGCCGATCTGAGGAATTTACCTTCTGATAAACTGGTTGATTTAGCTGCCGCGCCTCTTCAGACTTGGCACACGCTTCAGGTTAAAGATAAAAACTGATTTTAAGTGTTGAAACTTTTCTTGTCGCGACAGTTTCATACACCTCAGAGACCTGCTGTTTTACTCCAGACTCTATAAATAAATCTTTTATATTCTGGAGGAAGAAGAAGCTGCAGCTACTTTTTCACTACATTTCTGCCAGGTCTCATTGAATCATTTGAATAAATATATGAGGTGTGTGCAGGTGTAATGAGTGTGTACAGGTGAGGCTCTGATAAAGAACCTGACCTACATCCACTTCAGACGAGCCTCTGGATCTCTTTATCCATTACAACTCTCTTATTGGTCTTAGTTGGAACATCTACATATTTGAGCTCAAACCTGAGGACACAGCAGAGTTTCAGTGAGTTGTTCAGTGACCATCAGTCTGTGTGTAAACTGAACTGTCATCGTACTGATCAGAGCAGAGGCGGGGCTGATTTACTGGAACATAATCAAACTGCTCATCAGGATAAACTGCACAAAATATCACATATTTTCACTGGTCCCAGCTTTACTGAGAATAAACCACCTCGTGATCACAGGAAACACCAACCTTCACACGCAGTCTCCATCCCCTGATTTGCAGCCAGTTCTATATGGTTTCTGGGTTGATTTACCCTGCCGTTGTGGGAACCTGAGGTTGAAGGACAATCAAATCTGAACTGCACCAGAGAACTACACTGAATTAACTGTTAAAATTAGCAAACAGCTTCTGGTTCTAACTTTTTCCTGCTTTTATTTGTCCTGTATTTGTAGTAAACTGAACTGGAATATGAGTCCATTAAACGCTACGCCAGGCTTCAGGAACCACCTTTATAGACTAAACTGATAGCTGTGTCTCTAAATATATTCTTATAACTCAGTCATCCAGCTGGTGTAAATTGTTTCTGTGATTCTTTTCTGCTGGTCCTTCTGAGGATGAATCTCTCTGTCACAGTCTCTAGAGCGCCTGCACGGGCTGCAGTTTACTTTTGGACATGACTCACTAGACTTTTGCCTCTGGCTACAAACACAAATTTATCTGAACAGATTTTTTTCTTGTTGCAGTGACATAATTTCCGGTGCTGTGGAATCCATCAATATGACTTGCACTTCTGCATACCTGCAGCCTGCCTGTGGTTTACCTCAGCTTCACGCTGACTTCCTGGTTAAACTCCACACAGTTCCAGCGTTTGACTAGAACCTGAAGATCCAGCTTATTTCAGATGTGACGTGTGTTCCTGGAACATCCTAAACTAATAATACTGCCTTGGGGAAAAAAATCCCCTAACTGCCGGTCTGTGTCTGCTGGAAAAATAAACTCTCTAGATATCTGTGGAAATATAAATACAGCAGAAGGAGGACAGGTGGATTTAACACAAATATAAAACTTGGTGTCACTAAACACAAGCCTCCTCGCCGCTTCTCATTAATTAAGTGGAGATCAGCTGTGAGCTTCAGGTGATTGCAGAGTAAACACACCTGTAGCCAAGTGGGTCCATCTTCAGTACGTCCCTGCCCCACAGGCTTTTTAAACTTTCAGCTGAGGTAGAGATCACAGAGGATGTACTTCACAGAGTAGACTCTACCAGACCTCCTCTCTAAATTTAACTCCAGATTCTCTTCTCTCTGCCCCAATGTAAATAAATACTGATAATCCTACATTGAATCTGTTCTATGGTATGCGTTTGGGATTGAGCTTAAACTGACAGTTTCTCTGCTGTCTATGGTGACTTTATCCAGCGATGAGACGCCAGAAGTCAACTTTGGTAATCCTGTTGTTGTTGATGGCTGTCTCAGGTCACGTGTCGCTTGATAGATGTGCCTTTTGTTTTGTCTGTGCCGCCGGTCCGGGTGAATACAGGCCAATCAATTTTCATTTTGGAGCGGGAAAACAGAAACAGATGACGAGTTCTTTTTTCGTTTGAACAGAAACCGGAAACCTAGTACTGATTGCTTTCTCCGACGTAAGCTGGAAACACGAACGAAATAAAGAATGTATGTTTTAATTTTGGTTTTATGTTAACAGGAAATTGATAAATCTACATAGTTTTTTATTTTTATTTTGCCGCCGGGAAGTCACCCAATTACAGTATTAGGATCCGGAAGCTAGCACAGAGCTAGCCTAGCCACGAAGATAGTTAACCTTATAGCTATCTCCTACGTGAGCTAAAGTAAAAATATGGAGCAAGAAACACCCTGCTATGAGTCCATTCATGAAATGGTCAGTCCTTTTCAGCGTCTTCAAACAGCAAAAAGAATTAATAAGATTAGTTTTATTATTTTATTGGCAGCACTGAAAAGGACTGTGCCATCTTACAGGCAGGGATCCTGTGCTATCGCCCATTAGGTGACTTCCGGGCCAAATAAAATAATTTAATATCTGACACAGACGTATGGCCTGTAACTGATTTTTCTATTTTTCGTGATTGCAGCACAATACTATCTTTTTCTTGTTTTCTGATTTACTGTTCAACGAAATCAAAACGGCTCAGTTTTTGTTTCCGGTTTCTTTTTCCAAATGAAAAACGGAATTGGCTCATCATCTGTCTGTTTTCATGGACTGCTGGGCCATGTGTGTTCTGTTTCAATATCTGCAAAATAGAAAGAACTACGCAGCCAGCCACGTTTATTTAACTGTTCACTCCATCACCACAACTTTGTCGCTCATCCTACCAGTCTCAGATCTACTTCCACCGCAGTAAACATGTTGTAATATATTTGAGGCTTTTTAAAAAGCATCTGATGACATTCTGTACTATGAAATTACCACACCACGAACTGTGACATTTGTCCTCATTGCTTCACAGTATTTAGTGTTTCGTCCAGAACAATCTCTGATCAAACTGAGGCCAGCTAGAAGCTCACAGAGTCACAATATTCCTGAGCAGCCGCCACTCTCTGTTTCTCCATCCACCCGTCAGTGTAGACGGATGGAGCAGAGAGGTGAAGGCAGCAATACGTAACTGTTCAGCAACAT
>BRZM01000007.1:226988-271704 GCA_033238685.1 Lates japonicus | reverse complement strand
TGCCAGGTCTCATTGAATCATTTGAATAAATATATGAGGTGTGCAGGTGTAATGAGTGTGTACAGGTGAGGCTCTGAGAAAGAACCTGACCTACATCCACTTCAGACGAGCTCTGATCTCTTTATCCATTACAACTCTTTATTGGTCTTAGTTGAACATTCATATTTGAGCTCAAAAACCTGAGGACAGTAGAAAGTTTCAGTGAGTTGTTCAGTGACCATCAGTCTGTGTAAACTGAACTGTCATCGTATTGATCAGAGCAGAGGGGCTTGATTTACTGAACATAATCAAACTGCTCATCAGGATAAACTGCACAAAATATCGCATATTTTCACTGGTCCCAGCTTTACTGAGAATAAACCACCTCGTGATCACAGGAAACACCAACCTTCACACGCAGTCTCCATCCTGACGAGCCAGTTCACATGGTTTCTGGTTGATTTACCTCTGCTGCTGTGGAACCTGAGGGCACGAAGGACAAATTAAAATCACAAAGCTCCTGTTGTCTTATTGTGAACTGTACACTTTCACAGTTTCACTGATGTTCCAGCACCAAGCAGCAGAGTGTGAACTGACAACACAGCTGAGACTATAAATTCATTATTAATCTGCAGTTACTCTGAATGAATCAGTTAAACTCGAGCAAAATTAACAAACAGCTTCTGGTTCTAACTTTTTTCCTGCTTTTATTTGTCCTGTATTTGTAGTAAACTGAACTGAACATGAGTCCAATAAACGTCACGTCAGGCTTCAGGAAACTGACCTTTTATAGACTAAATAATTGATGCTGTATCTCTAAATATATTCTTATAACCCGAGTCATCCAGCTGGTGTAAACTGTTCTCTGTGATTCTTTTCTCTGCTGGTCCTCTGAGGATGAATCTCTCTGTCACAGTCTCTCAGAGCCGCCTGCACGGCTGCAGTTTACTTTGGACATGACTCACCAGACTTTGCCTCTGGCTACAAAATTAATAAATTTATCTGAACAGATTTTTTTTCTTGTTGCAGTGACATAATTTCCTGGTGCTGTGTGGAATCCATCAACATGACTTTGCACTTCTGCATACCTGCAGCCCTGCCTGTGGTTTACCCTCAGTCACGCTGACTTCCTGGTTAAACTCAACATGTCTGAGTGTTTGACTAGAACCTGAAGATCCAGTTTGTCTTCACATGTGACGTGTGTTCCTGGAAACATCCTAAACCAATAATACTGCCTTGGGGAAAAAAAATCCCCTTAACCGCCTGTCTGTGTCTGCTGGCAAAAATAAATCCCCTCAGATATCTGTGGGAAATATAAATACAGCAGAAGTGAGGACAGGTGTGGATTTAACACAAATATAAAACTTGGTGTTTGCATCAGCACATAAGCCCTCCCTGCTGCTTCTCATTAATTAAGTGGAGATCAGCTGTGAGCTTCAGGTGATTGCAGAGTAAACACACCTGTAGCTGGAGGGTCCATCTTTCAGTACGTCCCTGCCTCACAGGCTTTTAAACTTTCAGCTGAGTGTAGAGATCACAGAGGATGTACTTCACAGAGTAGACTTCACCAGACCTCCTCTCTAAATTTAACTCCAGATTCTCTTCTCTCTGCCCTAAATGTAAAATAAATACCGATAATCTCACATTGAATCTGTTCTGTATGAGACACACAACATGTTTGGGATTGAGCTTAAACTGGACAGTTTCTCTGCTATCTTATGCAGGACTTTTATCTGAAGTAGATGAGACGCTAGAAGTCAACTTTGGTAATCCTTGTTGTTGTTGTGATGGTTGTCTCAGGTCACGTGTCATGCTTGATAGATGTGCCTTTGTTTTGTCTGTGCCGTCGGTCCGTGAACATAAAGGCCAATCAATTTTCATTTTGGAGCGGGAAAACAGAAAACAGATGACGAGTCTTTCCCCGTTTTTCGTTTTGGAATAAGAAACCGGAAACGAAAAATGAGCTGTTTTCCGATTTGTGTTTTGGAACAATGAAATCGGAAAATAAAGAACGACTCGTATGTTTTAATTTTGGTTTTATGTTAACAGGGAAATTGAGAAATCTATTACAGTTTTATTTTTATTTTGCCGCGGAAGTCACCCAATGAACGACAGCATAGGATCCTCGTAAGCTAGCACAGAGCTAGCCCAGCTACGGCTATTAAAGCTAACCTTAGCTAGCTATCTCCGCCGAGCTAAGGTAAAAAAATAGATGAGCAAGAAACACCCTGCTATGAGTCCACATCTTCGTGTTTCGGTTGTCAGTCCTTTTCTGTGCTGCCCCAAAACAGCAAAAATAACTAGCTAAGATTAGCTTTATTAGCCTTAGCTGGGCAGCACTGAAAAGGACTGTGCTATCTTACAGGGATCCTGTGCTATCGTCCATTAGGTGACTTCCGGGGCGAAATAAAAATAATTTAATATCTGACACAGACGGTTTTTAAGCCTGTAACTGATTTTCTCATTTTTCTGTGATTAAAAAAAATAAATAAATACTGGTCTTTCTTTGTTTTCTGATTTCATTGTTCCAACGAAAATCAAAAAACGGCTCGTTTTTTGTTTCCGGTTTCTTTTCCAAAATGAAAAACGGGAATTGGCTCATCATCTGTCTGTTTTCATGGACTGCTGGGCCATGTGTGTTCTGTTTTGGCTTATTCTGTAAAATAGAAAAGTAAATCTATTTTTAAAAGCTTTCAGCTAATGTTTGCTTTAACTGTTCATCCATCACTCACAACTTTGTCATCGTTCATTCAACAGTCTCAGACGATTTCACTCATGCAAAGAAACATAAGTTTAGAATATACGTCTGAGGCTTTTTAAAAAGCAGACCTGATGACATTCTGTACTTATGAAGAAATGAACACACACTACGTAAACTGTGACATTTGTCCTTCATTGCTTCACAGTGTTTTCTAGTGTTTCTTGTTCCAGAACAATCTCTGATCAAACTGACAGCGGCTGAAGCTCCTTTGTTAACAGGAGGTCACGTCATTCCTGAGCAGCCGTCACTCCTCTGTTTCTCCATCCACCTGTCAGTGTAGACGGATGGAGCAGAGAGGTGAAGGCTTCTGTGCGTTTACCTTCATGACTTCATCAGAAAAACTGGAAGAAATTTTCCTCTGAGAGACTTCCGTGTGACGAAGCTGAAAGTCTCTGTCACGAGGTTTGAGCTGATAACTGTTCTGTTTCTAAAGGATCGGATTTATATCTCTTCCTGAATCACTGATCACTGTTCCTGTTCCTCCTTTTCTAAGAAAACTTCCATCACTTGTTCAGTGGAAAAATGAAGTTCAACTGACCCGAATATAAAACAAACTAAAAGCTAAAAACTCTGACTTGTATTAAAAAGTCTTCAACTAAACCAGGACTGAAGTGGATGTAATCAGTTACTTCAGTGACCTCTGACCTGGTGTTTCAGTTTTGTCAGGAGGGCTAAACAGTGAGATCAGATTAGTGAGTGTAGGCAGCAGCTCGTTCTCCTGTCAGAGCGTTACACAGGTCTGAGGAGCAGCTGAGTGAATCCACGGACTCATCGGTGTCTAAACGTGACCAGATTCTTTCCACAGGATCAACAGGACGTTTCTTTAGAGGAGGACGTGAAAAATCAGCATCAGCATCAGATTTTGTGTCAGTGACGGAAAGTTAAAGTCCTGATTTACATCACTGCTCTGACACGTCTGACCTCTGACCTTTATCCTTTCCTCTTTCCTGTTTACTTTGTCATCTGACCTTTATGTTTACATTTAACTGACTGGATGTTTCTTTAATGAGCTCCTCTGCTGCTCACATCAGTTAACCATCATTAGATTTACTCTGCAGCTCCATGATGTTTTAACTGGACAAATAAAGACAGAAAACACTGCAGGTCATCAACTCATGTGCCTAGATAGTTTATTACGTCAGAAACAATACTGTTATCAGAACTGTAATGTCCTGATCTGACAACTGAACCCACTGCTTTTAACATCACTGAAGTTATTTCATAACTTTACTTCGTCAGTTAAAATTTTACATGAAACATACGATTAACCGGTAAAGCATGGTACATTAAACTTCTCATTTCAATATAAAGTGCAGCTGTTACTGCTCAAACTGCTGCCTACAATGCATCAATAATGAAAACACCATACTGTAAAATCTGTGTAAATGTAATGAGTAGTTCTACTGCTGCAGATCTGACACAAATCAAAATAAACTCCACGTTAAACAGACAGAAGCCGCTCAGAATCAAATGCGACCTGGAGCAGGAATGCTGCCAGGTGAGATTTACCTCCTCACTACAGTTTGTTAAAGGCTCACAGTGTTTTACCTGGGGGTAAAAGCCCCTCCTCCACTGTTTTCATTTCAAACAGGAACAACATGAAAACAATAGCTGGTCTTTAAATAAATAAACTCCACCACTGAAGCATTTAAACTGTTTAAACTCCTCAGACTCTTTACTGAAGTAAAAGTACCATGATATAAAACTACAAGTAAAAGTACTGCATTCTTAATCCTTCCTAAGTACACAACTATTCTCAGTAACATGTACTGAAAGTATCCAAAGGTGAAAGTACTCACTCTGCAGGTGGAGCTGATTTTAACTTCTTTATATTCAGTTAGATACTTTAGTCCAGTTTTTCCCAACCTAGGGCCTGGGCCCCTCCTCAGGGTCACCAGGTAAATCTGAGAGGTCATGAGCTGTTTTCAGGTTTTGGACTCTTTTCTTTTTTAACATGATATTAGGTGATTAGATAATTAGACCTCAGATGAAACCATGAGAGAAAGATGGAGAACCACCGGTTTGATCAGAAATAAACAGTATTTACTCTTTCTCTGTTTTTATGTGAAATCCAAACCTACAGCCGTCAGATACATGTAATAAACTACAATACATTACAACTACCTAAGTACAGTCTATGAGTTAATGTACTTTTTTCCTGACATGTCTGATGATGTGAGGTGAAACAGGTGATTTGTGTTGAGGTATGGGGCGTGTCCTGAACAGGTAACGATTGTCATAGAGGTAGAGAGAGGTGTGTGTTGGAGGGAGGGAGGAGGGGAGAGGAGGTTATTTATGCCAGAGCAGATGAGTTGATATGGACTTTCAGTTATGGCTCTGTACAGGGTGATCTGTGTGGTGACTCTGCTGACTCTCCTGACGCCAGGTAAGGACTCTGTTCACTGTGCACACCTGAACCAGTCATGTTTGAGATCTGGGTTGTATAAGAGGGAAAACAGTGATGAGGAAGTAAAATCTCTGAACTAAGTTAGAGTTAGAGCAGCTGTGAAGCTCTGATCCTGCAACAACTCCAAATGTGTTGAAAGAAAAATGTTTAAAACAGATTAAATCCAGGAGAGACGGGAAGAGGAGAGAAGTAAGAACAGTGTTGAGTTAAATTCTCTAAAACCTCCAAAGCTGAGGATTTCTAAAGGGCAGAAACAGCCACATTCATTCCAAGTTTAAAGAGGAATCTGAATCTGCAGAGTCAGCTGTGACTTTAGTTTTGTCAGATAAATGTGGAGGAATAAAAAGTGAAAAGTTTCCCTCTGAGCTGCTGCAGAGAAAAAAGAAGAAAGACTTTAAAACTGTTGAGGAATAAACACATGTTGTTCTGAACTCCAGGCTCAGTTTAAACAGTTTCTTTGTACAGCAGATAATGATTATGTGAGATGCATCAGGACATCACAGGAGGTTAGAGAGCAGCTGAGTGAAATTACAGCTGTCACTCATTAATACTGTACAAGCTGTAATTCTGTCAGTCGCCGTAAATCAGTCGTATCCTGTCATCAGATTCACTGAGCATTAAAACAGAGAATCAGCAGATTTAGGGGAAAATGGAAAATATGTTTCATTTATTGCAATTTTTAAGAAACAGGTCTGTGATTCTAATTTTATTTCGCCGCATGATAACGAATGTAAAGCTTGTGATCACATGATTAATGCTCTCTTTATCACAGCGGGGATTTTGTTCTCATGACTGAGACTGATAACGACGCAAAATCCTCCACTCACACAAGATGATTTAATAAATTAAACCCATTAGAGTTTAATTAATATCCCCTGACTGAGTAATATATTCTCTGTCAAAGACAACAAACCTCTTAATGAACTCTTTCAAACTGATCATTTGTGGCTTTAATATCAGCTTTAGTATCTGTAGCGGGGGACGTGTTGAGAGGTGAACACGATGTGACCACAGATTTCGTCACATCTCACACACATTGTGTACAACAGGTGGGTTTCAGGTTGACATGGAGCCACACCTCGTTAAGTCCATGATTGCAAAACTGATGCTGATTACCGAGTATTTACTGTCAGGACAAAAAACTCTGGAGCGGAAACATCACATCAAATCATATCAGAGTAAATCCTGTTTTACACTGAAGCATTTACCAGAATAATTCACTTCAAACCATCATTTTACAGAAAGGCCTGCTCCTAAAAAAACATCCAGGACCACAGCGTTTTTAAGCCTTAATGAAACAGATGTTTTACCCAGCCTTTAATAAATGCCAAAATACAGATGAAATTCTAATTTCAAGTCTTAATAATCAGGCTCTGATCGCTGCAACATATGTCTGTTTCTTCATTATTTACTATTGTTAGATAAGGTACAGAGAGATGATAGAGTTACAACACACTGCAGCACCAGACTCCGTACAGTCTGATTCCCACAAACCACACTGACTTTAAACAGAGACTCTGGTGAATCAGTGCTGCGTTAAAAGTCAGAGAGATGGAGGCAGTTTGGTCCAAAATGAAGCAGCAGAGACCAAACATCCTGATCTCAGTTCTGTCTCCTTTCAATGACTTTTATTTACAGCTGATTTCCAAATGTTAATATGTTGTTAATGATTTTATCTGACAGGGCACAAAGAGGTGTCTGTGTTTGAACAGTGATGTGTTCACTGTCGAGTGAACACACAGGTAAATTTTTACAGTGTGTTTCTGGACATTTTCGTGTCCGTGTTTAAGAAAGACTTTAACTCCATCATGGATCGTTAGCAGCTGTGTCAGCGCTGAGATGTCGGCACAGATAAAGTCAGTGAACGCCTCAGTCTCTGTTGTCACACACCATGGTGGCTACAAACAAATAAACGGACCTGCTTCAGTAGAAAGTGTGTGTTCAGCAGACTGGACAGCGTGCAGCTGAGAGCACGTTAACAATCCTCTGACACGAAGCAGAAAAACCAGTTTGAGGGGACATTACATGGCATGTTGCTACACAACAATTAGATCCGTTAAAACAACACGACAAAAGGTGTAAAAGGTGGTTGTTAACAGAGGGAAACACGCAGAGTATTCACCCACTCATAAATAAATAAGAGCAGACTCATTGTTCCAATCCAAAAGAGCTGTAATTTCCTTAAATTACAGCTTGTAAAATCAAGATTACATAACAGGCTGTGTTGACACTTAAATGAATAGTTGTTTAATCTATCGGCAGAACATTTATTTCTTAAGCAAAAAAGTCAAAGTCAGTGTTTGTTGTTTCCAGTGTCTCAGCTGTGAATATTTCCTGGTTTTCTTTGTCATTCTTTCTGAATATGTTTGGACCAAACAGCTGAGGACATTTGAAGACGTCACTGTGGGATTGTTTTCCTCTCATGATAATACGAGTCAGGTTAGGTTAGGGCCAAACATCTACATGTTTCATCTAATTAAAAATAGCCCTGGGTATTGATCACAAACAAAGTATTTTATTTTCCTGCTGTTTGTAGAACCCATTTATGAGCAGCAGTAAATTACAGGATGAAGTCTTTTGTGTTCATGATGATTTCTGAAGGAATGACATCTAAAACAACTGCAAGCTCCTTTTCTGTGACTGGAAGATCAGCACATATAGAACAAGAACTACCACTTTATATAAATACAGAGCTGATGTTTCAGGAGTTTTTCTTTTCTGTTTTTCAGAGTCTCACTCGCAGCTCAATGGTAAGTCAAAGTTTCTCTGTATACGTTCTTTACTTTCTTTGATCATTTTTTGACCTTGTGAACACGTTGTTGTTGTTTTATTGTTCCATTATCATCTATAGAACTCAGACAAATTCTGAAATGAGATTAGTTTTACAGCTGTTACTCAGTCGCAGCACACTCAGTGTATAATCCTAAATCTGTATCAGAAACCACAGGTAATCAGGGCGACGCTCACTCACCATTTGATCCTCTGTCTCCTCAGTGTGCGGTCAGCCTCCACTCAACACCAGGATAGTTGGTGGAGAGGTGGCCCCTGAAGGCAGCTGGCCCTGGCAGGTCAGCCTGCACAGCTCCAGCTCTGGGTCTCACTTCTGTGGAGGATCCCTCATCAACAGGCAATGGGTCCTGACTGCGGCTCACTGTGTCCCAAGGTGAGTAGAGAGGGGGGAGCTGCAACGAAAAACAACAGACTCAGTAAGACAGGGGTTCCCAACCTGGAGGTCAGGGCCCCTCAAAGCGGTCACACGATAAATCTGAGGGGTCTCTCTTATAAACAGTTCTGTGTGTGTCCTCTGATCACCTCAGCGGCAACCCGAACGGTCTGGTTGTGTATCTCGGGCGCCAGAGTCAGGAGGGATCCAACCCCAACGAGGTGTCTCGGACAGTGACGCAGATCATCAATCATCCTGACTACAACTCAGGTACCAGTAACAACGACATTTCCCTCCTGAGGCTCTCCTCGCCGGTCACTTTCACCAACTTCATCATGCCCGTCTGCCTGGCGGCCTCGAACAGCACCATCCATGCCGGCACTGACGCCTGGGTCACCGGCTGGGGAACCATTGGATCTGGAGGTGGGTCGTGAACGTGTTTTCTCAGATACATATGAAACAAATCTGGTTTTTCATTCTGGTTTGTAGGGATACCTTTCTCTAAATCTGTCTGTGGCTTTAGCAAACACACAGATTTGGATTTACAAAGTCATTTTTTAAAATACTTTAAATTGTATAAATTGTAAAGTCTGTTTGGTTGCTGGCAGTCTTCTTCGCTGCCTTTGTGGCATCATTACTACAATTTTTTTTTGCGCAGTAGTGCCACCTACTGGCGAGCCACAGAATAGTATGAAACTAGCAGCATGGGCTAAGACATTTTAAAACCACATTTAGGAACTTTTAGGTTCAGTCTTGACTTGTGCTGCAGATATACTGATGTTGTATTTGACCACGTTTTAACTGAAGCTGTGTTTCTGTAGTGCCCCTTCCTTCACCACAAAACCTGATGGAGGTGGAGGTGCCGATTGTGGGGAACAGACAGTGTAAATGTGACTATGGAATCAACACAATCACAGAAAACATGATATGTGCTGGATTACGAACTGGAGGGAAGGACTCCTGTCAGGTGATTATTCCACCTCCTGTGTTTGTCAGATTTTACCTCCGGCAAAGATTCCCTCTCCTAAATGTTCCTCTCCTCACAGGGGGATTCAGGCGGACCGCTGATGAGCAAGCAGGGCGGGCGCTGGATCCAGGAGGGGGTCGTGAGTTTTGGAACCGGATGTGCTCTACCCAAATTCCCAGGAGTCTACACCAGAGTGCAGCGGTATCAGACCTGGATCAACAACCAGATCACCAGCAACCAGCCGGGCTTCATCACCTTCACCTCCACGGGGACTGACAGTGACCTGAGCGTCACCTGTCCGGGCCTGCCGCCACCTCCAACCACGGTCCCTCCAACAACCACAGCCAAACGTGAGTGCCTGTCCAGACTTCGTAGAAAATGATTTGTAGTTCTGTGGGTCTCTCTGGTCTTACACCTCCACTGTCTACCTGCTCTCCCTCCAGCTGTGGTCTGCGGCCAAGCCCCAATGAACTCACGTATTTTGGGAGGAAGCTCGGTGGCGTCAGCTGGTGTGTGGCCATGGATGGCGAGCCTACAGAAGAATGGAAGTCATGTGTGTGGTGGGACTCTGGTGGCCGTGGACGCCGTGCTGAGCAACGCCAACTGTTTCTCAAGGTGAGACACCTGGAGTCACGTTGTGCATAGAATGATTCTGCTTCTTCTGTTTGGGCTGCTGCCCCCAGATACTCACTACACCAGCACCAATAGTCCCCAACAAATGCGCTATTTCCTCCTGTTTTTTTAAGGAAGTTTTAGGAAATAACTGTGAGGTTTTTAACGATTTACCTCTTCGGTGAAAGCCACAGACAGAGAATGGAAGCCAGAAAGTCTTCAGAGACAAACGAAGTGTTGGTTTGGGTCTTTTCTTGGGAACTGTTGACAGAAAGAATATTTTCACCTTTGTCCTTTCAAATTGTAGAAAACCAGATTAAAAAAAGCAAAAGTATAAAAAGCTGAACCTGTAGAAGTCCAGTCCTTCGGATGTGTTGAGTTCTCCTCAGTCCTAACTGAGCTGATGTTCTCTCCTTCAGTTCACCCAATCCGTCTGAATGGACCGTCGTCTTGGGTCGATTGAGGCAGAATGGATCCAATCCCTTTGAGGTGACGCTGAAGGTCACAAACATCACTCTGAGCAACCTGACGGGGTCGAATGTAGCAGTGCTGCATCTGGCAACTCCACCCACCCTGTCTGACTACATCCAGCCCATCTGCCTGGAGAACGGACGAACCTTCAGCACGGGGACGACGTGCTGGGCTGCCGGCTGGAGCTCTGGGCGAGGAGGGGGTGAGTCCACGGTTAACGGTTACCTGAGTTTCTAACCAGGTGGAGCCAGTATCATTTTCTCATTGCAGAGAGACTCCAGAGACTCTCGGGACCTGAGTCAAAGTCCTGTTCTATTCATTTATCTCACGTACTGTTTCTAAGTTCAGAGTGAGCTGGAGTACAATAGCAAAACTGGCATAATATTTTGCAAGCTGCAGTCAGGAGAGAAGGCCTCTCCGCTCAGTAGATAACTCTAACTGTGATACAGTACCAACCTTGAGGGCAGAATCGGATCCAGCCCAATCCCCAGACAATCATGCAAAACCACGGTAATCATCAGCACTGCTGGGAGGGATGTCAAGCTCCCAGATATTCCAGCACCTGGTGACAGAACCAACAAGACATAACTGCATCTAAACAAGAGCAGAGCTGAGGAGATAATACATTATATGTGAATGATTTTTAACCTGCATTATCTCTGTCTGAGAAGACATGTTTGACTATCCACCGA
Organism: Lates japonicus; assembly: GCA_033238685.1. Classification (NCBI taxonomy): domain Eukaryota; kingdom Metazoa; phylum Chordata; class Actinopteri; family Centropomidae; genus Lates; species Lates japonicus. The sequence goes on along the minus strand of BRZM01000007.1, from coordinate 260,652 downwards.
GATCACATCTCTGCAGAATTCTGACTGAGAAATAAACAGATGGGGATAAGACCTGGTTATTGTTCAAACCTCAGTTTATTATCCTCTGCTGAGCATTCTGCAGATAAATGCATAATCACTTGATTATTTTCTCAAATTGTTCCATGCAGAACTCATTCACCACCAGCTGTGAGTGGGGTATGTTAAATGTTATGTTTAGTATAGATAGTAGTGGAAAGTAACTAAGTACTTTTACTGAAGTCCTGTTTTGACCAGACAACGGTCCAAACGTTTTAAAATATTTTAAGATAAATCAAGTATTTAAAGGAAAAGCAGAGAGTCCTCACATGTGAAAACCTGGAACCATCTTTATATTAAAAAATGACTTAAACGATTATCAAAATATTTTCTATTGATTCAATCTGAAACAAAACATCATATTTTATAGACTCTTCATATAGTTGAATGTTGAAATATTAATTTGTAAAAGTAAGTGAAGGTGTAAGATAAATGTAGTGAAGTAGAAATGAAAATAACGTTAAAATGAACTTAAGTACAGTACACTCAAATGAAGTAAAGGAAATATTTGAATAAATGTTTTCTACCACTGCAAGTAAAAGTACACAACTGGCTGTTAACAATAAAGTGCACTCGTGTATAGAAGTACATGTGGTGATGAGTTAAATACTCCTGAAAGTATAAGGATAAAAAGAAAAATGCATGTGAATCAGAGATAACAGTGAGTGAAGCTAACTGGCAAAATGGAAGAACGTCCGCTAACGTCTCACCGCTCTGTGAGGTCCCGTATTTTCATAAATGAGTCATAAATATCGACGCCGGCAGATAGAGGTTAAGTCACATTCTTCGTTTTATCGTTTATAGTGAAAAAGACCATTTCTAGTCCCCGCTACCGAGAACAAACCGAGGTTGGCTTATGGCGGCAACTGCGTTACCATGGAGTCAGACGGATCGGGAAGGGACAAAATGTGCGCATGACCGGGGAAAACGAAAGCTCGACCTACTAGTGTGTTAAGTTGTTTAAATAGTTTTAATATAATACTCGACATGCATTGAAAATAAACATATTGTTCATAATAAAGAACTTTACAAAAGGTAATTTAATTTAAAAAATCTCTAAATGTGATCTTATGTAATGAAATCTACACTTCATGTTTTAAAACTAACAAGATGAACAAACCCTAAATCAGATCAGAATTTGCTGTGACCCTCTTTTGTCTTTAAAACACCAGTTCTCCTTTGTGCACTGCACAGTTTTTCAGGTACACAGCACCGTATACACAAGCAAATAAATAAATAACATTTCTATGGTCATAAAATTAAATCTAAGGAATGTAGTTTCTCCTGATGTGTGTCATTGTGTGGGTTTAGAAACTCACAATGTTTTGTTATTTTGTATTTTTCAAAATGTAGGAAAACTGAACTTTCTGCTCTCCACCAGTTTGTGGTGGGCTAAAACTAAAAACACCCAGATGAATACAAAACACAGGACAGGCTCATCAACTGCAGAAATTTATTAGACCAAATGTGGATTTTGCAAAATGAACACTCTCCATCACCTTAAGTCACAGGAGCACAATTGACCTGGCCATGGCTTTAATTTTTACTGTATTATTACTTCAGCATCACTACTTAACTTGTATTTATAAATTATTGCATTATAGAAATTAAAGTTTCAAGTGTCTGTAACCACAGGCTTGGTATGAATTTGTTCTTAGACCAAACAAGGCTAGTCAACAACCAGAGTGGGAAACTAACTTCATTTACCAGTAAATCCATCTAGAATCATACTTGAGGTCAGCACCACAGAGCTACACCAGAGCCAAAGATTACCAGCATCTGATTTGATTTCCCACTCTAGAGGGTTCATCTGATCACATAGTTTGGAATCTCGCATTGGCAGCAAAAAAACAAATGCAATTAGAAAAATGTGCCATTAAATAAACAGAAAAATTAATAATCCAGATGAGGTGGTGGAGACAGTCAGTACTTTACACAATCTCTGCTCTGTAAACTTAGAGCAGGCAGCTGGACATGTAAACACCACCAGTGGGATTTTGAAACAGACCGAAAAGAGGGAAATCACTCATGTTGGCAACCCTCTTTTCCCATCCTCCCACCTGCAGTCTTAGTTCTACATTTACCCACTTCAGCAGTAAACAGTTATAACATCTGTGACCCTCCTGTACACACCCAGCCCCCACCCCGTTCCCCATGACACCACTCCACTCCAACATATGGAGACTCATCGTTTTATTGAAACACCTTGAAGTACAAAACAAAAAAGTTACATGAAACGGTGCCTCCTTATTGTGGCACAAGACCTAAAAAGAAAAAAAAATTTTAAAAGGAAATAAACAAGGGGGGAAAGGAAGGAGGAAGTGTGTGTGTGGGAGGGTCATCACCACTCATCCCTGATGTTGTGTGGAGCTGCAGTGGTGTGTCTTTGTTAGAGCGAGCCTGCCCCCTGGTGTTGTAGGGAGGCGGTGGTGTTACAGAGTCTCATGTTTGTCAGAGGTAATTCACGTGTTAGCTAGTAGGAGCCAGTGGGGCAGCAGGGGGGGTGAGGGGGGAGGAAGAGCAACAGCAGCACATAGGAGGAGGGGAGGAGAGGGGGAGGGGGGAGTTTAATGGCCTTCCAGGAGAGATGGGGAGAGGGCTGATTTGCAGCTTCTAGAAGCCGTGGACTTTGAGCTGCTCCTCCTTGGCCAGGTCAATCTGTAAAGAAGAAACAGGAGATTTGATCAGTGAAAACGACCTCTGACCTCTAGTCTGCCTACACCCAGTCAGCAGTGTCCTACACAAAGCAGGAAAACAAAAACTCTAAAATATCACACAGCAAGTAAGACTCACCTCAATGAGGAACTGGCAGATATTCTTGCGCTGGTCTCCCTGTAGCTGGATCACTTCACCATACTCTGGGTGCTCAATCACTGTCCCATTGCAGGCAAACTTCTGTTGGGGTCAAAACAGACAAAACAATGAGCCAGAGTTGTCAGAGCCAGCAAACCATGACACACACCACCTTGCATTATTAATTGGTAAACACCTGGCAGTCTACCATAACAACTAAGTACTGCTTTTTTCGGCCAGAATTTGCATCAACTCTAGACCGCACCCCAAGCTGTTACCTTCTTGAAGGCCTTGACTAGCTTCTTCTTGTCATAGTCGGCGGAGATGCCCTGGACAGTGGTGAGGGTCTTCCTGCCGTTCCGCTGTTGGATTCTTATGTGGATGTAGTCCTCTGTCCCGGCTGGGAGGCGGTCATCACCCTTAGTTGCATCAGCAAAGGGGTCTAGAGGGGAAGAGAGCAGCATTGTGAGAACAGCTATAAAACAACCTATAAAACAAGGACTACATCGCCCATTGCTTGACATTTTACCAGTTTACATTATTAAATGCTGTATTCCCCTCCCCCATGTCCCCTTGTCCTAAAGACAACGCTGCCAAATCGGCTTCACATATTCCCTGATTTCATCTGGCACATCTCTTTGGAAGTGTCATATTTCAGATGAACTGCGCAGACGTACAAGCTAAATATACAGCTTAACAGCTTACTGAAGTCTGGCAGGGTTTGTTAACCACTGCTAAGCGGTACCCTTCCGCCGCTGAACACGACTATGTTCGGAATAATAGCAGAGTCATGGCGTGCTAACTTTCATTTTCGTAGTATGGACCAAAGTCAAATACAAAGTATAACTAAGTGAGATACACGTTGGCTGAATTTTGATGCAGAAATACCATTTTCTGATCAAAGCCAACACAGCTGAATAATAAGCTAACGCGCTAACAGCAAAATGTAGGCCCAATGGCGGCCGTTTTAACGTTAGCAAAAGAGAAGTCCAGATTGACAAATATATACAGATATGATTTCATTATGACTTAGATATCTATGTTGAAATGGACACTTTGAAGACCAAACATCACATTAAATAGCTAAATCGGCCATAAAAATAATAAAACCTCGACGTAAGGTAAAAGCTTAACGTTAGCTTTGCTAGCACTCGCCCTTCCCCCACCTTGTCTCTGTTCGGTTTGATAAAAACGACTTACCAAAAGTTTGGAGGTTCTGGATAGCGGACATACGATAAGATTTGCTTTCCTTTCGGATAATAACTTGGTTAGCGAGCGGTTCGTCGGCTAACTTTGACTTTTCTGTCGTTCCTGGTTTTCGCCTTTTCGCGGGGACTACACTCGGCTCTGCTTCGTAGGATCTCACAAAATGGAGCTCGTCCTGTTCGTAACAGTGGAAAACAAGCCTTTATAGCCCCGCCCCGAAACTAACGTCAGTACGTCGCTGACGTAGGAACAGGACGCCGCCAGCAGCCACGCCTTATTATTTCTCAACTTTACTGGAAAGGTGACGTCACCATGCCAGAATTCAGTCATCTTCATCTACAGGAAAATTACCAAAACAAATGAATGCACTTTTATAATACTCAATAATAATTATTTTTTAATATTTCAATCATAACAACAATAATCTATCGGGAACTTTAGGATCTTCTGCTCTGAGAAGGTCATTGTGTCAGTTTCCTGTGAATAGGAATGGGTTTCTTTGGCTAATTTTATATTCATGGATGGACTCAGGAACAGGTCCAGGGGTCTCTGGGCCAGAACCAGATTCACCATAACCCCAGAGGAATGCACAACAATACCAAAGCCAAACGACCACAAAGAGACCCAAAATGACCACAGGCTGCAGTACTGTCATATTAAGAAATGAGTGAATTAATATCAGTTCTCTCTTCTGAGTGATGAATGTAGTCATTAACATGGTAATATTAACATGTCATAAACCATTTTGTCCCTGAAGTAATTTAATCTGAAAAGGATTTTCCTAAAATATCTGCTTTTTCTCTGTCAGAGCTTCTTCTAGTATGACACTCGTGGAAAACAGGTTTTTAATTCTGTGAGACACTTCTCCTCGTTACAATTAAAATACTGTGTGAATGTCAATAACATGATCATCAATTTGACCCCAGTGACACAGATTCAACCACTGAATGGAGGCAAAAAGCCTTGTGTGTGTTTGTGTACTGCTGAGCAAACCACATATTTTGTTATAGAAAATACAACCACTGCAGCAAACACTTTCTTCAAAATGCTGATGCTTATTTATTGTTTTATAAATTGAAAAAAATCTGGCCTGTGCAAACCCACTGTCAGTACAGGTTTGTTTCTTCACTGTCCTGACTGACTGCAGGACATTTGTGTTTCTGCTGATATTTAGTGGAATCCACGCTTCCCTCTGTCTGCAGTGTTTCCTGTGTAACTGGCTGCCACACAAACCCAAAACAGAAGATTTCCACTCCCGTGCTGAACAGTTGGTGCTCTCTTCACAAAATGCTGCTCCTTTTTTCCTTCAACATACCTTTAGTGACTGTGGCCAAAGAGCTCAATCTTGTTATTTATTAAGTAATCTATTACAACATTTTTAACTTCTGAATACCCGTGACCTCCCAAACGCCTATATCTCCATAAATAAATAAATAATACAAACAGTAATCATACAGATAAAAATCAGCAGCATACAATCAAAAGTAAACACATAAACATTCACCATAATTCAGAAATATTCTGTGCATGCACTGACAGACAGGTGCTGTAAGTGTACATGATGGGTTTGATATGAGACAATAAACTGCAGTTGGACTTCCTGAGCTGAGGATTATTGACCCTCTACAGCCTCAGGGTTGTTCTTCAATATTTTCCTCATTCTCTTTGACATCACTTTAGGATTGTCAGGTTTAAGCGCATTGGCTTCTCTGATAAGCTCAACTGATACGCTGCCTTTTTACTGGCAGGTTTGTTGCCACTGGGTCTGGATTTCAGTGACTGGATCAGGACCAGGTCTCAGCACTGAAACGAAGCAGCACTGGAGCCAGAGATGTTTCCAGAATTCGGAATGTGTAAGATGAGAATTTTGTTTCAGACGGTTAAAAGTAACTATATGATCATCTTTGTATGGATCCTTTGATTCAGCAGGGTTTTAAATATGGTCTTCACTCCTGCAAGACATTCAATGTTCACCCCAGCACTGATGTTTAAGTGGGTCCTGAATGCACCGATGGTTGCATCAAGTGCATCCACTCAGGACTGAAGGGGTTTGATGGAGCTGTGAATCAGTGTTTCCACGTCTTCTTCAGGATTCACCTGATGATCGGCCGGTCCTGTTGTTAGCAGATCATGGAGCCACCTTCAAGAGCGATGATATTAGGAGGTTTTATGTCTAAACATGAGGGGGTTAATATCAAGGAATTTACAGTCATGTCCTCCAAGGAGCTCAATCAAAGTTCCTTCTGAGTCACAATGTCTCCAGCTCAAGGTAAACTTCATCTGTCTGCACTCGTTTCCAACACGACTCTCGTCTCATCCAGATGTTTCTTTGACTTCAGATGTCGACTTGTCTGTTGAGGTGTCCGCCTCAGGTTTCCTTCTGACTCGTCCATGTAGACCCTGTTTGTTCAGGCAGCGCTGCACAGTGGAAGGATGCACCATTACTCCTGCGTCAGCTAAACCCTCCTGCAGGTCCTTCGCAGTCATGTGGGGATTTTGCGTTGCCTTTCTGCAGAGGAGACGAGCGGTTTTATCTGAAATCTTTCTTGGTCGTCCAGATCTTGGCTTGACTTCCACAGTTCCCCTTATCTTCCATTTCTTAATGACGTTGCGGATTGTGGAAATTGAGAACCCAAAGCGCTTTGATATCTTCTTATAGCCTTTCCCTGATTTGTAGGCATCAATCAGCTTCAGTTTCAGATCCTCACTCAGTTCAATAGAGGAACCCATGGCTGTTATTGTGAGGTTTGCTCAGCCAGGTCAATCTGAGAAGAAGAGTCAAAAGATTTAGTCAGTGAAAACAACTTCTGATCCCTGGTCTGTGCCTCAAACACCAGACACCCTGGTGGTGAAACTGTGATTTTTTTATAATGAAATGACCTACTTCAGAGAGGAACTGGCAGATATTTGTGCGCTGGATCACTTCATCATACTCTGGGTTCTCAATCACTGTCCCACTGCAGGCAGACATCTGTTAGGGTCAAAACAAAACAAGTCAGTGTTAACAGAGCCTCTTTTACATGTCTGGATAATTCATTAAAGTCATGTTGAAGGGAATTAGGTGGGTGGAGAGCTACGATCAGCTCTTCCCCCATTAGGTTTAAATTTCCTTTCAGTAAATAACTTGTGCTTCAGTTTCTGCTGGAATCAAGATGATCGCAACTGGCTCTCATCTGGCTGTCGCTCACTCTGCTTAGAGGATATCTGGGCCTCTCTCAACCCTCCCCTGTGCTGTAGCTGGAGGTTCTTTCAGTCTGCTGCAGTGCAATGTTGGGTGTTTTTTGCCCTCTGTATTATACAATGAAAATAAAACAATAAGCTTTATTATAAAATATTAAACTGCAGGCTACATAAAGCTGAGAAATGAGAAAATCAACAGGTGGTTTTACTTAATTTACTGTTATAATACTGGGTTAATGCTGCTTGTGTGCTTTTAGAGTAAATAAGCAAAACTCTACCGACTCATGTAGGCGAGCAGGACTACACATTAACCAGGAAGTGATTTAAGGATTTTAATTAAAACGCAAAACAATTAGCAACAGATAACAGACGCTAAATGTTGTGTGAGCTAACCAAACTGCGGCAGCGGGTCTCTCTAAAGTGCACAGGCAGCAGAAATCAGGAGTAATACCCACTGACTGAGTCTACTGTCGGTACACGAACGAATCCGATGAGACCCGAAGCTCGCAGACGGCATTCTTCGGCGTACAGGCGGCAGTTCGGCTTGTACGGAAAGGGGGTTGCAAAACGGTGCCGGTTTATTGAATCTGTACACGTGAACGCACCGGAGGAGGAAGATAACGGTTAAAATTAAGACATCAATCACGGGTTTACGAACTGAAAACCAAACACACGGTTCCTCCTGATCAGTTTTATATGAAAGAATATTCGCTATTCACCACAAACCACATCAGCAGTTGTGGAACCGCCCCCAGAGTCTTTAGCTAGCACCAGCTAACACCCGCCCTGCGCCTTCTTCCTCTCACGATTCAGATTGATAATAATGACTTACCAACTCCTCTCTCCCGTCCAAATATAACTTTTTATTTCTGATTCTGATTTTTTTTTCCGTCTTTTAACAGTGAAGATGTCCGGACAGATGCGTACGCCTCACCTCTTCTTCGTTTTTTATTTTTCCCCCGAAAAAACAAAATGGCGCCTTACCGCCACCTACTGGTGTGGAGTGCGTATCGACACTAAATTTGAGCTAAAATAAAATACAATTCCTGAACTCTTCTCCCAGCTTCATTTCTCTGACAATGAATCTTTTTGTGTCTTGAAATGAAAAAAATATCTTCTAATTCATTTCCTTTAATTCCAGTATGTGCTGGTGTTCATAGAAATATCACACTCACACCCTTCATTTAAATTTCATATATCAAAAATCTGGTGATTGTTTAATGGCTACATCTCAATCAACCTTCTCCCCACATAAAACCCAGCTGCAGCAAACAGACATTTAAAATCACCCTTCTTCTAATGTTAATGCAGGTCATTTTTTACAAAATAGAAAAATAAATTAACTGTTGGAGTTACATTAAATTAACTGTAGAATGTGTGAAAGTTTGGGCACCCCCAAATAAAGTGAGTAATAAAAGAAGAGGCCATCATAGTGAAAACACCAAATCTTTAATGAAAGTCACATGTATCTATCATGACCACATGGGGAAAAAACATTTCATCGTACAAAAGGTGAGACTGTAGCGACCGTACCACTGGTAGTCACAGGAGCATTCTGGAGAATACTGGATACATCCAAGCACTCAGCAGAGCAACACGCCACCTTAACAGCTAACCAGCAATACTCAACTGCTACACAACTGCGCCTAGTGCACAAAAAAACATACAAGCAGGATTAGGATCAAAAAATGAAAAACGAAACAAGACACTGTCTAAAGTCCAGTAAATGATGACCTGTAAAATTAAAGAGATGATTTAAGGAGATGAGATTAACTGACCTGACACATTCTTTAAACTGACTTTACCCCCGCTTTCCACCTCAGTCATTTTACTGTACGTCATAAGTAATTCTATCAAACACAGCCTGACACAGACGCCCTGAGCTGCAGCAGTTAAAGACTGTGAGGAAGCATTTAATGTAAAGTTTGTGAGGGCTAACTTCAATTTAATGAGATGTGTGCACTGATACACTGTAAATATGTGTTACAAAAACAACTCAGGAAAAGGAAAAATGGAAATTAAAGCAACATTTCCTCATGTTTACTGTGGTTTATGCCACTTTGGATGTTTCTTTCCAGATTGAACAAGAGATAACGGACAGTAAATGGCTTTTTGTGACGGTATCAAAAGAAACCTGATGTTTTAGTCCCATTATGTTGACGTCAACGGCCTGTATCACAAAGCGAGATTAATGTTCTAGATGGCTAACTTTGGGGTTAACTCACTCACCAGAATAAATCTAAATGACGTCACTTTGGTCTCAGGAAATGTACTGCACACTTACAATAGAACTGAGATCACCCTGAAGATAAAAGAATCAGAACAAAAAAACACAACATTTGTCCAGTTTGGGTTTAAAACTTGAGAAGAAAAGTGGCCACAGTCGTCAACAGTTCAGGGAGATATGAATGTAATTATTCTGTTTCTGGTCATTCTTTTGCCTCAGTGACACCAGTTATTCAGGATCTGTAATATCAGGCTCAGCAGGGCCAGGAAACCCAAAGAAAGCTGGACTGAGGTGAACTCGCTTCGTGATACAGACCGCAGAGAGAGGGACTGAGAGAACCAAAACCACTGCAACACACTCATATCATCTGTTTCAAAGTCTGAACACAGATTCTTCTCCACGTTAAACCGAAGCTTTAAAAATAATAAACACGTCATGAAAAGGAAATAAAATCACAGCACATCAATGTCATGAAAAAGCCTCTGAGGCCAAATGAATAAAACAGAGCAAAGCATGGAAGACACAATAATAACCTTTCACAGCTGGACACAGTCGCTTGTCTGGGATCCTGTCTGAGGAGCTCTGAGGTCGTCACCTGAAACTGTCAGAACAAAACAAAAGTTAGAGGAAAGAACACTAAGTCAACCAGGACTGAGCTGACAATTTTAACTCAGACTGACTGACTGTTCGGCTGCATGTTTATCTGAACTTAAATGACTGTAGTGTCACATTTAGCTCCAGATGTGATCTAAAGCATCCTGAGTTTCAAACATCCATCTCTTTCCTCTGTTTCATCCTCTGGCCGTGGTCGCATGGTTTCTTGATTTCTGCTGTTATTTTTGAGTCAGATGTTGATTTGTCACATTTAAAATGGAGGTATAAGAAAACAGGTGAAGTGAAACAAAGTGGGATTAACATGGGCAGAGAGCGGGACAAACCTCAGTTCCCCTCAAGTACCAGTGTCCCCTCACCTGAGGACACGACCTGGAGGACAAACGTACCTCAACACCAAACCCCAACACTGACTGCCTCCACCCTGCTGCACAGAAACCCTCACCAGCAGCCAGCAGCCTGTGGGCAGCTCACCACACACCTAACGCTCACACTGCCTCAGCTCTGCTCAAACTCCTCTTTAGATGTTGCAGCTTGGGAGGGAGAGAATTCCAGATTTGTTTTACTGTCACAGCTGTTTTTAAAAACACTTTGAGTTATGAGCTAGCACGCTAATTCAGGAAGTTACAGATCAAGTGTGGCAGAAAAATACTCCAACGTGTCTTTTTACCAGGGCAGAAAAATGTTTTGTTTAGGAGGAACTGTCGTTATTTAAAACTACTTTTTTTAGTTTAGATTTAACTAGAACTAATTGCTAAGAGGTTAAACTTCCCAGCTACAGCTACATTATAACTGGACTGTCTCTCACCCTGATGCTAACAAGAAACAAAACTTCCACAAAAAATGTCTTAATGTTTGTGTAACAGCAACATCTTGTCAAAACTCACCTGTTGCTGTGCTCAGCTCTATGGGGATTCACCTCCATTCTCTGCTGCTGACTTGGGCTGGCTTTTGGACCTAGACCTGGAGCCTCTTTTGGAGGAAGGAGTGTGGCTTCTGGACCTGGACTTAGACCGGGACCTGGATCTTGATCTGGAACGAGAATGGGACTTGGCCTTGGTCTTCTTGGTCCTGGGGGAGTGGGACTTGGATCTGGAGTAGGACCGGGATCTGGATCTGCTGGAGCGGGATCGGCTGCGGGAACGAGAGCGGCTCCTGCTGCGGGATCTGCTGCGTCTTCTGTGTCTCGGGCTGGGGGAAGAGCTGGGTACATTCAGTGGGTTGAGTTATCATCTACAATGTGAAAGCAGCTGGACTGAACTGAGGAAACTGAGACCTGCTATGGCAGTCCTGCAAGGAGCCACATCGATACCCAAAAGACTCGTTATTCAGATTTGATCAGGGCTTACAAACTTAGTCACTAACAGATTAGATATCGTAAGAAAAACCAACTGAAAGTTGTTATTCAGGGCATCTTGGGTTGCTGCAGCTGATTTGTTATTTCAAACCTGACAGAACAAAATTATACGCAGTAAAATGAATCATTAGCATCTCTGGTAAATTCGGCATTCATTTGATCCACCAAGCAGCTTGTTCTTTTAAAGAGAAAATCTAAATTCATTGGTTTGTGCCACATTAGTCGCACCGCTCCTCCACCAAGATGTTCTTTGGTGAAATGATTTACAGTTGTTTTCTCGAATTTTATCTATGCCGAATTGTAGAGTGGATCTTGCTAGCTCAGAAAAATACTTAACTTTTGTTCTGTGATGAATGTGTATTGGCCTGCAGTCCGAGGCCACCTTGAATGACCGAATTCATCAATGGAGCCTGGCGCCGATGTCCATCGACTTAACTCTATCGACAACATGCTTCTTCTTACCTTCTGCTTCGGCGTCCATAACCCCCGTATCTCCGCGTCGGTCCTCCTCGTCGCCCTCCACCATGGTGGGAATCGGGAGGTCTGCCGTACCGGGCCATCTGGACCCTCAGCTCCCGCCCATCCAACAGCGCTCCGTCCATGGCGTCCATCGCATCCTCGGCGTCCCGTTTGTCGTGGAATCGCACAAACGCGAACCCCCGGCTTTCTTTCGTGTAGCGGTCTCGGGGGATGTAGACGTCCCCTACCCGGCCATACTTCTCGAAAACACGTCTGAGGGTTTCGGGCGATGTTCGGTATGTGAGGTTGTCTACTTTAAGGGAAGTCATGCCGTCGACGTCCGGTGGAGGCCTACCGTAACTCATGGCGATTCACCTACGAGGCCTGGCAGCCTTCTTCAAAACAGTTTATATCTTGGCGACGACACAACCTGTCTATTAGTAAAAGTCCACACGCAGACGACGGTGTATTTTACCTCGAATCACTTTTGCTCGTGGGATATTTAATGCTGTATAATCACGAAATAAACGACTGTTTCCAGCACCGCGAGTCCGCGACGTTCCCCACTGCCCTGATCCAGCGCGGTCAACTTCTTCTTCTACTGAAGAAATGAGGCGCTCCTTGGAATCTTTTTTACCGCATCGGCGCCATCTTGTGGAAATAAGTTCATTACTTTTTTCAAAATAAAAGCGCCAACAAGCAAGTGTGAACAGTAAAGCTGTTAAAATGTACAGCAGGAGTAGGATTAGGTGTTAATTATGTAATTCCTGGTTAAAACCTACGCACCCGACCTTGGCTCGTTACATTTCAATATGTTTTCTACATTTTTATATGTTTTAATTTTGACCGGAAGTTGGGCCGTATAACTTGCTAGTTAGCTAGCTTGCTAGCTGTAGAGTTGGCTCAAAAGTTGAACAGTTCCGGGGTGTTTTTAAATCAAGAAACCGTTATTATTCATATATGGATATTAAAAGTAGTTATCTTTATGCTTGCCTTTTTATGAGATAGAACTACTAAACAACCGCCCCGAGGTAGAAAACATTTTCCACAAACGGAAAAAACGTACTGGATCGGTCTAAGCAGGTAGCTGTTGGTGAAGTTCCGCTGCACTGAGCGTTTGTAAATCTGCTATTTCATACTGCGAGCTCAGCTAAGCTAACTAGTCAGCTGATTCATTCACATGACAGCCCTTTCTAGTTTCGATCCCGTTCACCGGTGCTGTTGAAGAACTCCAGAGAATCGACCCTACACGACAGAAACCATCATGGTAAAGTTAGTTTAGGAGCCACACGGTGAAGACGGATAGCTGAGGATATCGGACGGTGCACAAACAGCTAACTATGCTACTGAAAACACACTGAGTCCGCACGAAGAGGAGCAGCCAGGGTTAGCTACACGGCTTCAGCACTGTTGGTAAGTTGTTTTCGTATGCTTGACATTAGACATACACAAAGAAACATCCCCGTCTCTTGGAATCAGCCACTGTCTCACTCCCTCTGTCTTCGTTTTAAGACTCGAAGACCAAGACAAAACCCCTTTATAAAATCTGTCAGTGAATTGCTCCTTTGCTTATACTCTAACATAACATCTGATAGAACATACATTTATGTCTTACGATAATCCAAACGGTCCACTTTTTAATTCGGCATATAGCACATTAACCAAACACCTGTTTTAAGGCTGTGTAACTTAAAGTTTGAATTTAACCGTGATTTCATTTACATACCGGCCGTCTACCAAAACACATCGTGAGCGGATAAACCAGTTCTTAAAGTTGTTTTTTTCATCGATATAAGTTGTTGCTCTGTAATTTTTTTTTATGCCGAAATGATTAATATGTGTTATCAAATCGTAGTTGTCAAGTAAGATCTATGACTCGTCATAATCTTTTGCGAATGTGCGTATGGGTGATAAAACAACTGACTTTTGAATGGAATTTGGTTGAAAGAGAGAAAATGTTTTTTATTCTATTTTTCACAAAGGAGCATTACAGTTTCTTGGATGTTACACACTTTTCTGATTTGTACTTCTCCTTGTTCTTCTATTCTCAGATGTGCTGTTCACTCCAGTAGATTTTTTTCTTGTCTTCACTTCCTCAAGGAATTTACAGTCTCCAAAATGAGTCCAGAGGGGAAGAGGCTTCTAAACATCATCATCCTCGGCTTCGGCTTCATGTTTATGTTCACTGCTTTTCAAACATGTGGCAATATAGAGGTAGGTTGATTTTACTGATGCACATATCACAGAAAACTCAGGCTTTCAGTCCTCAACAGAAACCTGTCTTTGTCTTTACAGCAAACAGTTATAAAGAGCTTCAACAGCACTGAGTTCCACGGGAGCGGATACACGAGGTAAACTCCTGGAGTTCTTACACTGATGCTGCAGCGCACCATGTCTGTACAGAGTTTAACACAGATTGACTTAAAGTCTTTCCCAGCCTTGATACAGACCTGATGGCACCTTCTATAATCAAATCTGTCGCACTCAGAAATCCCTGGAGGATAATCAAATCTTAGGTAAATCATTTCAGGGAACAAAGTTCAGTCTGACTTCAGTGTGCAGCAGAAAGTCGGGACTTCAGGAAACATCCTTTCGTGGCTTTAATCTTGACACTTAAAAAGAGAAATCTTTGAAAACAAACAGCAGAGCTGTGTCCTCTGTGTACAGACGACTGGGGGAGGAAAAATTCAAATCAGCATTTTGTGATATTTGCTGTCTCTTCACAATCATGTGGACACGTGATTTAAGAATCAGTGTGACAGAACTTTTTCAGATTTAAATGAGTCATTCACGACAGAAGTGTTGAAACTGTCAAAACACTACGAAGACTCACGTTAAATGACAGACTGAGTTTTAGTGGAAATACAGATGTGACTGTTAAAGAGACTCAGAGAAGACTGGCAACGTTTTTTTCCTCTTTTATCAGAAGCATTTAAACCCTTTCATTGATTTGCTGATGTACTTCCTATCAACATTGCAAAATGTTGTTAACCTCAGCTGTAAAACTGCTGGTAAAAGTTATGTGTGAGTGAACTGTTCGAGTGTTCTTTTGTTTGCAAACTTGTTTTCCTCAAACTTCCTGTTGGGAGGTGAATAAAGGACTTTGAGTTGAAAAGTTTAAATCACAGAGAGTCCTCTCTGAATAAACAGTGCTGTCGTCTGTCTCTCAGCATGGCCATCATCTATGGAGTTTTCTCTGCATCCAACCTGATCGCTCCCTCAGTGGTGACCGTCATCGGACCACAGCTCTCGATGTTCTTCAGTGGGCTTTTGTACAGGTAAACTGACACTGACCAACACTTTACCTGCTCCCACCTTTTCATGTTAAACCAGGCTTCTAACACGTCTCTGTATTTGTTTCCTACAGCGGGTACATCGCCATGTTCATTTACCCGTACACCTGGAGCTTCTACACAGCGTCTGTGTTGGTTGGAATAGGAGCAGCAGGTAACAGGACGTTATCTAACAACCTGTACACGTTACCTGCCTCTCTCTCTGTGTTGATGTTTTCCTGTTTGTCCTCCAGTGCTGTGGACGGCTCAGGGAAACGTGCTCGCCATCAACTCCACTGACAGCACCATCGGGAGAAACAGTGGGATATTCTGGGCGCTGCTGCAGTTCAGGTAAACCTCTGCCAACGTGCACCTGAGTCTAGAGGGAAACATGAAACAGAAATATGTTTCTAAGTATAACTGCTGAGTCAGTGAAGGTTTATTTTATGGAGCGAGTTTTATTCATCCATCAAATGAATTCTGAAGAAGAAGAACCTGTCACCAAAAGTACCAATAAAACATCAGTCAGTCTGCATCTGCACCATGTTTTTCCATACATCCTCCCAGTGTTTGAATTAAAGTCCCTGTCACAGATGTTTGTCAGAGTTCCAGAGGCTGAGTGTGACCCTGAGGCTAGTTAAAACAGGACAGTCATTCATTCTTTGTCTGTTGAGCCAAACCTGTCTTTAAGCACTTTAAAGTATTAAATGTCCTCTAACTTCACCACCACTCACTGCGTCTCTTTGCAGTCAGGCTTTTATCTTTATGTCTTGAGCTTTGACTGCAGATTTTTTTTCTCTGCAGCTTATTCTTTGGGAACCTGTACATTTACTGTGCCTGGCATGGACACGTTCACATAACAGGTGGGAAACAGTCTGTGTTCTGTAAAATCTCTTTAGCAGTTCCCGTTACGACTTCTCGTGAGAAGTGTAAATTTAAGAGTGTGACTCATGTTGTTTGTCTCAGACAAAGACCGTCAGACGGTGTTCATCTCTCTCACGGTGATCAGCCTCGTCGGCTGCTTCCTCTTCTTCCTGATCCGGAAGCCTGATCCTGAACCGTCTCCCTCTGAGGCGTCGGAGTCGCTGCTGCAGGCCGAGTCCATAGAGAACTCCACAGTGAGGTGAGAGCAGTTTACACAGTTGTCTGACAGGGACAGTGCATTTAAATGACACCTCCGAAACCATGAGTCAGTCATCTGGAGATAAATATTATCAGTGCAAAAAAGGAGCATAATATACAGTACATTACAATAAGAGCACTGACATTCGTCTGTCCTCCACCACTTTGTCTCCTCTGGCTCTGATGATGTTTGTTTAGTTGAGTAGAGGAGAGGAGGAGCCATATTGTTTGTGTCAGGACTTCTGTGAGTCCTGGAAAACCTCTGTCAGTGTCTGTCGCTCCTGAGTCAGGAAGAAATCCTGACCAAAATGTCCTGGAGAAGAGTGAGTAGTTTATTCATATAAGACCTTTCAAGAGCAAAAGTCACAAAGTGCTTCACAGTATAAATAAATATAGAAAACTAAGTAAAAGCCTGCACAGCTTCACAGTGTCCACAGATCTTAAGGTATCTGAGCATGGGGAGCTCTGAAGGTGATCACCAAACTCTTCACACACAAAGAAAGAAAAACATAGATTGTGGAGCGTGGCCTGGAAATGTCCTGGAAAATATATTTTTTAAAGACAGATGGGAGCCCCCTGTCGCTCCTCGCAGAGCAGGAACAGTATTTTTCCAGTGGAACAGGATGAGACAGGTGACCTTTAACTGTAAATGCTATCCTTTGTTGTCTTTCCTACATTTCTCTTTGAAACTGCTGAGACTCGGTCGCCGCAGTAACTGAGTCCAGTTCTTGGATGAGTCGAAAGGTGAAAAAGTTGGAGAGAAAATCTGAGCCTGTGAGAGGTGGAGGGACAGAAAGTTTTATCAGTATGATCGTTAAACCTCCATCAGCTGATCACTGGTCTGGTTTTTTCTGCAGCTCACCTCGTGCAGACCTCTGCTCACAGGCTCTGGATGCGTTTGGTAAGTTCACTCATGTAACCTCCACTTCCTGTCCTGTAACAGGACTGTCTCACCTGTTAACACCCACTTTGTTTTTTTTGCAGTGCAAGCGTGTAAAATATCTGTCACCAAAGAGATGCTGCTGCTGAGCATCTCCATAGGATACACAGGTGGGTGTGATGAGGATCAGGTGTGTTGAGGTGTGTGGTGAGCAGGTGTAAAATGCTGCTCTGTGCTCCCCCTCAGGCTTGGAGCTCACCTTTTACAGCGGGGTGTACGGGACCTGTATCGGAGCCATGACCCGGTTCGGCAAAGATGCAAAGAGTCTGATCGGCATCTCTGGGATCTGCATTGGCATCGGCGAGATCTTAGGTGAGTGCTCAGAGCTGCGTCTCCTCCTGAACTTCATTTATGATGCAGTTTGTCACATGAGAACGAGGAAACGACCGGGGCGGAGTCACGAGGTCTGCACGTGATTTACTCTTCCCTCCTCTGCTCTGTCCGTCCAGGAGGGGGCGTGTTCGGGATGCTGAACAAGTGTAACCGGTTTGGGAGGAACCCGGTGGTGCTGCTGGGGCTCATCACTCACTTTATCGCCTTCTACCTGATTTTCCTGAACATCGCCAGCGACGCTCCTCTGGCCCCGGAGGCAGGAACAGAGCTGCAGGCCTACATCACCCCCAGGTACAAAGACACTGATTCAGTAACAGAGGCTCTGCTCAGACCTGAGGGTGTGGACACATGATTAACTCAGACATGTAAAAGGCTCCTCGCCCGGCCTGCGTCAGAGCACGAGCCACACATTCAAACACACACCTCTCTGGTTGTTACATCTTACAGAGGCTCTGGTCCAGTTTCCAGACTGAACCAGTGTCACAGTCAGACTGAAACACAGCGTTTAATCCAGAGTTCCTCTTTACTGCTGCCTGCTGAACATGAGTCAGTTTGTCATCACTCTGTACCGAAGCCTGAAGCTACGATGACATGATGACATGATGTCTCTTCCAGTGCCGGTGGTTCTCCCTGTGACGGCCTTTTGACAGGCTGCTGATAAGACTTTCAGTGAATATAAACACTGAATCTCCCATCATTTTACCAAAATACATCATCATACATGATCTCAGTATAACAAGTGTTCCTTTACTTGAATGTTTGTTGCACTGGTTTTGTTTTTGCTGTGATATTGGAGTCTGATATGTGCTGCTGATTCACTCTGAGCCTCCTCCATGAAACACTGCTGATGTCCTCAGTCTGTTTATTCAGACCCAGGTGACAGGAGTTCATGTCCTGCCACTGTGACACATAGTATGTGGGACATTAGCTTGTCATTAGGTGTGATTAGATATTGCTGCATAAATATGCACATTAGCATGTTAGCATTCTTGGTGACAAACTGCTCCGACTGTGATCACATGTGTTCCTGTCTGAGTGCCTCTTGTTAACTGTAATGTGTGTGTGTGTGTGTTTTGCGGCTCAGCGTCGGCGTGGCGTTGCTCTGCAGCTTCCTGCTCGGTTTGGGCGACAGCTGCTTCAACACTCAGCTCCTCAGCATCATCGGCTTCACGTTCCGCGACAACAGCGCCCCCGCCTTCGCTGTCTTCAAGTTCATCCAGGTGACGATTAAATCGCTCTGATTTGGTTTGTGAACGTGTTATTTTGCAGCTGCATGAGTATTTCATTCATTCATTTTCAGTTATTTATCGTGACGTGTTGTTGTTATTTCCTCTGCAGTCCATCATGGCCGCTCTGGCCTTCTTCTACAGTAACTACCTGCTGCTGCACTGGCAGCTGCTCATCCTGGTCCTGGTGGGGTTTCTGGGCTCGATGACCTTCTTCGTGGCTGAGTGGGTGGCCGAGTCCAACAGGCGGGAATCGGACTACGACAGCATCTGATTCTGTTCCCGGTGAGGATGAGGAGGGCACAGCTGGAGGTGTGTTTCGCCCTCCACAGCTGGAAATATCAGCCAGGGGGTGATGAAGGTGTCCCAGCCTGTGCAAACTGAGACTGACACTGTGGTATGTTTGGTTTTTACGGAGTCACCTGGTCTGTTCGGAGCCTGGCAGTGGCTGCAGAGGAGCCAAATATTCATCCTGATCTCAACATTTATCTGAACTAAATCTAAAGGCATGAGGAGGTGTTGTGTGCACAGCAGATATACCTCATTTAGTTTCATTCCTGGCCTTTCTCTCTTTACTTTGTGCACACAATATTGTAATCAATCTGAACAAAATATGAAAATATACTCGGCATTATGGGTAGAGATTTGTTAATCAAGTATGAAGCACTTTTGATTCAAGGCCTGTCGTATAAAATAATGATGATGGGCCCACTGCTAGTGCCTGTACTGAGGTTTAACACTGACTGTCATTGTGAACCAGCTGCAGGTTGTAATGTGTCCAGTTTGTGCAGCTGCTCTGGCTGCATGTGTGGACCTAAAGGATAAATCTGGTGTTATTCTGTCCCACAGAAAAACCAAAACCAACACTAACGAGTATCAAACCCTGATGTATGTTAATCCTCTGTGCCACAGAGCTCCACTGTTTCCAAAAACTATTAAAGGAGCTGTTCGTAAATTCCCTCTAAGAACTTCAGCCATTGTTACGTTTACAATACAAGATGTTAGAATACGTCCTCTGAGCTGTGCTACTTCCTCAGGGCAGGCTGGATGCTGCAGCGAGTTGCTATCGAAAAATAATGAGACAGGCAGGTCAGGCTGGGGCTAGCTGCTAGCTAGTTAGCATGTTAACGTCAGTAGAAGGAAAGAAGTGACAGAAATAGAAGCAAAACATTAGCATTGCTTTGCATCACTAGAGACAGCTGTTGGTGAGTAAAGGAATGAAGTTCGATGCTGAACTCACAACATTTCCTCTAGACTGCTGCTAATGCTAACATTAGCTATGTAGCAATGGCTCCTTTAAAAACTGCTGCACTGGGTGACATGTTCCTTCATCACACACTGTCCTGCTGCCCTGAATAATCCAAAAATGAAACTATATATGTGTGAGGTGTTTTTAAAGATTAACGTCTCACTTTGTTTGAACTTTGAACCCACACTGGCCATAACACACTGTTGGTTTTTGTCTTTTTATGGGGTTAAATGACAGATAAAGTTTAATAACACCAGCCTGATCCTTTAAAACTTCTCCCACTCTCACTGAAGCATGCCATGTACACAAATTCAGCCTTGTAATACTGACAGAACGGTCACTCCTGGGCTCCACATGTCTGTAATAATGTCGTTCTTCCCTCTAAAGTGTGAGGGACGCTGTCAAAGACTGATTCAGTCCACATGAAGCAGTCGTGTTGTGTATCCACTGCTGTACTCCCCGGTCTGTCCCACATGTTCAGCTGCAGTCACAAGGTAATCACAACCTCAACGCTCACTTTTACAACAGATATTCTGTAAACTCTGGTCATTCACCCGACACTGACATGACAGAGACTGGGAGTGGAGCAGCTTAAAGGGAAACATCATCAAGAAACTGAACACTTTCTTTTCTTTTTGTTTGAGTGTGAAATCTGTTTTCACGCTCACTCTTTAGTTTAGGCTGCTTTTCTTCCTCTTTGATTGGTTTAGCTGTAATAAGATCCAGATCGTCTTGAGGACGACCCGTGACTCTGCATTCCAGGAAACTTGTCATAATTACAAGTGGGTGACTGTGTTTAGTTCAGATGAAATTAACTGCATCTGTTTGACTTGTGCCTGAAAGAAAGAAAAAATCTGTGCTGCTTTTTCTCACCTCTTTAAAATAGTAGGAGGATGTTTCAGGGGAAGAGTGAAGCAAAATGACGGTAAATGAGAAGGAATTTAATGTTTCATTTAATGTTTGTTTGGTGTTGATATAAAATCTGGATTAAAGTGGATTAAAGCCGTTCTCCAGGAACAGAATAGTCCAAATTGAACAGCAGGCACAAAAAACACTGGTTCCTACAGTTCCCATAATGCAACTAGGTAGTGCCATTTGTTAAACTCTCCCACCTGGCAGATGTTAAGGCTACCCAGTGGAGTTTTTGATCTCTGGTAGTAACAAGGTAACGCAGTGTAAGACTGAGCTAACATGGATGGTTTAAAACATCAGAAAAACAGCCTTTCAGGTGTTTTCATGAAGAAGGAAATGCAGGATACAGGCCACAAACACTTACCTGAAGCATAATCTTTGTTTATTCACAAAAAACTTCACCAGGAACCTTTAAGGATTTGAAGCCCATGCTGAGATGAACCTGAGTAGACTAATCATGACGTGTAAAATCAGCGTCCCTTTAATCTGCCAACCTTTCTGTTTGCATAAAAAACATCCAAACTCTGTGATACTGCCACAAACGTCCCATGATAAACTCTCCTGAGATAAGTTACCAAAGAACAGTGATCATCACAGCATCTCAGAGCTGCTAACGTGGCTGCAGCTCTGTCTCTGTCAGCTGAGGAACTTTCCCTCAAACACTTAAAACTGACCTGATGCCAAACCAACACAGTGATAAACATGGGCCTGTGGACATGTTGTCTGTTCCTGACAACTCTCTGTAATGTAGTGGTGGGAAAGGGCAACACAGAACTGAATCTCAGATGCTGTAGTTTTTTTTCCTTTTGTTTAAAGTGTCAATTTATGAATTACAGAACATATTCTAGGTAATTTATTGCCAAATAAAACAGGAGGAGTTGGGTTTGCTCATGTTTTTGTTTTACGTTGCGACTGCAATGGATGCAATCAGTGTCAAGGATATTAAGGGAAATGCATGTGTACTTTGAAAATGATTTTATACTTGAATGTAGTAATTAAGAATGGCACCCGAACCTTCGCTTGCTTGTTTTTATTATCAATAAAATGTTATTTTGAACGTTAGTTGTGTATTTCTACACTTACTTGGGAAGTTTCATGTAACTTTATTTATTTTTTAATTCAAAATTTTAATACAAAATAATATAAAACTAATAAATCATGATTTATTATTAGAGATGAAGGTGCCCAGCGGTAAATAAATTAGCCCCACCTTTTTAAGGGAAATGCTTCTATAGTTGATTAATAATATACACATATATGATTCTAAAATGAATTATTCTGCATAATAACTCAATTTTCTTTCGATCCTTTGAGTATATTTTGATTCTAATGCTTTTGTACCTTAACTTAAATAAGATTTGAATGAATGAAGGACTTTTACTTATTCACGTCTACGCCACCGATCATATTTTACTGTCTTTATTATTATAAAAATAGAGGACGTTTTTGTACATAGAAAATCCGACTGTTTTCCCCTCTCTGTGAACGCAGCCTGACTTGCCTCTTGTTGCCTAGCAACCGGTAACGCTGCGAGTTCTCCAACGTGGGAATCCGCGGCGCCAAGCGGGAAACTGCTCAATACTACATCCGGTATAAAGCTTGAAAATAAAAGCCCTAGTTATTATGACTTTTTTTTTTTTCATTGACGATTTTCTTGAACTTTTTTCGGCATAAAAAAAAAGTAGAGAAGAGAATAAATAAAAAAAACAAATAGATCAATAGTTTAAATACTAAGAAGACCTAAAGAAAAGTGACAGTAATAGCGGAAAACACGCGTATACAATATGTATAGAAGAAAAACAACACCAACACTGGTACTACTGAAAACAAAGTACACAAATAAATTAGCAAATATGTAAATAATAAACATAATAATGTTGAGAATAATCTCGTTTGGCTGTTGTCATTTCATAATCCATTATTCTTTTTATTTTACTTTGAAGGTCAGGTTTGTGTTTCCGGTGAATCTGTCCGGTTTGACGCCGCTGACTTCTGTTTTCTCTTAAACAGTTTCACGTTCTGCTAACAAACCTCCGGGATTAACGGTGCCGGTGAGATGTTGGACACGGTTAACAACGTTAGACAAACACCAAAGTGATTTTTTATTTTTATTTTTAAATGTTATTTAGTATATTTTTGTATCGGCACAGGCTGAAATTGTTAGCTAAAATAAATTTTGATAAGCTAGCTAACGTTAGCTTAACTTTAATTAACGGTTGTCTCCACAAACAAACATGTCGGAAGAGAACATTACTTTGTTTGACTTGTTAAACTTATCCATCGGGACGCCTCAGCAGGGAGCGGTGAACTTCAGCGCCCTCCACGCCCTGCTCCACGCCGTGCTGAGGCAGCTGGGTGTCCGGGAGTTGAAGATCCAGTGGAGGAACTCTCACCCCGGCGACGCGGACACCGGTGCTCCGGTGGGTGTCTCCGGTCCCAGACACTCAGGTGAGGAGCAGCTCCAGATTGAGGGGGACAGGGAGACGGAGGTTCAGCCCGGCACCGAGCTGCAGGAGCGGACAACCTCCTCCTCCGTAGCCCCGACCCGGTCCTCCGGCACCGCGGCGGACGGACAGTCTGAGCTCCGGTCCCGCATCCAGACCTGCGAGGACGGCGTGTCCAAGGTAAGAGAAACGACCCATTCAACCAGTTCAAATAATAACTTTAAACTCATCAAACACGTTTTATTTTACATATTTAATGAACCATAAGGCACACCAGACTCCTCAAATGTGTTTTAAATCACTTCTTAAAACTCAGCTTTCTTAAAAAAGGATTTTAAAAACTTATTTATTTTTTCTGTTGGTTGTTTTTATTGTTTGTTTTATTATTTTTTTTCTCATATTTGGAGCATTTTACCTAAGCCCTGCCTCTTCACGCTGTAATCCTGCTGAAATGTAAAGCACTTTGTAACTTTTTGGAAAAGTTCTGAGTATAAGCAGTTTATTATTATTATCATTAGCTGTTTTATCTAGTGGTGAAAGAAGCACTCAGATCTCTCACTTAAGTAAAAGTAAGTATTACAACACAGTAAAATGACTCCATTTTATGTAAAGTCATGTATTATCAGCAGAGGTATTACATAAATACTCCATTACAAGTAAACAAGTATTTATACTTTACTTGAATATGTCCACTTTGCTTGTAAGTACGTTTGCTAACAATACTTATCTAAGGTGCATTTTAAATCCAATAATACTTGTAATGGAGTATTTTTACTTTGAGTAATTCTGCTGATAATACCAACAGTCAGTAATCTGATTACACTGGACAAAGCAGATATTTCTGACCATGCCGGTGTGTATTTCATACTGTTGAGATGTTCAGGTAAGTTGCAGCAGTAGCCACACCCCTATCAGTGATGTCACACCAGGTGCTTCTCCCTCATCAACTGATGGGAAACACCTGTCTGACATCACTGACAGTGTGCACCAGAGTTTCAGCTCAGATAAAACAGGTCAGCAGCAGTTTGTTAATGTTATTTAGTGGTGAAATTTATCCTCGCCCTCTTCATTCAGTCAGACTGGGTTTGTATCTGAGCCAGCAGCGCTCTCTTCCTCTTCTTCTTCTTCTCTTCCATCTCTGGCGGGCTGCAGCGAACATTTCAGTGTCGCATTAAGCCGCTGATGACAGCAGAGCACAATAGCAGATGGGCGCCACCCTGACATCTCAAATGACCTCTGCGTGTCTCTGTTCAGGTTTCTGTCAAACCGCTTCCAAACGAGCGGAGGAGACGTCAGCGTTACCGTCAGCTTTTATCTGAAAAACACAAACAGGCTGAAACGTGAAGGACGGATGTTGATCAGAGATGTTAAAGATGGAGGTGTTTGTTTTGTGTCTCTGCCCATCACCTCCTCCTGTCTCCTCTGATCTCTCCTCCCTCTCTGTGTGATAGGGGGTAATTAGTCCCCTGCAGAGACGACTCTGGTTGTCAGGGGATGAATGGCTCTCAGGTGAAAAGCAGGACATCGGGCAGGTGCAGGTGATGCTGCGTCTTTCAGAAGTCCGTCTGAATCATTCCTGTCGTCTGTGGGCATAGCCGGGGTCAGCTGGTGTATCCACTGACTTAACCACGACCAGGTGACCCGGTGTGCCCTCGCCCAGCGGGGTGCAGCCGTTAACCTGTCAGACCAACTGTTTTTATTGGACAGTGTTTCTCAGTGGAAACCCCAGCAGCGCCTGATGTGACTTCTCTTGCTCAAAGTGCAGCAACAATCAGGTTCAGTTAATGGCTGACTGTTGTTATACAGGAAACAGCTTAAACAATAACAGAGGCGACTTCTTCTTCTCTCACTGAATTATTCTGACCTCTGTCCAGGAGCTCGATTCTCTGCAGCACAACATCAGAAAAATGTTCAACAGATTTTATTTAAATAGTTTTTCTGAGCAGACGTTTTGACTTATAGTGAGAAAACCACAGGTGAATCCAATCACATTAAATTAATCTTCACACCTGCTTCACCTGTAGTCACATGTCACAGTGTCTGCAGTGAAAACTGAGGTGGACATTTGGGCCAAAGTGAGTGATTAGATTTAGTGTCAGATTCAGGAGTTTTAACTGTTCAACAAAGATTCATTTGAATGGTTTCAGTTTTCTTGGAGTTTATTCCAACTCTAGCCTAATTTATAATTTTCTACATTCTGATTGTGAGGTGAAATGATCAGTCAGTTCTCTACAGGGAAATAATCTGCAACTCCTTCGATAACTGAGTAATCATTATATTCAAGTATTCTCCCTTTAAGCTTAAAAAAGGCCTGCTTTTTGTGTTGTATTGGACTGCATTATATTAATTCATTAGTTTTCTGTCCATTAACCAACTGATGTGATGTGAGCAGATGCTGCTGTTCCACGTCTAACTCTGATGAAACCACAGAAACCTGTGATCGATCAGTGATTATAGAGTTTTTAATCAGTCAGTTCTTTCCTCTGGGATGAAGCCATTTGGTCCTAAAGTTCAGAGATGCAGCTTGTTTTATAGACTTTATGTAATTCACACAACATGAGTGTGAAGTTACGTTTTAAATGAAATACGAGTCCCGGTCTTTTCAGGCAAACAACAGGCCGTGTGTGTGTGTGTGTGTGTGTGTGTGTGTGTGTGTGTGTGTGTGTGTGTGTGTGTGTGTGTGTGACTGCACTTATTAACCAGCTGTTAGTCATTCACACTGTGGAGCTGTGTGGGGTCGCCATGCATCATTTCATGTCCAGGCTCATTTGACTCAAGTTAAACACAACCTCACATGCAGCTCAGGAATTTCCTTTGTTTCTCTCTCTCACACACACACTCGTAATATGTTCCTAATTTACACAGAACAAATGAAGTGTAATCGTTGACTCAGCCAACAGGCCCTGACACCCCCACAGGAAGTTTAAATAACCTGGTTACAGAGCAGATTATCGGCCTGAAACTCCACACATGAAAACAGTGTAACAGCTTGATCTGTCTCTTCTCTGACGTGTCGATTGTTCTTCATCCTCTTTGTCAGCTTCTGTTGAATTCCTGTCTCTCTTCACCGCAGTCAGGGAGATGGTGCTATTTTAAGTTTGTGATTTTTTTCTCACATCAGTCTCTGATTTGTGCTGTAACTCTGTGCAATGAAAACCTTTTTTATGTTAAAAAATTTGGAGTCAAAAACTAATTTAAGCTGCCAAAGGTTGATCTGTCAGTGTCTGTCTGTCGTAACAGGCCATGAGGCTCATTCACGAGCTCCACAACCCGAGAGACGATCTGAAGGAGGAGGTTAAGGAGCTCCACCACCAACAGAAGGTGAGACTGAGTTTACTGCCACATTAATCACCTCACCGTCGTTGAGAATCGACAAAATTTACCTGAAAAACCCACAAACCCTCTGAAAACTCAGGAGTCCAAAGTGAGGTGGACGTGTTCCTCAGATCTCCAGGGACGTGTCGTTCATGCTGTGTGGTATTTCCTCTCTCCCCTGTTCAGATGGTTGGTGCTCAGGCAGAGACAGTCGCTGCAGTGGAGACGTGCTGCCACCGTGTGGACGCCATGGAGGAAACTCTGGACACCTGCTACACTGACCGAGAGTGTTTTCACTTTTAATATGTGAGTAAAAATCTGATTAATAACCATCTGTGTGTGTGTGTTGGTCAGTCGGAGGAGGTTGACATCATCGGACTGGACGGCCATATTTACAGAGGTCGCCTGAACCCGTCAGCCAACAGAAACACAGAAACTAAACTACCTACAATCTCCACCAAAGACGGTAAATTTATTGTCATTAAACGTCTCCTGTGTTTGTTCCTGAGTTATTTTAACACCATAGATGTGACTCACCTCATCAGACTGTAACACTCTGTTAATGATGGACATTTCAAACTGTATTCAACCAGAGAAGTGAGATTAAAAGTCTCTCAGACAGTGAATTAATAACAATATGAAGAGAAGAATCAATATAAAAACTGATTAAAATTCATTCAGTGGATGAATAATATATTGATATCACTGTGTAGTCTAACTTATACTGAGCATCTTTTTTCTTTGCTCCTAGAGTTTCTAAAGAGATCAGGTTGTGTGCCTTTAAATGTAAAACTCTGTCCAGATCATGTTACTTTTTACTCTGAGGAAACTTGTTTTAGCTTCTGACACATGAAAATAATTTAGTTTTAACAGGTTGGTGTGTGTTAATGTGTGGATACAGCTCTGTATGTGTGTGTATATTTCCTTGATGTATTTAGTATCACAGGGAACCAGAGTGTGTGACGGTGGTTAGTTACAGGAGAGCTTTTGTCTGCATGTGTGTGTGTCTGCATGCTGATTTGTTTTGTATATTTGTTTTAAGGACCTCCTTCAAAATGAGATAATTAATCTCAAGGAGTTTATCCTACTAAGACATGTCTCCTAATTCCATTAAATAGTTTAGAAACAGAGACAGTTTTGTTTCTAAAATGTTTCTGAATCATTGTGAACTCAGTTTTACAGAGACAGCAGCAGAGCCTTCATGTGTGAGCAGCTGCTGGGAGATTGTTGAGACTGTGTTTCAGTGGTGGTGTTTGTAGTTTTATTAAAATCACCTGCCAGCAGCTCTTTGAACCAGACTAAAAGCTAAAGGTTAGAAGGTCTGTGTGAGATATGAAGAACCTGCTGAGGCTCTCAGCCGCTGCTGATTTATGACGACAGATGTCACGCAGAGTATTCTGGGTTAAAAATGTCAAAGTCGTCGTTGTTCTTGTTCATCGATCCGTCGCTGTGTTTCTGACGACTGCAGGCCTGTGCAAGATTAAAGACAAAGCCAAATGTTCCCCGTCACACAAACCTGCTGCTTCTCCAGAGGCGCTCCATCACCTCCACAGTGCCAAGAGCACCCAGTGCAGCCGCTCAGGTGAGTCAGGTACAGGTGTCAGAGCTGACCCACTTCTCTCCTCTGTCAGTGCTTGTAAGGCTCACTCCTCCTCCTCCTCCTCTGTGTGTCCAGCCTCCAGCAGCTCGGGTCGGGACTGGCCGGTGTCGACTCTGGGCTGCACGTCTCAGAGCTCCATCGCTCAGGCTTCAGCTGCAGCAGAGAGAACCGCAGAGCCTCAGGACGACCAGCAGGCCGACCTGTAGGAGGCGCCAGAGAGCGGCAGCACTGTTTCTGATATGTAATAAACTTCTGCAGGGAGAGAGGGTCACCTGCCGGAGGTAACCGGTTTTATTTATCCATTTAAAGCTGATTATTATCAACATGTTTTTGCACTACACGTCCCATAAATCACCTGTCCAGCACTGTGACATCTTCTCTTTTATATATTTAAGTTCTGTGATCAGCCACTTTCAATATTGTTATTATTAGTGATAATAATAACAATAGTTCTTAATAAACTGAGTGTAAATTTAATCACTACCTGTTGCACCAGAGGATTTTTCCAACAAACAATGATGAGACTGTAAATATAAGAAGGTAACGGCTTCATGAAAGAATGAGTCTGATTTTACTCTTTTAAGAATATCTGCTAATACAACAGCAGAGCAGACACAGCTGCTGCTCCTGAACCAAACACTGAGTATAAACACAGCAGAGTGTAAAACTGGCCTGTGTGGTGTTCCCCTCATCTGTCAGGAGGCCAACAAACCTGGATGTTGCATCATGAGGGGAAACACATCACTACGACCAGCAGAAATGTACTTCCTGTTCCCAGAAACATCAGACTGAGAGCAGGAAGGGAGTGAACTCGGTTTGAAGTGCGGTCACAACTCGCTCCGAATCATTTCCTGTCATTCAAGAATTTGGTTTTAAGTCTGTGGTTGATGATCTACAGACCTCATTGCTCTTATTACGTTATTCTGATATTTGATATTGAAAACTGAGTATTTTCAGTGGTGAGAAGTAACTAAATACATTTACTCAAGAACAACTTTGAGGTACTTTACTGGAGTATTTCTGTTTTATTTTACTTATATCAAAGGGAAATCTTTAGCTTTTTAATCCTTTTTACTTTTATCTGAGTCCTGCAGTAACAAATTACTTTTCAGATGAAGATTTGACATAAAATATAGATGATTATCTGATTAAAAGCTTAGATTAATAAGATTAATTAACTAATTAAGATTAATTAGCTTAGTAAAAATACTGCATTACAAGCCCAACACTAAAACCACACCTGAAATAAAAGTATTAGCAGTAAAATGTACCTTTAATTCACAGTAATGTAACTTTATTTATTTTTCATGTAGAGCTGAGAAAAGCAGCTGACACAGCTGATGTGAATCTTTCACACATTTATTCTCATTTATTTCATGTAAACAGACTGAATTCTAGTTTGATTTCTAATGGTTTTACTGTGTGTGTCTGTGTGTGTAAATAGTGGTTATCTGATCTTTACAACCTCAAACTGTTCTACAATAATATAATCAGTGATTAGTACTGAAGATTTGCTGCTGGTGTAATATTTCCCAGCAGCTTCAGACTCAGACTTTTCTGGTGTAAAGAGGAAACTGAACGTGTGAGATAAAGACGGTTTAAAAAGTTCTCAACAAAAAACTATGAATTCATAGAAAGAATATTATCAAAACTAAAAGTTCAGGTTGTGCAGTAAAAATTATTCCTCATTAAATCTGACTCAAAGAAACTTCAGCAGCTTTTTACTGTTGGACTTTACATAACTACATCTGTTTTCCTTTCTCTTGTGAAATATTATTTACTTTGACCTCAAATAGTCACTGAAATCAAATCTTTAATAGTTGAAGGGTAGATTGAATGTATCAGGAATAATCTGTCTCATTCCTCCTGTAACACAGAGCACTCTAATGTAAGAATTTAGTTTATATTTGTCAGGACGTGAGCTTCTCCTGTGAAGACGTATTTTAAACTATTCCAGCTGTTTTTCATCTGTTTAATCAGCAGCCTCCACTGATGTGTGTTTACAGTTGTTAATGAAGATATGAATAACTCTTTAGATCTGATTACAGCTGATTTACAGTCTGTTAGACTGATTATAGATGATAAATAGGAGTTAAATATCGTCAGGAAGTTTAATAAAATAGAAAAAATGGAAACCTCCAGTAAAGTACTTGAGTAAATGTACTTAGAGTCGTTAAGTAAACGTATTAACACAGGAGATATTTCACTGCAGTACTTTAACTACATGAAGCTGATAGTACTTGTGTACTTTTACAGAAGTAGGTTCGTCATAGCAGCAGTTCATTAACTCCGTTTTTGTCACTGATGGTAAGTCTCCACTTCCTCTTTGATCACTCAGAAACACAAACAGCTCAGTTCGACACTACGACCACATCCTTCCTCAACATTCAGCCTCTTCAGTTCAGGGAAGTTTCTCAACCGTCCGTTGGCTTTCAGTTAAAACCAAAACAAAAGTGATGATCAGAGTGTGTGAGCAGCGACACACACAGACACAGGACGTAGCAGATCATACCTTGTTTTATTAAACATATAAATACAAATTTCAACAGAGGAAAATGAACACAAAGTACTTGAGAGAAATCTCTATAAAAGAGCCATGGATTAGAACAGAGTGAATATCTGAGGGTCCATGAGAAAAAATACCGTCATCCAAGTGATAAAGAGCAACAAAAACAAAAGAGTGAATGGGAGGTAAATCATCACCCAGTTTAAAATCCTCAGGGTGACACATCAGCTGTGTTTTACTGTTTTAAAATGTGGTTAGAAACTCAGAGCTAAACTCAGTCATCCACCCTGCAGGAAGCTCGTTCAGACTCCAGACCTGCAGCCAGCTCCGTTACAGTCCACAACAAACCAGTCAGGAGCTAAGACCACCTCACAAACTCCACATTCGCTTCGACTTGTCCACAAAGAAAAATCTGCCCTCGGGCCACAGAACACTGCAGCGAAAAGCCTCTGATTTAAAGGACCATACCGCTGTTTTTACACGTTTCATTACCTCTGAACCATTCAGGTTCGTTCCAGGCGTCCTTTAGCCTCCAGTCATTTCAGTGTGGTATGAAAATCAGCTCATAGTTGTGTGTAATCCATCACAGTGAACATCAAGTCTGCAGTCGTTTCTATCAGATTCTATCAGAGATTCGATCAGTCCATCGACAGAAAACTAATCAATCGTGCAAAAACAAAAGGAAGTCCACGGCTGCCTGGAACAACAGGAAAACAATCTGTTCAGAGTGGTCGATGTAGATGTGAAGTTTACTTAATGTTGAACTTGTAAAAACACAGGAATGGTCCTTTAAAGAAGCGAAATCACCCAGAGAGACATGAACAGAATCACACCTGTAGGACGACTCTGTGCTGGATGTGTGTGATCTTATCAGGAGTTGATACGAACAGGATTCATTTAGTAATTTCATGACGGGGAAATAAACAGCTCAGATATCAGTCACTCCTGCACTAAACGTGAGCAGAAACAAATCTGCTGCTGGACAGTAGAAACAGAGAAATCACAGAGAAACAGGAAACAGCTGATTGTTTTTAAAAAGAGGATGTTCTTCTTTCGTTCCTGACGTCGACGTTCACTCGCTCCTCTTTCGTCGTGATGGTGAGGTGAAGGTGACACTTCAGTTCTAATCTACAGGTGATTTTTTGAATGTTGTGGCGTAAATGGGACACAGTGAACAGAGAGAGTCTGAGGTTATTTCTGTGGATCTGAACAATCATTCAGGACTCTGAATTCATATCAGGTCTAAGGAGACGCAGGTTGTGGATCCCCCCCTCCTCGTTAGACAAGTCTGTAGTTGGGTTTCTGCTTGTTTGAACCCTCTGATCCTGTCTG
Source organism: Lates japonicus (assembly GCA_033238685.1). Taxonomy (NCBI): domain Eukaryota; kingdom Metazoa; phylum Chordata; class Actinopteri; family Centropomidae; genus Lates; species Lates japonicus. The sequence continues at coordinate 228,510 of BRZM01000007.1, read as the reverse complement.
TGAATACATTCAGAGCCTCTCCCATCCACACAGACAGAGGTAGGAGTGGTTGAGCGTCTGAAAGGTTGTGTGGAAAATCACTGAGTCGGCCTCTGAACCCTCCACACACACAAACATGGCGGAGGTCCCGGCAGCTCGTTGCCCATCTACGTCAAAATATTCTCAAATCAGATTCATGTGCGTTTTTTTTTTTTTTTTTTCTTTCCTGTGAGTCCATCTGCGCGTCATCGTCTGAAATCTTTTGGCTGAGGTTTTATTTACAACTGCCTCTCATTATTAAAAGTGAACAGGAAATCAGTCAGCGAGGTCTCTGGCCCCAAGTCGTCGCTCCAGCAATCAGGAGAATGAAAAACGTTCCTCCAGCTGAATCTGCAGCTCGGCGACGACGAGCCAACACTAAAAAAAAAGTCTCTTCTTTTACAGTCAAAACAGAAACGACATAATAAACGTGGCAGCTCTTCGTCTTATTGCAAACTTCACCAAACTCCATCACAACTTGACTTTACTCCTCATCCACCGTGTGTTTCCCAGCCTGAGCCCAGGTTCTCACCTCCCACCCTTACATCTGAATCACACAGAGAAGCTTCCAGGTTTTCCAGAAATCTCATGTTGTGACTGATCCAGACTAAGATGGCGGCCAGAGAAGACACATCTGTACAAACATGTTTTAACAAATTACTCCGGTCTCAGTGAACAGAAGAGTTTCACTTTGTATCTGTCGTCTGTTAAACGCCACAAAACAAGTCAGAAAAGTTTTGTTCAAGAAGAAAAATGGTTTGAAAACATCGTTAAAATGATCGTTCAGAAATCTTCAGGAGGAAAACCGACTGTGCTGTAAGTGAAAAATGAAGAGCAAGTTTTATGATTGAAGAGTTAAAAGGTTAAATAACAAGAATGCTTGTTTAGTTTAGAGGTTTTTACGTTTGTTATCTTTGTCTCCAAAGCCTGAAGGAGACGACACACTGGATTATTAAAAGCTCGGATTGAATAAGTATCTTTAATTTCTCATGTCTTGTAAACTCCTTATAAAACAATGTTAAATTCATTCGTTGTCACATTAAAATAGAGAAATAACTGAGTTTAGTTTTAAATCTTGTTTCTGCTCGTTCAGCTTCAGAGCAGCACTAACTGTTCAGAAATGACCTGCTGGGTTTTTCAGGAATATATCTGTCAGGAAATCAGAAGCTTTTCTCTGTGATTCAGGTGTAAAGTTCACACGAGGCACAAACCGGAGCCACAGTTAAGTTTCACTATGAGAAGCTGTAAGTGAAACTCTATGGCTGCACATCACCTCCCCTCACTGTCCACATCCTCCACACACACGTCCCTCTGCTTCTGTTTATCTGCTGGTTATTGCCGACGTCCTGTCAGATTATCTCTGAACCCTACGAAAGAGTCGTCTCTAAAAACTAAAAATCACAAAGCACTTCAGCAGATCTCATGGCTCCTATCCTCGGTAAGTGCTCTGATGGGTCCTGCGCTTGTTTGCATCGATTTATCCCCCCCCCCCCCCCCCCCCCCC
>BRZM01000007.1:130114-220897 GCA_033238685.1 Lates japonicus | reverse complement strand
GAGGAGGAGGGAGAGAGAGAGGAGGAGGAGGAGGGAGAGAAGAGAAGAGGAGGAGGGAGAGAGAGAGAGAGGAGGAGGAGGAGGAGTGTTATGATCACATTGATTTATTTTAATTAAAACCTGACAACATGCAGGAGTGAAGAGGTCAAACATTTCCCTCATTTTCCTCCGACTTCAGAGGAAGAACTGCCCCTCCCTCCCTCCCTCCCTCCCTCCCCTCCTCAGCTGCCCCACGGGTCAGTTAACACGCTGGGTCACATGATCTCAGGGTTAAAACTATTATCTCTGCGCTGGGATCTGAAACAGTTTGACCACAGAGCTTCAGGCTGAATAACTTCACACTGAGCAAAGTTTCATCTAAAAACAGGAGAAACAAACGTCCATCTTGTTCCCACTGGACCCTCAAGTTTGTTTATCAGTGGTCTGTTTTTCTGACCTCCTTCAGTTTGTGTGGGTGGGACAGGAAGGAGGTTTGCTTCATCTAAAACAGTCAAAACCCAAAGATATTACTCTAATTTCACAGAAAACCAGCAAATATTTACATTTAAGAGAGAATTTGTGATATTTATCTTTAAAAAGGTGAAATTTAAAGCAAATCTTCACCATTTTATAGATAAAAAAATGAATGAATTCATCAGAAGAATAAGAGTCTCCTGCTGGAGGCCGAGAAGTCGACAGGGAGAAAATCAGAGACGCTATAAAAATGTAAACAGCGGGTTTCACGGCCGCCTCTCTGTGCAAACAAGGAAATGAGTTGGCTCCTTGTATTGTTCCTCTTTGTTGTGAACACAGCCGAGGCCTGCGCGAACAAAAACACACCCCATGACCTCGGAGAACAGAAACAACGGGCCGATAACAGAGTGAGCCTGAACACACCAGGGAGCTGCTTTTTCCTCCGAACAGGAGAAAACATTCCAGTGAATCTGACGACAGACTGAGTCATGTTAGAGATGAAAACCCATCTACTCACCAGTCCACCTTTACAGCCTCGTTGTGTTTCTACTCACGCTCTTTCAAACTCTCACTAACTTTCTAAGAAGAAAGGCTTTTGGAGAAGAGCTCAGAGCTAAATGAAATGTTTCAGAATCACTACACCCTCGTCTTTTATCACCGTGGTTTCCCTGCTGTGTTTATTAAGGCTGCAGCTTCACAGAGTTCAAGGTGACGTCTTCAAATGTTTCGTTTTCTTTGACCAACAGAACAAAATCCAAAGATCTTCTATTTCCTGTCATTAAAAACAGAACAACCAGTAAATCCTCACATTTAGAGAAGCTCCAGCACAAAAAGGTTTTGACTTTTGTTTAACTTTGATTTGATCATTATCGACTTGTTTCAGCTCCACATGTAAACACCTGATTATTTTACAAGGCTTTTCCTCAGTCATTAATGTTTTACTTTATTTTCTTGTGCTGAGTTTATGAGCACGAGTTGCTGTTTGAATAAAGTTTACTGAGGTTTAAAAAAACAGCCTCGGTGTGTTTCTACCAGGACAGAAAGTATCATTCAGGGAGTGTGAGCTTGTTTTACTGCTCAGCGTAGCCTCCATTTCCCTTCACTCCAGGCCTCTTTTCTTGCCAACGCTTCAATGAATGCAGTGGTTTCCCTCCCCCCTCCCCTCTCTCCTCCCTCTCCTCCCCCACGGTCTGGTTGTTTGACAACAGCAGCGGCAGTGCAGGAATGTCTGCCGTACAACGTGACACACATATCAAAGCGTGAAAGTGCTTTGCTGCTGTTGCGTAGAGAGAGCGAGCGGCTCGTCGCCGTTCTTTGTCTCCTCTGGGTTTGTTGTGCAGGAGCTGGTTCGCTGAGCGTCACTCTGATGTCAGCTCACATTTCCTGCTGCTGTAAACACACACTCTGACTGAGGAGCATTTAAAACCTCCTTCACTGAAGAAAGAGCTCAGAGAGGAGACGTTCCAGCCGCTGGTGACAAATCTGACTTTCATTCAGTCTGTTGTTGCCCAAGTGTTGATGACACATTTATTACTGAGGACAAAATGTACGTCTGTAGTCGTAATAATGGAACTTCTGTTTACAGCAACGAGGAAACATGAACTTAACTCCATGTTGCTGAATGTCTTCATGTGTCTGAGATAAGAGCAGCTGATGAATCAATGAGGCGAAAATTAAACCAGAAAAGAAGTGAATTCTTCAAGGTGGATTCTGAGTTCACACCTCAGTTAAAACCCAGATTATTGTGGTCCTGCAATGAGCAGATAACGCTGCGTTCAATGACCCTCACAACAACAACAGCTTGTTGTGTTTGAATGTTTTCACAGCCTCTGGTCACAGGACAGTTTGTTCTCTTTACACAGCGAACATGAGAATAATGAACTTTTAAATCATCTGGACGACAGATAAATCTGTGTCTGTGACGACGCGTTCGAGGAACCAAACACAGACAGACATTGGTTCACAGATTAACTCAAAAACATTCACTGATCCAGCTTCTTAAACGAGACAAATGTGAAAGTGAAAGTCTGAGATGGAGGCACATTGTGATGAGTTTCCATGTGTAAGGAGTTTTTTTTAAAACCTTTTCTCACTACTGTTTCCTTTTTCTGTATTTCTCAGAAACTCTCTGCAGCCCAGTCGACTCCTCTGGTCTATGTGTTTGGGTGTTGAGTCTCTGACTGACAGCTCTGCTGTTATATCTCAATATAAAAGGTATTTGTTCTCATCCACAGGAGAGCTCAGAGCTCAGAGCTCAGAGGTCAGGGGAGGGGACAGGTTGGGTGTCTCACACATGAGGCACTTCATCAGGGTGGATGTTTGCTGTCTGATTCAAAATGGCTGCCACTACTGGTTATTTTCATCTTAATTAACCTGCAGATTATTAACTGATGAAATACTTTGTAAAATGTCAGAAAATGAGGAAAACTCAGAAAATATTTCCTCTAATTGTTCAGCAAACAAACAGAAACCTAAAGATATTTAACTTAGAAAGACAGAAAAGAGGCTGGAACCTCGTCAGTGTTCAGCACCTTCACTTTCACAATCAAGAAGCAACAGAAAATGTTTCCTCATACAATCCACAATAACAAATCACTCATTTACCTCAGAGGACTTTATAATCTGTACGACCGCTGACGCCTCTGATTCAGAGCAGGGTGTGGTCTCTGAGGACTCACCTGTGTCCAGGTGACATAAAGGTGAGTGACTCACTGCAGTGTCACAACAATGGTCTCTATACACAAGAATCAGTTACCAGACGTGTTCTCAGCTTTCACTCCTTCAGTTTCCTGTCACACACGACACAAGAGAAACAAACTGACTGAGACTTATTGATTATCAGAGCAGGTACAGATCTGTTTCCTGACCGATCGATTGATCTTTACAGCTCCGCTCCACCAACAGAGAACGACAGTCAAACCCAGGATGAACCGTCTCCCTGACTCACTCTGACTCTCAGAGAGGATCTGATCCTCCCTCCCTCCCCCCAGTGAACCACCTGGCCCCCGGCCCTGACCCCTCGGCCACAACAGATTGGTCATTACAGCAGACGGAGGTGTGGTCTCACAGAAACCATCTGGAAGCTCAGGCTGGACGTCAGAGATCCTTCAGGTGTCTGTCAGCTGCTCTGAGTCCAGGCAGGAGCTGCTTGTTCTATTCTCTCTGCTGGTCCAGAGAACAGTCTCTGTCAGTCTGAAACCAGTTTAGTGTCTGATGAAGAAAGGGACCTTTGTGCTTGTGTCAGAGTTACTGATGTATTCTCTGTCCTCTGCAGCTCTGATGCTCATCACACTTTAACATGTGTCATTACAACAGGCCAAACCCAGAGATGTTCAGTTTCCAGCAGCAGATTAATGGTCTCATCGTTTCAGCTTTAAATCACTGTTAATGGCACAGGAAGGCTGAGCTCTATGAGCACAGCTGGAAGGATAATGCATCTTAATCAGTCTATATATAACTGAACAAGACTGGGATCAATGTCAGAGCACTGAGCTCTCAGCGCTGACTCAGGCCGCTTTGTTTCCTCCTGTAAAATGAATTAAACAACCAGCTGTAACTGCTGGTGAACGTGTGAAGCAGTGAGCAGTCAGGCAGGAAACACGATTAAATAGTTTTTGAACAAACAAGTCGAACCTGTATTTTATCCTGTGCGGGTTTTATGAGAGCATGTTATCAGACGGGCCTGTGACGAGGTGACACCAGTGGTTTGTTTTTCAGTGACAGACATTAAAGTGTGGAACAAAGAGGAGTGAGACGGACCGACATGTCTCAGAGAGGCCGGTTCCTGCAGTCCGCAGCCCGGCTGACAGCAGTGAGCTCCGCGGTGACACGGTGGATTCCTGTGGAGAATGTAAACAAAAACGGCCGCTGAGCGGAGCACCACGTCCTCACTGCTAAGCTAACGTTAGCCTCGGGAGCGCATGGTGGCAGAGAAACAGAAAACAACCAAAAACCACCGACACAGCGGCTGCGCTTCAACCCGACCACGGTTCATGTGCAGCTAGAAGCGTGAACAACAGGACACCCCGGGGAGGACGCTAACCGCGGCTGGAATAAACCCCCCACAGCGTCCGGACTCACCTCGAACTGCCAGTGGGCCGCCTGGAGGAGCTGCTTCGCCTGATCCGCGGCGCAGCCGGCCGTCAAAACAAACTGGTTGATCATCACCTGATGCCTGAGTTCGTCCATATTCACCGACATGGCCGCTTTCCACGCAACGCGCCGCCGCTTTACAGCCGAAAACAAAACAAAAAAACTGAACGTGGACTCGGATCGACTCCTGAGAACCTTCAGACTCAGCCCGTCTCCGTCCGGCTCCACCGCTGAGTCTCCGCAGCCTCCGACACTAACAACAATATTCTCATGTCATCACCAACAACAAAGAGGAGAGCGACGCTGATTGGACAACTCCCGAGCCAGAGAGTACTAGAGAGGCGCTGATTGGCTGTCGGAGTGAAGCGTTTAAATTCATTGGTGCGCTTGTTTTACATGCTCAGGAACGCTGCCGGTGAGCGGAGTCAGGGATCAGAGTTTGTTAGGATCACTCCGCCCTCTGCGGGTGTCCCATAGAATTTAACACGCGCTCTCTTCATGCTCGTTACACTGACGTAATGTGTTTTCATAGAGCTGATTGGCTGATTCTTGTGGCAGGTAAATAAACCACACACATGTAAACACAGTAAATATATGATTTTTAATAAATACAGGATGAAGTACTTTTAGAGTAGTAATACTACAGACTACAGATACATTTATTTAGTTACTTTTCTTTCAGATTTTATTTTGTAATATTAATCTGAATCAGAGAACTAGAGTTTTAAATATGAATATTTTTAAAAAGATTTTCACGTTTAGAAGCTGATGATATGAAAAACAGATGTCAGATAAATGTAGTGGAGTCAAAGTACAAATACACATTAAATAAATGTACTTAGTTACCTCCCATCACTGAGTGCAGCCTGTCAGCAGGATCATTATGAGACAGAGCTGCTGATTTCTGAAATCTGCCGTATGTCCACACAGCAACATATATCATGTAGACTGACATGTTTTTCTAATATAGTCTGAATATACTGTGTAGTATATTCAACATGTGGAAATATGTATCTGACATATGTCAGTAATTACATGCACTGACAGTACAGTGAAGATGAGATACTGTAGATGTGTGCAGTGGCTCAGAAATGATAAATAACTGTTTTAAAATCAGATTTTTTTCTGTGTTATGTTTCATGGGCTCGTTGTTTCAGATGACAGAGAGAGGAGTGTGTGATGGATCCGTCCGTCTCCTCAGCTGAAGTGTTTGGACAGACTGATGTCCACACAGCAGCTGATCGTCCTCCTGATAGAGCGACACTAATCTTCTTATCATGTGAGCGCAGCTCCTGGCCTGCAGCCTGTCCAGCTCTCTCTGAATAATTGAGCCGAGCTGCAGGTGAAAGCACATGTGACAGAGGAAGCCTATCTATTATGTATTGTTGCAGGGTGTTACCTGGATGGATGCACAATGTCCACTGTCTGCAAGCATCAGATACAGTCAGTTTGTTCCAGTTCATCTCTGACAGTTTGTCATATTTACACTTCAGTGAGTGAAATACTGAGACACAGGACTTCCTTTAAGACGCTGATAATCGAAATATTAACACGTTATCTTCTGCGTCTTTTTCTACACGTTTTTTACATACATTTAGAGGCTGTGGGATCTCAGTTTAAACTGGTTTAAAATAAATAAACTTTCACTTAATGTTAAGAAAACAAACCTATAAATGTTTATAAGATAAACTTCAACACACCTCCCAATGATCAGTTGAACTGGAGATTAATTATTAACATGAATTCATTTGAAAGGTTGTTTTTATTTATTTAAAAACAACATGATTCACACAGACGAGAGTTACACATAAAAACACAAACATAATGAGAACATATAAACACATAAACACATGAGTCAATGAGAATAAAAATATGAAACAGCAGGTTTATTGCACAGAGAACTGATAAATAATAAAACCCTCCACTTCCTGGTCTGTGGAGCTGCTCTCTGATTGGTCAAAGTGTCACCTGACCGAGGTCAAAACAACAACATACAGGAAAGAGGCGGAGCTAATTTAAAGCTCTGTGGTGAATAATTAACATGAATCTGACTCCACACACTGAACTTTATCACCGCCCCTCCTCCGCATGTTCACATGTTTGTCTAAATAATCGAGTTTACATTTTAACATCATGTTTCACTGTGTTTAATATCAAATATCTTTATTCGCTGCTGTAACATCATTACCATGAGCTGATGATGATAGATAATGTTTTAACTCAACAAACATCCTCACACACACACACACACACACACACACACACACTACACCCAGAGCAGCTGCAGTCATTAAATGGTGTGTGGTGCCCTCATCTGTCCGACTGTGAGAACTGCACCTGAACGCACCAGAGGCAGGTCTCAGCAGGAGGAGGAGCCTGGTTTGATGATGAGTTCAGGTGTGAATCCTGTCACCTGCAGCAGAACTCTGGGACGTGTGTGTGTGTGAGAGAACGTGAGTTTCTCTGTTCTTCATTTGTTGTAGTATTCTGTGTATTTGAAGCTGCAGCTGCAGACGAACGTGAGCATGCGGCTCGTTGATGCTTCATTTGTAAACAGTGAATATTGAGTTGAGTTGTTTCTGTGTGGATCAGTGAAGTCGATCAGACCTTGTTCATCTTTCTTCCTCTTTGTGTTTCTTGTGTTTTTTACATCTTCCTCTGTGATCCCTCAGGGTCCTGAGTCCGAGTCCGGTCCCCCCTCCACCTCCTCCACCGCCCCCCCGACCCTCTATGGTTGGCTGCTCCCTCTCTGACCTTTGACCTCTGCTGGAGGTTCGTCTGAGGATCAGAGCTGACGGAGTCTGGACAAAGACTGTGGGTGAGCAGAGACCAGGATCACATGAGACCAGGACCTGATGTTGGTCCTCTTCTTCTGATCTTGACCTTGTTTCTTTCCTGTCGTTTTTTTCCAGCTTCAGCTTCAGTGATGGAAAGTAACTAAGTCCATTTACTCAAACACTGTTCCTCTACATCCATTACCACCTGTTTACTGACGGCAGCTTCTGAACTGTGATGAATCTTAATAGAAACATTTATTTTAGGGATTGATTTTCCAATTCAGATCAATAATAAACAAAATAACATCAATAAATCAATCAATGATGTTTTAATAAAGGTTCAAATAAAACTTCCTGGAGGAGAAAGTCAGAGTTAAATAAATAAAGTGAAGAACATTAACAGAATTGTTTGAGGTTGTTTTCTTTAAATTCTGCTTTTTGAAAATGAAGTATTGACTCGTGTGACGTCTGTGGGGATGTAACTGAAACCATGTGAGAGGAGAAGTAAAAGTATTTCAGAATAATAAATATTATTTCAGTGGATTATAATTTCTGCTGCAGAGTAACTGTAACTACTGTCAGTAAAAATGTCAAAAACGTAGAGAAGTAAATATTATAACGTGGCCAAAATGGAAATACACTAGTGAAGTACAAGTACTTCAAAATCATGAGTAAATGTACTTAGTTACTTTCCACCACCGGCCTTTAAAGGGGCCCGAGCCTTATGTTAGAAACCACTAAACTAACTGTATTAAAAACAGCTCCACCTCAGAGCGAGTACTTTTACTGCTGATACTTCAAGTACATGAAGCTGGTAGTACTTTTTAAAAACATATAAGAGTATTTGTACTTTGTTGTGTGAGTACGACTGAAGGTCAGACTGAAGTTTAATAAATCTGCTCAGGCCTCGTTCATCTGAAACTCTTTTATTTTGAAATGGCAGCTGGGAATCGAACCTGTGTCACCTCTGTCAGAGCGGCGCACAGTGTGTGAGCAGCAGCTGAGTGTGTGTGTGTGTGTGTGTGTGTGTGTGCGCGTCAGAGGAAGCCTTTTTATGGCTTTACAGTTCCTTTGTGATGAGCCTCAGGAAACCACTGAGCCACACTAACACAACGCTCAGAGGCCAGAGCTTTTTGTTTCGCCTTTCTCTGCCTTTCTGTCCTATGAACAAAAGTACATTCCTTCACACCCCCCTTCCTCACCCCTCCTCACCCCCCACCCCCCCACCCCACACACACACACACACACAGTCTAAACACTGGGTCCAACTTTGACTTTGTTTCTGATTAAAAACGTGCAGAGATGACGATGAGCCACAACCAGAGAGCTGCTCCCTGTTTTCATCACGTGAAGAACAGAGGGGCAGAAAAGGTCATGAGTAAAAGTACTCGATTACAAGTTACAGTCCTCCAAGTATTACCAGCTTCATGTACTTAATGTATCAGCAGTAAAAGTACTCGCTCTGAGGTGGAGCTGGTTTAGTCCAGTGGTTTCCAACCTGGGGGTCAGGCCCCTTTACAGGCCGGTGGTGGAAAGTAACTAAGTACATTTACTCATGATTTTGATACTTGGACTTTAGTGTAGTATTTCAATATTCTGCTTCTTATATTATTATAATATTTGATGTTTCTCAGCTGTAGTTACTATAGTTACTATAGTTACTATAGTTACTATAGTTACTATAGTTATTGTAGTTAGTTACTATAATTACTGTAGTTATTGTAGTTACAGTAGTTACTGTAGGTACTATAGTTACTATAGTTACTGTAGTTACTATAGTTACTATAGTTACTGTAGTTACTATAGTTACTGTAGTTACTACAGTAACTATAGTTAGTTACTGTAGTAATTACAGTTACTCTGCAGATTAACACATTAATATAAAATATAACAAACAGGTAAATCATGAACATCGATCATTTAGTCCACTGGTTCCCAACCTAAGGGTCTGGCCCCTCTAAGTGGACACCAGATGAAGCTGGGGGGTCGTCAGATGATTCATGGGAAAGAAGAAAAAACTAAATTCAGATTCAGATATTTTTATTTTAATCTCTGATCATTTAAATGAAACATCTGAAACACCACAGATCAACACTGAGTCTTTCATCTGTGAAATGACCTGTAACTGCTGCCAGATACATGTAGTGGAGTAAAAGTACAGTATCTGAAGCATTAAGTACTTTAAAATGTATAAGTACCTCAAACTGTGTAAAGTACTCAGCAGTTACTTTGTTCTGCATCACTTTAACATTAAACTTCTTCACATTAACACAAAGCTCTTCTGTCTTTTCTCACATTAACGACATTTGTCGAGTTTAATTGCTGTAAAATTAAAGTAATTAGTTCCAGACAGAAACCTAAGCCGGTCCCCTGGTGAGTCCCCGGGCCTCAGTTTGAGAACCCGCAGCGCAGCGGCCACAGTTGACTTGAGAGTGATTAAAAATGAAGCGCTATAGAAACCGGCAGACCAATGGAGGAGCGGGAAGCTGTTTACAAGGGGGTGTAGCGTTTCTATGGTTGCTGGACAAACCTCCTGCTCCAGGTATTAAACTGCCTCCGCCGCGGATCCTGCAGCCGCTGACAGCCGTTACACAGACCTCCACCCCGGGACGAGCAGCGCCAAACGCACCGTCCACAGGAATTCCTCCCGTTTCTGAGAGTGTCTGAGCCGAGAGCAGGTGCAGTAAGGACAGGCTGAAGACCAGAGCTGCTCCTCCGGGATTTAACAGATCTCTGATCAGCTGACTGAAGGTGAGTCTGGATCTTTATTCAGAGTGGAGCAGAGGATTCTGTTCGAATGAAGGCCTGAAACATCCGAGCCGCCTTTAAACACAACACTTCATTAATGATCATTCAATCAGATGATTGATCAAACACTGACGTTCAAGTCGTTTTGTAGTAGAAGTTTAAAAAGAAGAAGAAATGAAATGAAATGAAATGATCCTCTGATGCTTTTTAAATATTGAAATCATCAAACTGAAGATAACCCATCAAACAGAGCTGACGCTGTGTTTTAATCTCCACTCTTTAATAACTGAAGCTGTAAACTCGGCTCAGGAGGAGCAGGAGGAGCAGGAGGAGCAGGAGCAGGAGCGCGCTCCTTTACGCGTCAAGTGCGCAACAGGAGTTTTTCAGGAACGTTCTGAGCCCTGAGAGAGAGGAGCCGCTGCTCCTTATTATCTCCTACATTAAATCTGTCAGAGCTGCAGGTGACACACGTTTAAATCCACAAACCTGAGCGTCTCTCACTTCACACACTTCACACACACACTCTCTGTTTTCAAATAGACCGTCATTGTCCCGTCTCTTCACACTTTGCTGAGGTGGCTGTGTGTTTTCTTGTCAGGCAGGAGGAGGAGGAGGAGGAGCGGGGTGACAGAGGAGAGAGGTGCCGGACAGAGCCATGCTGTCTCTGAGCTGCGCCGACCCCTGGCCCGAAGGCTCGGTGGGGCTGGAGGAGGAGGTGGTGACGGCCGCTGCCCAGGCGGAGGAGCGGGACAGCGGCACCACCACCACCACCACCACCACCGTCAGCAGCTGCTGCAGCTCCGTCAGCCTGGACGACAGCCTGACCAGCCTGCAGTGGCTGCAGGAGTTCTCCATCCTCGGCGGCAACGTGCCGCAGCAGGCCCACCACCAGCCGCACCTGTTCGGACAGCAGCCGCTGGGATCCGACGCCCCGGCCTCTCCTCTGGCCGGGGACCCCGCCTCCATCGGCATGCCCCTGACCCCCGGGAAGCCCACGGCGGCGGCCTACAGCAGGATGCAGTCCCTGCCCGGGATCGTGGCTCACGGTCACTGTCCGGATGAGGTGGACTACAAGACGAACGCGCACATCAAGCCGCCGTACTCGTACGCCACCCTGATCTGCATGGCCATGCAGGCCAGCAAGAAGAGCAAGATCACCCTGTCCTGCATCTACAAGTGGATCACTGACAACTTCTGCTACTACCGCCATGCTGACCCCACCTGGCAGGTAAACGACCACACACACACACATACACACACACACACACACACACACTGTAACACACTCTTTAAAAAGGACGCGTCATCTCCAACACAGTCACCACTGTGTGTAAACGAGTCTCACACCAGCTTCTCCTGCTCTCTGCTCTGAGGTCAAACCTCAGCTGGGCGCGTGGTTTTTTTCAATTAAAACAGGACTGAATAAATCCATTTCAGAGGAACAGGACTCACTGAGCGGTCTGGGCCTGCTGCCACTCTCTGATGAAGTATTACTGACCTGGCTGTGTGTAATTAATAACTCCTGAGGCCAGCAGCACTTCAGAGCCTGAACAGAAAACACATGAATTATACACGTTATTAGCTTTTAAACAGCGGCTGCTGCAGCTCACAGGTTTTTCTCCTTCAGGTGATGGAGGAGTTGGAGGAGGAGCAGCAGATTCTCTGTAGAAAGTTCAGGAATTTTACAGAAAAGTTTAATTTTGCTGGATAAATGATTGATGGAGCCGTTAGCTGTACTCTCAGACATTTCAGAGCGTTTTGTTATTGTAAGGCAGTACATGGGGCAGATAATATTTAACAAAGGTCAGCGGGTCACTGCTCTATTTAGACTTCAGTGAAGGGGGGGGACTGGATGAATGCAAGGGTGCACAGTGAATTAATGTGATGTATCTGCACTGCCTGCCTCACTAAAGGGGAATTACCACCAGTTTAAAGGAACAGTACAGGCAGATTTTTGTGCTTTTGGACAGAGCCAGGCTAGCTGTTTCCCCCTGTTTCCAGTCTTTATGCTAAGCTAAGCTAATGGTCTCCTAGCTGTAGCTTCATATTTACCAATTCGTGCCAATCTGTGCCAATTTCCTTCTCAGAAAAAGAGCGACTAAGTAGTCCTTCCAGAATAAGTTGTGAGCTGTGATGTGAAAATCTCTATTTCCAGAACTCCATCCGACACAATCTGTCGCTCAACAAGTGCTTCATCAAGGTGCCGCGGCAGAAAGACGAGCCGGGGAAGGGAGGTTTCTGGAAGATTGACCCACAGTACGCCGAGCGCCTCCTGAGCGGCGCCTACAAGAAGAGACGAATGCCTCCGGTCCAGATCAACCCGGCCCTGCAGAACAGGCTCAGGGTGAACCTCCAGCCCCAGTCCAGAGGCCTCTGCAGCCCCACAGGAGGGGGTCAGATCGGCCTGTGCATCAACCCAGAGTCCCAGCGGCTCCTCCGGGAGTTTGAAGAGGCGACCGGCGCCGACCAGAACTGGGACCCCCACCTGGCTGAGGGGACCATGCTGGGGTCCTGGCCGGTCGTCAGGGGAAGATCCGGGCTCAAGAGGAAACAGTCGCTGGGCTCCAGAAACAAAGCCCCCCGGCGCTCCAGCTCCCCACTGCTCTCCGTGGACGAACAGAAGGAGATTGGACCTCTGAAGGGGGACTTTGACTGGGACGCCCTGCTGGACTCGGCCCTCAGCGGGGAGCTCAGTCTGGAGGGAGGAGAACCCCTGAGCCCCATCATGAAAGAGGAGGACCTGACAGTGCGGGGGACCCACATCTCCCCCGTCGAAGCTCCCGCGGGGACATCGGACATCCACGTGCTGGTGGAGACCCAGAGGAGTAATGACGTGTCAGACTTTGACGAGGAGACCTTCCTCGCCACGGCCTTCCTGGAGAGCCCCTGGCCCGAAGATGAGGAACAAGGCCGCAACGACTTCCTCTGTAGCTCCACCGTCAACCTGGACCAGCTGTTTGACCTCGGAGACTCGTTAGGTGGAGACCCCAGCACCCGGATTGACAGCCTCCTTTGAGGAGTAGCTGCTCTCCAGCTCCTCGCTAAAAACCTTTTCAACACTACTGGGAATAAGACTCTTTTTTTTTTACTCTGAAGCCGCCCTTGTTTTCCTTTTCACGGTGTTTAAAGTATTTTTAGAATTACGTTTTGATGCTGATTCGTGCAGGAGCTACACTCCCAACGCCTTCTGAACAAAGATGCCACAATGTACAGCAGCAGTTCTCATCATCACTGGGAAAACAAAACTTGATCAGTTTTAGTGAATCACACGATAACTCCAGACAAACAAAAACAAGTTCTAAGAGCTAAGGCCTGGTCACACCAGAGAGCAGCATGCTGAAATTAATTTGCATCTTTCCAAAATGTGCTCCCTGTTCAGCATTTTACTCTCAGGATTGTACATCATTTCATTCAATCATGCGTTTTATGGAAGAGAAGAGAAAGCTCATGCTAACTGTCAAATAGCAACATGCATGTATTAAGAAAACTGGATACAACGCTGCCAGTTCATCCCAGTGGCCAACCACAGTACTACAATAAAATAATATTCTCTAGTACAAATAGCATTTCCCCACAGATCATAATATAAGAGAAACGTTTCCTAGAGCCTAGAAAAATAGACTATTGGTAGAACGGCTGCAGATGCTCCACTGCTGGCAGTTACATCCAAATAAAATTCAGTTTCAATAATAATATGATCCATTCAGCTCATTCTATAGTACACTGTTTATGTCCAGTTTCACTTGGTAACAAACTCATACAAGCACATAACACAACAAAAGAAACTAATTTCGGCTGCTTATCTGGTGTGACCACTAGAACTAACCTCCTTGGAATAATGTGAGAACACAACTGAGAATAACAGGAATGCAGCACAACAGCATCCTCCATCTTGGACTCTTTCTGCTCTACTAAATATTTGATGATTTCACTACAAAGTTTTGCCATTTGAAATGGTGTGAACAGGCCTTTTAGAAGACACAACGTGGTCTCTGTTTACATCGTTAAAAAGGTGTGTGTTCATGTTGTTGCTGTAGACCACATCAGGCTCAATTCACGGGGGTAAAGAAGAAAAAGAGGACATGATCTGATCCACAGGTCTTTTCTTTTTAAGAGGAAGGTTTGAGTGAGTGGTATCAGCTGGTGTTTCAGGCTTTTACTGACACAGATGCATTTAAAAACACAGTTGTTGCTGAGAATTGTTTTAAAAAGACTGTAGACTGTGACAGCAGCACTATGATGATGAATAATGAGATATTTGCCAAATGATGTTTGGTGTAGGAGTGATTTACTGTATTAGCTTTTAGCTTTTTTTGCGTGGGGTTTTTGGTACTAACTATTCTCTGTATGCATTGTTTAAAAATAATTAGGACCAGTTTACCTAGATTAATAATAATTATGCAGGATATATCACTTTTTTTCAAGGAGAATGAAACATAAAATTCAGTTTTGTTTCATATCAGACTGAAATATTTCTTGTAGAAAGTACTTAGCAAACACTTTCTTTGATCCTGTGTCTTTCTAGCGAAACAGTAGATGTAAAGCAAAGTAGAGGACACACCTGAGCTTCATGTCTTAACAGTTAAAACGGACACGAAACAGCTTGAGGCGAAATTCTCTAACAAAGAACTATTAAGACCTTAAAATGCTCACTTGAGAAAGGCCGCGGTGCCTTGTAAATGAATACCTGACCTTCTATGTGCCAAGAACAACACATGGGACTTGACAGGGTGGCAGTGTTAACAGGCTGTGTTTTTTATTACAAGGAGGAAATGTCTGTTTTGTTTTTAATGGGTGTATGTGAGGAGACTGAGAGTGGTCGGCAAAAGACCTGATGCAGCTTGGATATGTGTCGTTGGATACGGACTAACTAAACCAAATCACTTCACCTGAAAACATGTAGCGTGTTAACTTTATAGATAACAGTACTTGCTCCCGTTTTCCTCTGAAATGTGTGAAAGTGCAATCAATGTACAGTTATACTTGTTATATTTTACATTCAGCTGTAGGAGTGTATTCATGCAGTTTACTTTAGATAAACCAGTTTCACTGTTTTGTGTTTTACGAGGTGAGAATACCTTCTGAAAGGAGGAGGCAACCATGAAGCGTTTGTGTATTAGCTCTTCAAATCGAATAACATTTATAAACCACAATAATGGCGTCTTACCTCATGATTGGTTCTGTAAAGTCAGAGACACTGTATGCATTCTTTACTGTTTTTATTTTATTTTCCACTTTTCTTTGACAATAAAAAAGTAAGTTTTACTGCATCTTGCCTGACTAGATTTTACATTTTCTTATCATGGCACTAGGATGGCAATATTAATATTGTGTCTTTGTGCTTACTGCCAGGTAGTAAATGTTAGCATGCTAACACGCAAAGCTAAGATGGTGAACGTGGTAAACATTACACCTGCTAAACATCAGCATGTTAGCATGACTATGTTAGATATTAGCTTGAAGCAAACCTGCAGACGCTTCATCATGTTTCACTGTATGCTGACGACACCCTGATTTACCTCATCAAAAGACTGAGAGCTAAAACAAACCACCCAATGTCAAATCCACAATAATATCAACAAAAACTTTCTCCAGCTTGATGAGAGTAAATTTGAAGTCTTATCATTCGGACCCTCCCTTTCTCCTTATTTTAGCACATTGTCTCCGTTCGTGAAAACACATATTCAATTCAGCGTTGTCATTTGCAAATCAGGTTCCAATCAGGTCCAAATTCAGATCAATATTCTGCACCTCTGACCTGGAGAAAGTCATCCATGTGTTCATCCTAAGATGATGAACATGGTAAACATTCTAAACATCAGCTGAACATCAGCATGTTAGTGGCCAAGTCCAGCCTCACAGAGCCCTTGTTTTCCTCTGCTGGCCGTCTTGCACTCTCTCCCCTCACCCCCCTCTGCTTTAGTGTGTTTATGTGTGAGATTTACGTTGGTCTTTTCCTGCTCATCTCTTTTGGGCTCTTGCTGTGATCAGGCAGTGGATGGGTAATAGTAGCAGGGGGTGGCTGGGTTTCTCTTTCAGGGCTTTGTCCGTGCTCAGTCAGACTCTTGTTCCCCATGGCGCTTGGATCTGTGGTCCTTCACTGGGTCGGTGTGGGGTCTAACAGGGACAAGTGTCCCACGGCCCCATATATCACCGCCTGTCTGCCCCGCTGTAGACCACACCGTCTCTCTCTGACCCTGCCGCAGATTAGCAAGGTGGCTCGCGTTCAGAGAGTCAGATGAATAGCCGCAGTAATCAAATGCAAATACGTAGAATTTAAGAAGCCGGCGTCCCCCCGGGGTCGTGGACAGACAGGCTGTCTGTCAGTGAGTCTGTGGTCACTGATGAGGTAATGATGGCGAAGAGATGAAGGGCAAAGATAAAGTGCTGTAACGCTACACCTCTGTATGATGGACACCCAACACTCTGCTGGAAAGGCAGGATCCTGCATCTTCATGCCCAGGCTTAGTGCTTTTTCCTGGAGAGGAGAGCTGACGATTCCCCTTCCCCCCAAGCCTGAGCTCCCTGCAGGCCCCCCCTGGACGGCTATTACCTGCTGGACTTAGCTCTCCAGCTGGATTGCAGGGCTCATAATTATAATGTGGCAGGCCGGTTAGATGAGAGGCCCATGGTAACCTGATGCAGGTATTATTCCCTGGCCCTGCTGACGGCTGCAGGTAAGAGGAGCCTCCTGGTGAAACGCTAACCCTTACTGCTTGTTCCAACCCAGGAACGCTGCAAACTGAAAGTGCTAAACACCAACACCCAATGTGGCTGGGACGATCATGCAGCCATTGACAGCAGAGTCCAAATGAAGCGAGCTATGGCAGGCTGATGCTAACACGAGTGTTTTGACATTTTGTGCCCATATTTGATATTTTTACCTGCATGGATTCAGCATTTCTATCAAGAATCTTGTTCTCCTAAAACAGCCGATACTGGCTAATATTCCCAGACAGATAATTCAGAGATTCAGGCTGCAGGAGGTTTAAAACTGATGAAAATATCAGCTCTCAGGAGCAGCTGTGCTCAGTCAGGATGGGTCTCTTTCTGTTGCCCCACAACTTCACTGGTATTCAGCTGGAGAAAGCATCACAAAATGAAGGTTGGGGTGGGATCTGCTGGGAGCTGGGGGTAAACCCTGAAGCTTATCTACAGGTTCCTGAAGAGAAAGTGGTGAAAAAGTGGACGGGGAAGAGACGGGAATACGTCTTTTTTATCACACAGCTAATGAAAGGCCTGTTTCCTGGGTAACTGCTGGTACTATTGTCATGTAGGGGCTGCTGTGGGGGAGGCGGGGATGGGCGACTTTTGCTGGTCTTACCCAGGCTCTGGGGTTGATTAGGGCTGTGGAGGGATGGAGTCGCAGACAGAAAGAGAGGCTGGGACGGAGCCCCAGATTTATTACGGTGCTGGTTTTGTGAAAGTTCACTTACCTTACCTCCACAGACGCCCCACTGTCAGAAAAACACATCCACAAACTGAGCTGGGGTGGAAGAAGTACTCACATCCTTTACTTGAGTAAAAGTACCAACACTTTAAAGTAAAAATACCTCTTTATAAAGTAAAGTCCTGCTTTAAGGAACATTTTGGGAGATACTTTTATTTACTTTCTTATCAGGAGTCCATTAAATATGAAACTACCTCTGTAGCTGCTTCTGACCAGACGTTTTAAATCCACTTTTAATGCCCAGTATTTAAAATCTTCAGCCACAAAATGAATGAAAATAGACATGTGCTCTTCTATACGCAGGATATCTGAACAGTAACAGCTCACACACGTAGAGTCCCTCTGTTTTTCTGCCTTATCTTAATGTAACAGCAGTACATGAAAAATCAACACTATAAGGTAGATCAGAGTAGCTCTCAGGTTTTATTGGCTGCTCATCTGTTTACTTAAACTATACTCTGAAACAAGGAGCACACTTTAAAAAGGGTTCAACAGTTTCCGAACACTTTAAAGATCCTTTCAATCAGCTGATGTAAATATTAACTTCTGAGTGTTTCTCTCTTTACATTCACAGGCATCTAATGGATAATTGTGCATGATGTGTGTGTGTGTGTGTGTTGATCTCTATCAAAATGCACTAGAACATCTGTTCTGTCAGTCACATATGGATGCTGATGCGTTCGAGGTGTCGCTGCCAGGACAAAGATTTGTAGATCATTGTATGCAGGATCTTTGGGACGATGGTGGGTGTGTGTTTGGGGAGTGTATGAGAGTGTGTTTGCCTGTGTGTGTGTGTGTGTCCTGTGTTGCAGTGCAGGCTGATGCTTTCTTCTTTGTCAGGAAGACACAGGCGGAGGGGTAATCCGACATCCATCACAGGCTTAGTGAGCAATACACACTCTGTGTAACAACAAGGAAACAATACCCAGGGAAACAGTGGGAGGGCTTCTTTATTCATTACGCAAGGCCGGGGGGACGCTCTCTATTGTCGGTGTTTCAGAGGAAAGAATGAGGCAGCAGAGGACCAACATGACAAAGCCATTTCTGGAGTAAACTCCACACAGAGGTGCTGGAGGAAAAACCCTGTGACATGGTGTGTATTACCCATGATCCCCCTCTCCTTCTGGAGCAGGAAGTAACAAACTCACCAAACTCTGTTTCTAACTCTTGATGTTTCCGTCAGTTTCCTGGATGTCAGAGATGAACTCTGGTGTTTAATGACTTCTGATCCACTGTTCAGTGTCACTCTGAACTCTCTGGGTCTGATTCTGATCAATATCAGTGTCGGTACTGATCAGATGTATTAGATCGCTGCAGCCCTGATATAAACATGTGATGAGGGGTAGAAAGTGAGCATTGCATTAAAGCAAATAATATAAATGAAAGCATTTAAGGTGTCTTCAGTTTCTACATCAGATTTCTCACTTCCTGCTGCATTCATTGATCTGATTGATTTCAGATATTTACTACTCGATTCATCAGTCATCATTTTATTAGTCTGGTTTCATGATGTTTCCTTTGTTCACTGTGTTAGGACTGTCTGCTGCTAAACCTTTAAATTAGTTTGACTTGATTAGTTTGTTTGAAACATCCACAAAGTCTGACTTTTTTGCTGTTTTGGGGCAGCACAGAAAAGGACTGACAACCAAAACACGAAGATGTGGACTCATAGCAGGGTCATCTATTTTCACCTTAGCTTGGTGAAGATAGCTAGCTAAGGTTAGTTTTAATAGCCTTATCTGGGCGGCACAGAAAAGGACTGTGCTAGCTTACGAGGATCCTGTGCTATCGTTCATTGGGTGACTTCTGGAGCAAAATAAAAAGAATTTAACTGGTTTCTCCTTTTCCACGCGTTAACATAAAACAAAAATAAACATACTAGTGGTTCTTTGTTTTCTAATTTAATTGTTCCAAAACAAAAATCAGAAAACTGACAGTTTATCTTTGAGGGCACATGTGACAACACATCCCGCTGCTGGATGAGGAGTGATAAATCTTTAGGATTGAATTTGTCTCATGTTTGCTGAGGTCTCGTGTCTTAAAGAAATGTTCACTTTGTTAGAAAGAAGAACCTTTGTCAGACTTTGTGGATGTTTTTCCTCAGTGTTGTCTTCGATGGTTCAGCAGTGTTATGCTGTCCAGGTAACATAAAGGTTAGTGACTCACTGCAGTGACAGAACAATGGTCTCTAAATACCAGAGTCAGTTACCAAACATATTCTCAGCTTACACTCCAGTGTGCGACATTTCACAGCGGCTCTGTGCATTGTTTCCTCCACGTCCAGCCACTGTAATGATTACTGCAGAAACTCTAATCCTGTCTCATCACATGCAGCTGACCGTATGGGTTTGGTAACATATACTGATGGCCTATATACAGAGTGAACAGCAGCAGCTCAGCTCGGCCTCTTCGTCCCGGAGGAGACTGATCCCTGCGTGTGCTGCCGAACCCTGCGGAGCTGCTGAGGCCGTCCCTGCGGAGGCAGAGGGAGGGAAACGGACTGAAAAAACAAAACAAACATAAACAGAGCGGTGGCAGCTGGGGGCAGGCTGAGCCCTGTGTGCGCGTTCTTGGCGTCCACAGTTTGACCTTGGCCGGGCATGCCCAGGCCTGCCTCTCAATGCAGGGTGGGAGACTCACCAAGCCGCCTGCAGGACTTGGACTGGCTCAATGAGAAAAGAAAATACCACTCCGGGCAAACAAGGGCATAGCAGCCTCCCTCCACCTCGCTCCGTCTTTTTAATGATTCCTTTCTTTTTCCATTTCTCAACACTCATCGGATTCCAACACTCGGCTTGGCCCGGTGCAGAAGCATTCACCACAGAGGATACTTTCTCTCTTTTTCACCGCTCCTCACTCACTCCTTTCCAGACTTTAATTTGATTTCTTTATTTCTTTGTTTGTTTCACAGCAGAGGGAGAGCTTTGAAACACTGCTGCTTTACATATCTTAGACTCTGCCCTCAATAGGTGAGCTGCCGTGGCGACAGCGGCGACAAAGGCCTCGTCCACACACACCCGGTCGGGCCCGGTCCAAGCCTCGGACCCCCTCGCCGCTCGGCACAGCCAGGGAGTTCTCCCAGCAGCCGCCCGCCGGCCTGAAGCTGCTCCATTCACGGCTGCAGCCTCACACCCCCAGCAAACAGAGTGGCTGTTGTTGTTTTTGCACTGGGTGCATCCACAACATGACTTGATGAGAGTGGACGTGGGACCGAGCGAGGGAGAGACCCTCCAGGCTGTTTCCCAAACAGCTCGCTGTCGGGATGTTTCTGGCAGCACTTGAACGTCTCAGCTCTCTCTCTGCTATCAGTCGGCTGCAGCTCGGCCTTTTAACAGCAGCTGGCTGATTTATGATTTGACATGGCAGCGTGTTTTATCACCACACCAGACGCCCAGTGAAACCACAGTGAGGATTGGCTTCAGTTTGTAGAGATGCAGTCAGTCAGACTCCCTCAGCTCCGACCGTCATGAAAACAGTCAGTTTAGAGGAAGACAGTGAACAGGTGTTTCAGCATCAGTCGAGCAACACTGATGACTGAATCAGGACGCGTCACACACACTGTTGTCTGAGGAGCATATTTCCTCAAGCTGAAATCAGCTCCTGTCCTGTATCAACATAAACCAACAGCACGAGAGCAGCATTCACCTCCTCTCTTTCTGTTGTGTTGTCTGACTGTCTGAAAACACCTTTAACATTTAGTTATATCATCACAAAAACATCAGTCAGTAAAGAGCTCTGCAGTGACTAAAGTCTCTGATCCTTCCAGGTTTAGTTGATCAGATAATCTTCATGGATGAATGAAAAGTACCTGTGTAACCTGACCCACCTGCACAGCTGGAGACTCACTGTTTCCTGATCTGAGGATAAAAACTGTGGAGCTCCAGGTTTGGGTTTAATATGTGATCTAATAACCTCTGTGGTGGAGGAATGATTGACTCCACAGGAGGGAAGTGAAACTGAGGCCAACTGTCAGTTTGAAATGTTTCAGCTCGACGTGTCCGAACACCTGAACCCTGCAGATTTTAACATCACACGAAGAAACGTGTGTTTATTATTCAGCTCTGAGAGTTAATGGCTGAGCAGCATGTCTATGAAATTTTCGACCCCCCCTCCCCTCGCTCTGTGTCCCCTCGCAGCGTCGCTCTACTGTCGTCTTTACGGCCGGGTGAGTCGGGTAGTGGTCAAACTGTTATTAGGTGATCTTTGAGGGATCAGACAAACACTTATTAACTGAGAGGGATGCAAACAGGCCGGAGCTGCTGAGACCCGAGGCAGGGAGGAGGAGGGTGAGGGGTCAGGGTGGGAGGTGAGGAGGGGGGAGGAGAAAGTGGAGAAGACACCTCCCCTCACTTCTTGTAAACCCCCCCTCTCCCAGGAGACTGATCCATTTTCTAGAACAAAGCAGCTCCTGCTGGAGGAGGTGCAGAGACATGGAGACCTGATGGAGCACAGCTGGACCTGGACCCACAGACCAGACCACAACAGACATGTAGATCCAGAGTCCTTACACAGATCTAAACACTCACACTGCAGCTGATCATACCTTCTGTCTGTAAAGTCACTGCAGCTTTAGACGAAGTGAAGCCGCTGAGTTTCTGAGACGTCTGCACCGACAACATCAGCCGTCACCTGACAAACTGTTTGAATCGTCGTTGTTGTGGTTTTTAAAGTCACACGTTTACAGTGGAATTCTGGGTATTTGTATGTAGTTTCATCACAGCTGTGAACATCAGATTCTCTGCAGCCGTCAGCGAGGAGCAGAGGAAGAAGAGCAAAACAACAGATTTTAAAAACTGAAGGAGGTGTATTAAAGCAACAATAAAATGAAAAGTATAAACCCTCTCTCTCTGCTCGACGGCCTCGTTTCCTCTGAGGAGGAAATAAACCGTTAGCAAACACGATCCTCTGCTCTCACTGCAGCTTCACCGTCACCTCCTCCACTGCTCCTCTGGACTCAGCCCTGCCTCCCAGCTGTTTACATCTGGACCCAAAGTAACAGAGAAAATGACTGACTCATTTTCCACCTTGTCAAATGTCTTCTATCTGTTCTGTCTTCTCCAGCCTATCAACATTCATTCATGTATAATCCGTACATTATATCTGAGTCTGCAGGAGAGCATCAGCAGACGGACCACAGTGAACCATCTTCTGATGTAGTGTTTAATCCAGCAGGAACACAAAGCTCACACGGTGAGTTCACTGTACTCAGACGGTGAGTTCACTGTACTCAGACGGTGAGTTCACTGTACTCAGACGGTGAGTTCACTGTACTCAGACGGCCACGAAGAATTCAGGTTGTTCTGAAGGTAAAATCCAACCTGGTTTAACTCATCTCCTCCTTCAGGGCGCAGACTGATCAACCAGCCGTCATACCCTGGTATTTCTGTTGATGCTGGAACATCTGTGATCAGCTTTTACTGGTCATTAATCAATAATCTGAGTCTTTAATCAGCTCGATCTTGAACTAATCTCAATCCAAACATTAAACTCTTTCCCATCTTGTTTCTCCACATGTGAACAGTGCGTCTGACCTCTCGCCGTGACCTCTCTGGGAGTCCTCCCCCTCAGTGTATCAGTCACTCGGCGTGTTTTGCAAGTCAACAATCCACATAAAGCAGGAGCGACCCGCCGTCCTGGGACCGAGCATACAAACGGCCGAGTTATTCAGTGCCTTAAAAACCAGCGGATTAAGGAATCTGAAAGGCCACGGCGCGGCCCCGGCCTCAGGAGTTAAGCGGCCGTGAATGAGATGTGGCGACTCCAAAACAAAGCTACTGTGTCACTCTCGCAGCGCCGAGGGGGGAACGCTGACGTCATGGCTCACAAAGAAGGGAAGGCTGAGGCTGTAAAATATAGTCCACCCTGATCACAAAGTGTTTTCTCTGTTCGAGAATCAAATATGGACCTGAGCCGCTGCCAAGTCTTTTCTTTGAGAAAACAGAGAGAGGCATTTGCCCTGTGTCTCAGCCGAGATCGACATTTTGATCCATTTTGGGTGAAATAAAATATCTCTCTCTCCTCATGGGTGGCCTGGTTTGGCCGGAGGACCCAGGCCTGCAGGCCCTCGTAGTGGTCTCCATGGGGATGAGCAGGACTTGGGGAGGTATCTGGCTTACTGGAAACGTGGTTTATTGTTGACTTTCAGGAATGGGGAGGGGGCTGCTGCTCTGCCTGGAGCAGGGAGGGGGTGGGGGGGGTGGAGACGGAGTTTGGTGCAGCACTTCCTGGTGGTGTGGAGATTGGCTCAGCGGGGTTTTTACCTCACAGGTGAGACGAGCTGTGGCCCTGCACCTGTACGACACGGGGGAGGAGGTGGAGGAAGTATTACTGTGCTGAGGTAAAAATACTCCATTACAAACAAAGTAAAAGTACTGCGTTCAAAACCCCAGTGAAGTATTTACTCATCATTTAAAGTTACACAGCTGTTAACTATTGTACAGATCCTTTTACTGCAGTAACTGTTCTCTCATCTTTTATTCATCCATCCATTTAAAGTCTTTTCCTGTTCATACTACTCATAGATTTTCTTAGTTTGTATATTTTTACTTTTATATTCTGTACTCATTTGATATTTTTATAAAATCATTTTTGTGGTATTATCAGCTAAACGTATTTAAGGTAACAAAGGTAAATGATCTGATTCTTTCTGAGTGTTGAGTTCATTTTACTGATTTTAATACTGTATAGCTCTGATATAAAAAACCTTTCAGCCTCACAGTGAGAACATGATGCAGATTCATTTCCAGCGTTTTCTGCAGAGAAAACTCAAATGTTGTGTTTCAGCTCCATCTACTGGACAAATCTGGAAGTTACTTCATTACAAGTAAATGTCCTGTTTCTATCTCCTATAAAAAGGTCACCTTTTACTGCTTTTTATAACCGTACTTTTTTATATATGTTGATGAGGAAACTACAGCTGTTAATAAGATGTAGTGCAGTAAAAGTAAAGTTGGGGAATACTCGAGTAAATTACAAATACTTCAATGTTATACTTAAGTACAGCGAATGAATATTTGTACTTCGTTCCTTTCCACCTCTCTTTGCTGCATACAGTACATTTACTCTGTAGAGTTATTTTTCTGTTGTGGTCAGCTGACCTGCAGCTCCGCTCTGTCACATGACTTCATCCGCTTCCTCTGTCTCTTTTCCACAGACTCAGCTGAACTCTCTCTGGAGCAGGTACCGACACTACTCTACTACATAATCACCGAACAACACGGGTTCACTCACTTTTTGACTGATAATGGCAGAATAGTTAAACAACAGCTGCAGTAAACACGGAATGTACAGTTGCCGAACTCGGTTAGAAAATGTAGCATTTTAATGTAGCTTGCGTCTGTATTTTGGCTGAGGGCAGCGCCGTGTTGACGGTTAAATAAGTTAAAAATTTAAAGAATGAAGTGAAGTATTGTGTATTTAATGTGTGCCGAGTTGGCAGCTGGGTTCTGTTAGTGCTCGGGGTTCTTCCTGTTTACTTTTTCTGTGCACGTAAATTAGGTCATAGCGAAGGGCGTCTTAAATTGACTGTTATTTGGATGGAGTTTGGTGTTGTGTATTTTGCGCAGAACACAAAGTAATAGTTTCCTAAACACAGTAACAGTGTTAGTATCAGTCACAGTCTTCGTGCACAGAATGTCTCAGCTGATGACTGAGGAGATTAATACTCGGTCTACTTAATACAACACTATTGAAAAACGCTCTGAGAGTATGAAGAAGATCAGAGGTCAAAGTGCTGCTGCACCTTCTGTGATAAGGTATCAGATATGATTTAATCCCGGTCGATCTGTGGTCTGACGCTTCATTTCACTGACAGTGGAAAATTAAGAAAAGGAAAGTAGAGCATCAGTGAGTTTATCTGCAGCCTGAGCTTCAGAATCAGCAGTAATCTGACCAAATGTTCAGTTTGAAGTTAATTTAGAAGAAGGACTAAAACAAAACAGTCGTGATGAATTCATGTGAAAAAAGTAAATTTTCTTTAAGAGAGTTTTTCAAGAATCATTTCCTTCCATATTTTATCTAATCTTAGCCATTAAAGTTTTATCCTGATGTGTGATTATGATATTAAATGTTAAATGTTATAATATGAAAACACACTAACAGATGGAGGCAGTGGTATTCCAGCAGCTCCCAGTAAAATCTCTGTTTCTGTCAATGGAGTCTGGTAGTGATATATAGAGATGTTTCTGGTTAAACTAAAAGGATCTTCCTCTTTAATAAGAAGCTCTGTCTCTGTAGGAATCCTATCATCATGTTGTCAGACACTTAGAATAATGTAACACATTTTGCTGTAGTAACAATGAATTCATACAAAAAAGACACTTAAAACATCAGATTCCTCATCACCGGGTCGTAGCAGTGTTTGATCAGTTGAGTTGTTTTTCAGTGGACGGATGAGCGGATTCATCTCCACAGAAACAGAAACATGCCGTCCAACAGATCAGTGTCCGACGCCCCCATCACTCAGTTCATCAACTGCAGGATACTGAGAGACCACAGGCTGCAGAGGTACGACACACACAGGCCTCACCACACACACAACAACAACACAGGGTTACACACACAGCTGACTGTGTGTGTGTGTGTGTGTGTGTGTGTGTGTGTGCAGAGAGGACCTGTGGGTGCGTGAAGGGAGGATTTTAGATCCAGAGAAGTTGTTCTTTGATGAGCAGGGCTACGCCGACAAATGTGTGGACTGTGAAGGCAGCATCATCGCGCCGGGCTTTATAGACGTCCAGATCAATGGTACACACACACACACACACCGTGCACAGCTCAGCATCCTGATAAGTAGATTTTCTGCAGCTCGTCTGAGTCCATCGTGCTGCATTCAGGGTCCTTCAGGAGCTGATTACTCTGCTAATTGGATTCTCAATGAATCAGTCCATTCAGTAGAATAGATTTAAATACCAGCAGTGAGGAAAGGCTGATTATTTGTTTGACGTCTGTTTGCTGCAGACACTGATCCTCCCCTCACCTGCTCTGTCTTCTCCCTCCAGGAGGATTCGGCGTCGACTTCTCTCAGGCCTCGGACGACGTCAGTGCTGGAGTTTCTTTTGTGGCTAAAAAGATCCTGGAGCACGGCGTCACGTCCTTCTGTCCCACTCTGGTCACGTCTCCTCCTGCTGTTTATCACAAGGTTACAGCAACACAGCACATTAACCTCTGCTCCTTGTAGCTTCGCTCTGATCCTCCAGCAGC
This sequence comes from Lates japonicus, assembly GCA_033238685.1. Lineage (NCBI taxonomy): Eukaryota > Metazoa > Chordata > Actinopteri > Centropomidae > Lates > Lates japonicus. The sequence goes on along the minus strand of BRZM01000007.1, from coordinate 194,179 downwards.
CTGGACTCAGTGTCCTGTGGTTTACAGGTGTAGAGAATCTGATTCTGATGATATCGCTGTAATCAACGTGTGTTCCAGGTTTTGCCTCAGGTCAAAGTTCACGGTGGAGGACCACATGGAGCAGGAGTTCTTGGTGAGAACAGAACCATCAGACCTCCACCTGAGGACGTGCTTCAGTCGTTTCCTGAACTCGTTGTGAATAAAGTTTCGTCGTGTCGTCAGGTTTTCACCTGGAGGGTCCGTTCATCAGCCTGGAGAAGAAGGGAGCTCATCCGGAGCAGTATCTGCAGACCTTTCGGTCCGGGGGGGTCGAGGACCTGATGGAGGTCTACGGCAGCCTGGACAACGTCGCCATGGTGACGCTGGCTCCTGAGCTGGCCGGCAGCCAATCGGTGGTGAGGGAGCTCTGCCAGAGGAGCATCACTGTGTCGTTAGGTGAGCGTTGATCTGGTCCTGGTCCTGGTCCTGGTCATATCTCAGTTCAGTCTCATGCTCAGCCTCCTGTCTCCTCCTGCAGGTCACTCAGTGGCCAACCTGTCTCAGGCCGAGGAGGCCGTTCAGACCGGAGCCTCCTTCATCACTCACCTCTTCAACGCCATGCTGCCTGTGAGTCCCAGCTCGTCCTCCTCACTGAAGCCTGGACCCAGCCGGGCTCTGCAGAGACCTGATGAGGTTCAGTCTGATAAATGTGATGCTGAGACTTTTGTCTTTGCTGTGTTCTGATCCAGTTCCACCACCGGGACCCTGGTATAGTGGGTCTGCTGACCAGTGATCAGGTCCCTGCAGGGAGGACCGTCTACTACGGGATGATCGCTGACGGGATCCACACCAACCCTGCAGCTCTGCGCATCGCCCACAGAGCTCACCCCTCAGGTCAGACACTCTCAGATCAGGTGCACTGTTCAGGACGTCATTTAGTTTTTATATGGATCAGGTTCTACTGATCCCAGACAGCAGGAGAAATGAAACCTGCAGACAAAGAGGAGGTTAAACTGTGGAGCAGCGAGAACGGAGCCTGAACACTTGTTGTTTCTCTGAGTGATAATCAGCAGATTAAACTGCAGGAATCAGACCCAGAGAGTTCAGACTGATGCTGAACTGTAGATCAGTTAAAGAGACTGAGAAGTCATTAAACACCAGAGTTCATCTCTGATATCCAGGAAACTGACGCAGAGACAGAGATTGGTGTTTGTTGTGGTGCTTTTCCTTCACGATGCTGTAGCTCCAAAAATATTCAGTTGATCTGTTGCTGACTTGTGGTGGATTAATTATCCAGTGTGTTCACATCATCACTGGGGATGATTGCCTGGTTTGTTGTGTTTCCAGCTCAGCTGTTATCAGCGACTCTAACAGCTGCTGTCGTCTTTGTTCGGGCTGTAAAAGTAGAGCAGGCTGTGTAGAGCCACGTCTCCCTCCCAGAGCAGCTCCTCCACCTCTGTCCTGTGTTTTACATGAAAAATCAGTCAGAGAAAGACTCAGATACAGGGTTTCTCTGCAGTCGTGGGAAAAGATGATTTTTCTACTTGAAACGTGTTAGTGATGATGACGCACACCACACACCATCCACGTTACCTTCTATTTTAATGAGAGGCTGACGTCACCTGTCGGTTTGTGTTTCAGGTTTGGTGCTGGTGACGGATGCGATCGCAGCGATGGGTCTTCCTCCCGGTCGTCACACTCTGGGTCAGCAGGTCATCGAGATCCAGGGTCTCCACGCTTATGTGGCAGGTCTGACTTTCTCTTTGGTTTTCTAATCGACAATAACGAACCATCTTTCAGCAGTAAACAGTGAGGATGCTCCTGTAGAGTGAGCAGTGTTTGAATATCAGACCTGAGGAAGGAGACAGACTCATGATCCAGAGACACTTCTCCTCCACCTGATGAGGTGAAGGAAAGATGGAAGGAGGATTGTTGGGGAATTAGGAAAAGAGAATCTGACTACACTGACAACTGAACAACTTTATTCATAACACATGGAAGACGCACAGTGACAGACTCGGTGCTGTCGGATACAGTTTACACACAGAATCACAGACACAGGAACATTTGACCATCAACAACACAGAGCCTTTAAAATACTGATTCAGTAAAAATAAGGAACAGAGCGACGGGTTCAGAGGAAGTTCTATTCAGACAGAAGGTTATCGAGTTTCCTGTCGTGGCCTTTTTGTTGTATATTTGTTGTTTTAGTTCAGTTGTGATGATGAGAATAATTAGAAATAAAATCTGTTTCTGATCGAGTCTCAAACATAAAACTCTGGATCTGCCACCGTGCGTCGCTTTAAACGCTGCTGCTGCTGCAAGGAGTCATGGGACGTCATTCTAAATAAAGGAAGGTAAAGGAAGCTCCAGTGTCTCCTTTAGAGACCTGGACCAGCTCTGATCCTGATGATTGTTAACTCTGTCATCATTTCACTCTGTCTTTCAGGTACTAAAACTCTCAGCGGCAGCATAGCCACCATGGATATGTGTGTGCGACACTTCAAACAGGCTTCAGGTGAGTTCAGTTCAGGTTCACCTGCAGAGTCTGTCCTGACTGGTTTTTATACTTAGTGTTGTGTTCAAGGACTTAAATCTGTTGATGAGTGTTGATCAGCTCTGCAGGTCTGATCAGAGTTTATTTTTCTCTCTGCTTCATCCTCTTTGCTGTGGATTCTTCTCTATGAGTTCATGAGGAGAAGGTTCCTGTGTTCAGCTCTCGCTCCTCCATCTTTAACTCATCACCTTGTTGTTACTGTGTGTGTGACGACAGGCTGCAGCGTAGAGGAAGCTCTGGAAGCCGCCTCGCTCCACCCGGCTCAGCTTCTGGGCCTCAGCCACAGGAAAGGAAACCTGGACTACGGCTCAGATGCAGGTCAGGGTCTGCTGCATCAGCTCAGACCAAACAAACCAAAAAAAATCAAACCTTTTCATTTCTGCTGAGAGTAACACACACACACACACACACACGTGTTTTGCAGACCTCGTTTTGCTCGACGACGCCCTCGATGTCAAAGCCACCTACATCTCTGGAGAGGAGGTTTGGAGAAAAGGACCATAGAAGAAGAAGGAGCGGCCGTGTTGATGGTGCCTTCAGGGGACGCTGTTTCCCACAGAGACACGGATCTGTTGAATGTTTTAATTCATCAGAGACACAGCAGAGGCTTCGTCTGCTGCTGCACATCCTCCTCCTGCACTCACAGGATGAATCTTTAACACTGAGAGGTCAGAGGTCAAATCCTGCCTCAGCTCTGTGTTTCAATAAGTTCAGTTTATGTTCAGTTCAGGCTGAAAGTTGAGTCAGTTCAAGTTCCCATCAAATACAGCAGAGCAGTGCGACCACAGTCAGCCAGAGATAACTTGATGAAATGCTCCTTTAATAGAACAGAAGAAGGTTATTCCTGGTGAGGTGAGACTCTGATCTTCAGAGCAGGAGTTTATTATTTTGTCATCTCGAGATAAAAAAGTTTGGTGGTTAATTTATCTGGTTAGAGAAATCTGCCTTTGCTCTTGACATAATGAGATGAATTAACTCAGTGATACCACGAGAAAAGAAGTTATCTCCAGGTAAGAGAAATCAAAATACAGTAAGTGTCTGCTCCTGTGGTCGACCTCCCTGAGAGTTTCCTGTTATAAATAAATTCAATGTGATTTTTCAACAGACTTAAAGTGATTTAAATGAATGACAGATGTAAAAGACGAGATCCATGTGTGAGTGTTAACTGTCTCCAGCTCAGTGTGGACGTTAAAGATGCATCAGGTTCAGAGAGTTCTCTGTTTTCTGCTTCATCATTTATTCAAATCAGTGTTTTGTATTTTGTACTTGTGATTAAAGTCGATCACTCTGTAGAGAGATGTTTTCACCACGAGACGTCTGTAATTATCAAAAAAGCCTCATTAAATCCACTGAATCAGAATGTGTTAGAGCTCCAAAACTACACAGGTCCCAGATGTCCTGTACAGGCCACCGTACAGAGGATAAACCTGCAGGTAGACCAGCCCCAGGACAGACCTGTGTTTGGATCCGGTCCTGAATCTGACTCGTTTCACTCTGAGCTGAACGTTAAACGTTTAATGAATGATTCACTGTTAGAAACAGGTTTTATTCACCTGTTTGATTGAACCATGTTTCATAGCTGTGATTTAAAGGGAAACATTTTGGTATTAAATGAAATTTAAATCCACTGTGACTGAATGTTTCTGTGACGTGATTCAATAACATGTATGGTGTTGCTATGTTTTAGAATAGATTTAACGGCTCACGTCTGAAATAATCTTTAATCTGCAGTTCTCTGACATTAGAAATCAAATGTGACTTCGCTCTGAGATTTAGAGGAATAAGTAATAATACATTAGTTACAGTTACTTCACTGATGCCTGGCAGTTTAATGTCTCAGAGTTTATCTTGTGTGGTTCAGTGAAAGGTGAATTAGCCACAAAATGGACGCCCAGTTTTCTTTTTTTTAGCCTGTATTTGTTCACATTCTGGAAAATGAACGGAGCTGAATTTGCTGTCAGCAGTTCCTGTTTACACCACGGGATGTTCTGACAGCTTCAAATGAAATACGTTTATACAGAGAAGTTTAAACTCTGCTCATTGTGAGGCGGGCTCTGCAGGTACAGGTGCAGGTCTGTGGTGAGTGTACATCGAACTGAATCTGAAGATATTTGTAGTTTGAAATGTGGGTTTTTGTTCTGATTTGCTGAATTTAAACAGTATTGTTTCCTCAGGGCCAAGCTGTCAGTCAGCTGTGTTTGGACAAATATCTGCTGATCAGTGCAGATACTGACGAGTGTCTTTAAGAGGTAAATCCAGAGCCACAAACATGACACCCTGAAAAAAAGAGTAAAACGTCCAACATCTGGATCCAGATTTTCCCAATGACTCACACTTTACTGCAATGTTGAAATGTTGTGTTTCTACTCACGCTCTTTCAAACTATCACTAACTTTCTAAGAAGAAAGGCTTTTGTAGAAGAGCTCAGAGCTAAATGAAATGACCAGTTGGAAGCTTAGTGGTGGAGACGCTGACGTCATGTGACCGTGGTGTAGTTGGTTTATGGAAGGATCAGAAACTGTAGTTGCTCAGTTTATTTTCTGATGCTAACTTCAGGGTTGGGTTCTTGAGCTGAACATGTGTCCATGTTGATGAGAGCAAGGTCCTGAAACGTTCCTGACACTTTTTATTGATTTTTCCTGTATCAGCCTCACACCCACAGTATTTACCTGGAGGCTCACGGTGTGTAGAGGGTGGAGACCTGTCGTACGCTCCTTTTCTCCTCCATCATGTCAGGGGGGTGGGGGGGGTGGGGGGCTGTAGTGGCTGTGTTGTAAATCAAAATTCAAAATAAGCTGAACAAACAAAATAAAGTAAATAAAAGAGAAATGAGAAGAACCAACAGCAGCTAATCAAACAGCTCCTCTCGTCGTGTCTTTTACAGACGATTCGTTGATCGCGTTTCTCCTCAGAAGAGACGACTCGATCGTGACTCTGTGGAGTCAGAGTTCAGACTGATTCAAGTCCTTCAGCTAAAAATATCAGTGTGTGTTTCATGGTTTTATGGTTCCTGCTGATTGTGCTGATTTCCAGTCAGGGCTAATAAAGAAACCCTTGACCTCTGACCCCTGAAAAAGACGTGCCTGAGCTCTGACTGAGGACGATCAAACTGTGAGACTGTGTCTGTTCATTCAGAGAAATCAGTCACTGGAAGTTATTTAAATGTTGTGTGTCATTCATTCTTATTACTGTTACAGGTTATTGATTTACAGTCACAGAGTCTTTACCAGTAAATAATATGAGCCACACCTGTGTGCTGTCAGTCACTTCATAAAGGCCGTGGAACATTATCACGTCTTTGTCCTTTAACTTTACAGCCTCTTACAGTTTCAACACTGACTCCAGACAGATTTAATTTAACCTTCATACATAGAAATGTACCAAATTCTATTATTCTACATTAAAGTTATACTGACAAAAAGACACAAACACTGACCAGAGATAAGGAATATTCTAATTAATATACATTCTCTGATATGAATCATTCAGCTGGATTCGTTATTCCACAGTTATTTTAACATCACATATTTCAATCTAGAAAATGATCAGTATTTCTTTTCTTAGATGTTTTTGTGTCTTTGTCTCAGGTGGTTTTGTGTCTCATTGGTGGATGAACGTCCGTCCCTCTCTCAGACCAGGTTCAGGTGTGTGCAGGTATAAAAACCCAGAGTCTGTGCATCAGCAGCTCAGACTGACACCCCTTCGTCTTCTTTACTCCTCTGTTCATCACCACACTGAGTCTGAATATCACACCATGGAGGTGAAGCTGTTGGTTTGTGCTGTCGTGCTGTCGGCCTTCACAGTTACAGGTGAGTTCTGTTAAATATTCTGTAAAAATTGACTTTTCTATTTCAGAGTAACGTCCTATTGAGAGGAAATGTATTTGTATTTATTATTCACTGTTTGAATCTTTATGTATTTACTTGCAGTTTTCCTCTCTATCAAAGAGCAGAGACACAAACTGGTTTATAATTGAACATTAGAATAAAAGTAAAAACTCACTTTAATGGACCAGAAAAGTCTCTCATTTCTTCTTCTCGACCATTTATACACATAATGAATGAAACCACCCCGAGTGTTTTTATGTTACATTTACTTCAGTAAAATGATCTGAAGTCTTCTGAAAGGGCTCACACTGTCACGTCAGCTGTGAAGGTGTTCAGGTCTGGACTGATGATGTAAAAACCAGACCAGGATCCAAACAGGATCATAAATAATGAACAGCCTCAGCTTTAAAGGAATAGTTTGTAAATATCTGATTAGTGAGATGTTTGATCCCTCTCTGAGGAAATATGAAGCTACAGCCAACACCTGGTTAGCTTAGCTTAGCATAAAGACTAGAACCAAAGGGAAACTGTTAGCCTGGCTCTGTCCAAAGTCCACCACCCAGCTCTTCTGACGCTCAATGATTAACATGTTATGTCATACGCCAATATTGGCGTATGAACGATGTAATCTCTGGCTGGATTATGCTCAAAGCTCTTCTGTTACTGGAATAAATGATGTACTGCAGTTATCAATAGCAGCACCAGGAAGTGGTTGGGGTGGAGGCCAGGTGTTTAAAATGACTGTCAGAGCCAAGACCAGATCCACATCCAGAGACCAGGTCCACATCTAGAGTCCTGTCTGTGGTTAGGGTTGGGAGAGATGGTGGTTCTGGTTTTGTGTCCAGTGGCAGGAAAATTTCCTACAGAATATTTTTCCAGTTCAGCTGCAGTTCAGTTTTATATGAAGAGAATTCCTCTCAGCTTGTGTAATTAAAATATTTGAGGTCAAAGTGACAGTGACTGATTCCAAAGGTGAAATTTAGCAAAGAAACGTCCAATCACAGTTTGAAGTTCTGTCATGTGAGCTGTTAGCGTTGGACAGAATTCAGCTGATATGAAAAATAAAACGATTCATCATGTTCGATCACAAGAACACCGTCTTAGTGCTGAAATATAATTATAAAGTAATGTCACATGTTCTCTCTGAGGCGCAGGTCAAACTTTAAACAAGCTGTCAGTTTGTATTAAATCAGTAACTAAATGTCTTATTTACTGTGTCTCCCACAGGAAACAATGCCCAGTTAGACGGTGAGTTTTCTTCTCATTCTGTTCAAACAACCTTTGCATTTTGTGTCCTTTGTGTTGATTTGCATCTCTTTGTGGTTTTGACTTTTCACACTGTTAAAAACTACAACTTCTTTTCTTTAGAATAAAGAACATTAGTAGGGATTGTTCGGCTTTAGCAGCGATGAAAGTGAAGTCCTGAAAACTCAGAGTCTAAATCTGTCACTTGTGTTTATTATTAAAATGATCACTTTCAGAATCAATAATCATCAGCTCAGGTGACAAACGTGTTTTTTTTAACTCATCAGTTTTTTTCCCGCCAATATTTTTGTTTCATTTCAACAACCAAAAACATTCAAACAAACTGACTATAGAAAAAGAAAGAAACATATATGCATAAAATAAATAGAAATATAAATTAAAAGTAAATAAAAACAAGATGCCTCATGAATCACTAATTACTGCTCCATGTCCCATTTTCATTCTTTAAGTAGATAAGTTATCATCTGCACAGGTGAGGTTGTAGTCAGGTCAGATATCTGTTCGCTGAACTCATCAGTTTAAGTTTCATTAAGCTCAAACCTCCCCAGGAATCTTTCTTCCTGCTCCTCCTAGAGTAAAACACCTGAGTCATACAGGTGATACTGAAGGACTGTGTTCCTGTACTCGTTGCATCTACAGGACAAACAGCAAAAGTTGACACTGAGTTAAGTTAAAACAGCAAATGAACTTGTTCACCGTTTCCCTTCAGTTTGTGGCATCGCGCCGTTCAACACGAAGATCGTCGGGGGTGAGGATGCTGTTCCTGGGGCGTGGCCCTGGCAGGCCAGTCTGAACAGGAACGGCAGACTTTTCTGTGGAGGCTCCCTCATCAGCAACCAGTGGGTCCTGACGGCCGCTCACTGTTTCTCCAGGTGAGCTCCGACATCCCTCAGCACCTCAGCCATCAAAACCAGTTCAATAAACTTATTAAATGAAGTTGTATCGACTGTTCAGTCACACTGAGTCTTTACAGATTTATGTTACATTTACATTTTCTCTGTTTGAAAAGTCTTTATTTGACACAAAGAACTTTGTACCAGAATTAATTCAAAGAAAACATGTGAGACTTTGTTTTATTGTGAGTGTTTGTAACGGGTTAGAGACTAGGTTCATATTGTTTTCATATTTATGTGAAGAAACAACCACAACAAAAAGTTTCCATCACTGTAAAACATCACACAGGACTTTCGTGGCATTAACTTAATGTAAATATTGAAGTTTTGTTAATTTCAAGTTGATTCGACTTCAAATGTCTGTTTCTCATTTTCAGACTTTAGACCTTATAAATATGATTGTTCAAACTTGATTGTTTCTCTACATATTCATTAAAACAATGTGAACCATGAGGAAGGTTACTGAATTCTGGGACACTCCTGTGGGTCTGAGGGTAGGGATAAACAACCTTTGAGTGAATAAAATATACACAGTAATTACATTAGTTTGTGACAAGAGATAAGTTGATTCCACTGAATGATGTTCTACAGTGAATGAATGCCAATAAAACTGTGTGAGAGAATAAATAATAATAAAATAATAATAAAGAAAGAATGAATCCGATTTCTTAATATCAGCAGATCTGTTGCTGTTTACATCACTCACACGTCATCATGTTGCTTTTCTTAGTACCACCACTTCTGGTTTGATGGTTCACCTCGGACGTGACAGACAACAAGGCCTGAATCCTAACGAGCAGTCCCGGACAGTGACGCAGATCATCAAGCATCCGCTCTACTTCAACTCAGGATTAGATTACGACATAGCCTTGTTGAAACTGTCCTCACCAGTTCAGTTCACCAACTACACCAGACCCGTGTGTCTGGCAGCAGCTGACAGCGTCTACAAGGAAGGGACAACGTGCTGGATCACTGGCTGGGGACACATCATGAGTGGCAGTAAGTATTAATATTATTATTCAATCAGTGTTAACAGTAACTGAATGAGTAGGAACTGAATTCACAACTAATCTTCTTTGTGGTCAGCACTGTTTTAAACAACCACGACATAATCAGGATTATTCTCTTTAATCTACAAAACAGAGCGAGTTTTCAATCTGAAAGAATCTAAACTGGGATGTCTGATAATATGCTGATGATGTTTTTTTTAGAAACTTAATTTAATGAGTTGAGTGAACTCTCTCCAATATAGATGCAATCAAAAAGTTCTGAGACTGAGCCTATAACAAGAAAAACTGTACCTTGTTTAAATTTGGCCACCGTCCCTTCAAAGTCGTTCTGTTCTCTAAGAGCGTCAAAGACCTGATAAGATCTGTGACTCGTGCTGGATCTCCTCCACTTTGTCAAAATGGCAACCTTTCAGCTTAAACGTAACTTTGGGGAAGAGGAAGAAGTCGCAGTGGGGAGCGATGATTGTGTTGGTGCAGCCAAAACTCAAACGTGTTGTCATGATGGAGCACCCAGTTACCATCGCAGCACAGTTCAGGTCATTGGTGTCGAACATCTCAGAACAAAGCAGTAGAGCTCGGCCTTGACCGTTGGACCCAGAATGAATTCAGGGTGCGCAACCCTGTGAATGTCGAAGAAAACAATGAGCATGCTGCTGTTTGCTCTCTAGTTCGTAGCTGTAGACCAAACTCTTGTCACTGTTGAGAACCCTCGTCGTTAGGGTCATCCCGGACCTGTTGATGGACATCCTCCAAGGCTTTCAAAACCGTGCTACTGTTTGGTCAGGAGCCTGGAATGAATCGTAAATGTTCACCTGCATGTGGTCACAAAACACGAACAACATATGTCCAGATGTTGAAGTTATCGCTCACACCTGCAGCATTTGCATTACGTTGCTGCTCTCCATTCATTTGCTATAGGAACAGTCTCAGAACTTTTTGATCGCAACTTTTTCAGGGTATAAAATACAGTAGTACATTCAGTGTTAGTTTTTGACGTTCAATGGGATTTGTTGACTGATATCCATCTTCTATTCTGATCTGGGTATGATACAAGCAAACATATCTCCCCAAATGTGAGAGGTAGCACTTTCTTTTTAAGGTTTAAGAGAGTTCAGGCCTTGAACCATCAGTTCTGTAAGTACTAATGTCTCTTCTCTTTGTCAGTTCCCCTTCCTTCAAATCAGATGCTGCAGCAAGTGAGTGTTCCCGTCGTGTCCAACAGTCAGTGCAACAAGGTCTACGGTGTGATCACAGGCAACATGCTCTGTGCTGCTGTGCCTGAGGGAGGGAAGGACTCCTGCCAGGTGAGTCTGTCTGCAAAACACTCGTCCAGCAACTGATAACACAAACACACATTCAAAGCTGCACTAATCAGTGGAACCGTCGTTAGTTCCAGAAGTGTGTTTCACCTTTCTGTACAGTTATATTCTCCACTTTACAGCATTTAGTAATTTACTTTGTCTGGTATTTTACTCTGTGGTATTATCACTTTTACTTGAGTAATGGATGGGAGTACTTCTTCCACTGCTGACTTTAGTGATTTTCAATGAATTCCTACATTAACTGTCTTGTCTGGCCTGTGCAGGGGGATTCAGGCGGCCCCATGGTGGCTAAAGATGACACCAAGTGGATCCAGGGTGGAGTGGTGAGTTTTGGAAAAGGCTGTGCCGAGGCCGGTTTCCCAGGAGTTTACGCCCGTGTGTCTGAGTTTGAGCACTGGATCAAAAGCAAGATCACCACTAACCAACCAGGCTTCGTCTCCTACTCGAGCTCATCCAGCATCGGTCCAGCCGCTGGAGTCATCCTCCCTGTTCTCCTCTCTCTCTTTTTCCTCTCATAGGAGGTTTAATGATGCCTGATGTTTGTCAGGTTAATGCACCAGTAGTCAAATAACTGTAAAAGGTGAACAAGGTTTATGGTCTTATGTTTAAGATTAATGTGTTATAAAATAAATAAAATCAAATCTGCTTATGGTGTGAAATATTTATTTACAGAAATGCGTAAAAGTAGATGAGGAGCTAATATTAAGAAAATGATGCCTGAAAATGATCACTACGGCTAAGGAATGTTTTCATTAATCTTCAATGAATTCATTAATTGTGTCTAAAAAGAGGAAAATGTGCTCAAACCGATTTTAAACAACAATCTAAAAATATTCAGTTTATCATTAAATAAGACAAAGAAAAGTAGAATATTAAATTCTCATTTTTGATGTTGGACTCTGGAGATTTTGTTCAAATAATGAAAAAAATTGTCAGTTCAACTCATCATCTAAGAAAAATAAATTATTAATTGTAATTAATATTCATATATGTTATATTCATCAAGTTTTTTTTGTTTTGTTTGTTTGTTTTTCTTTTTTCAAATTACAGTTAAGCTAGGTTTAAGCTCATTTTCACTTCTCTTCCGGTGATCTTTCTTCTTCTACTGTTTAATGGGTGACGACACTACCTCAACTTCCGCTAATTAGTTCCAACCATCCAAAAAAAGTGTTTTGACACTGCAAACGACCTGCATCATGGTTCAGTTTGATCCGAACCCAGACCACCCCTTTTTGGTTGGACCAAATTCTGGTTCTCTGGCACCCGTGGCACCATTTAATTCGGGCGAAACTGGTCTGTACCGAACGAGGTAGGTGTGAAAACAACATGAACATGTTAATCAAATGAAGCGGGAAACGTAGAGCACAAATGAAGTACTGCTTTTGTTGAATTCACCAGAAAGCAGCAATGATTCGTTATAAGAGACTCAGTTCATGTTTTACTCAGTATCTGTTTGTGTTAATAAAGCAGAAACATTACGGCTAAATTTATAATGGAGTTTGGTTTGGGGAAATGGAGCTGAACCGACGTCTTGAGATATTTAGCTTTCATTCTCCTGGACCATAACCAGTCGATGTTCATCTTGAGCGGATAAGAGGTCGATACGTCCCGACTGCTGCCCAGTGTCCTGTCCTGAAAATGTCTCTGAAGACAAAAGCTGCTCACGGCGGCGGGCTGGAGGGGAACCGTGCCAAGCTGAAAACGGTAAAACCGGAAAGTGAGGAAACACCCTTCAAAGTAAAAGAGGAATGAAACTTATAGAAAGAGATAAAATACTCACAACGGACAGGGACACTTTATCCCCAAACCCAATGGGAGGACCTCAGATATTTTGTTTTGCCCAATTAACTTCCCAAAACTCTGAAATATTCATTTGACTGTCATTATAAAGATAAGCCGCCAATCATATCAGTACCAGACTCCATTGACAAAAACAGCAATTTTACTGGGAGCTGCTGGAATACCACTGCCTCCATCTGTTAGTGTGTTTGTGTTACTGTGTGACTTTCAGTGGTGGAGGAAGTAATCAGATACTTTACTGAAGTAAAAGTACCACACAGTAACACAAACACACTAACAGATGGAGGCAGTGGTATTCCAGCAGCTCCCAGTAAAATTGCTGTTTTTGTCAATGGAGTCTGGTAGTGATATATAGAGATGTTTCTGGTTAAACTAAAAGGATCTTCCTCTTTAATAAAAAGCTCTGTCTCTGTAGGAATCCTGTCATAATGTTGTCAGATGCTTAGAATAACCCGTAAGTAGTGGAAGTACTGTGATGTGTACAGTTAGCAGTGTGGATTAGTGGATAGTGGATTTTTGTCCCTGTCAATCATTTACATCCAAAAACATGGAAAAATATTGCTGAGGTACAAAAATACCAGAGTTACTCTGAGATATGTTGCAACTCATGTTGTTGAACAGTGATTTTATTTTGTAATACGTGACAGGAAGTGTTTGTTATTCACTGTATCTTGACAGTGTCGGTGAGTCGAGCCGTGGTGACTGTGCATACTGTATGGGAGCTTAAATGAAAGAGGATGCATGGAGATCTCAGACAGCTGGCAGGAACATCCATCCTCTTCTTGCACGAGCCGTCCTGTCTGCAGTCAGGTGAGTCCAGCTCTGCACTGAGCCGCTGTTTGTTTCCACGTCCTCGTGCTGCTCTGCAGTTTCTCATTCAGCCACCAGCTGTACTGCACCAGGTTACCTCAAGTCTATGTGAACTTCAGTATCAGCAGGGAAGCATCTGCATTGAGGTTCAGGGGGAATTCACTGGGGTGCATTTATTTTCTGAATTAAAACCACATAAAACAGCATTTATTCAGTCTTCATTATTAAAAACTGAATCTTTGATGTATTGATTGTTTTTGTTTTTCCACTCGGACGAACAGTGAGAAATCAGACAAAGAAGGAGACAAATTCTATAAGATGTGTGATTTTGATTTTGTGAGAATACAAGTGGTGCATTTTGTTTTTATCTTCTGATCAGTGTGTTTTCCTCCTGAGCTTTTAAAGTGAGTGGTTATCAGAGAGATTTCAAGTCCTTGTTCAAGGACAAAACTGTGGAGAGAGCAGGGAGGGAGCCGAAGCAACCAGATACAAAATGAGCAGTACATGACATCTGTCTGTACCCTCTCTGAGTCAGACCAACAATCTGAGCAATGTCACCCACTGATGTTCCTCTGATGTAAATACTGTGGATTTATAAACCACTCTTCAGTCTGAGGTCGACAGAGTCAGAATATTATGATAAAGATATTTTTCTACCAGTTTGATCCGTTGTTGTAGGTTTGTCCAGTTGTTTATGTTGTGAATGTTGAGTTATATCAGATAATATCAGTGTTTCTGTGTGATGGACCTGACGATACAGTCGTGCAGGATCCAGCAGAAAAAACTGTCTCAGTCTAAGGTCCGTGTTGTAGCTGTTCTGGAGCTTTCGATCATATGACATGATCTTCTCCAGCAGACGGAGTTTGCCCATTTATCATGGGATCGCACTTTCAGGACGTCTTGTCAATGTCAGCTCATTTTTGAACTTTCGGTCTCAGCTCCAAAACTGCAAACATTTAAATCTAATTATTGTCTCAGAAAAATAAAACATTAGTCATTTTTCATTGAGTACATTGATGCTACACTAGTTGTCTGTGTGAAGAAGTTGTGACTTGTGTTTATTGTGCTCACAGCTCTCTAATACTGCAGGGCTGCGACTGAAGATTATTTTCATGATTCATCTATAAAATGATCAGTAAAACGTCAGAGAATAGAGAAAAATCCTCATCATAATTTCTAAGAGCCTGAGGAGAAAATTTCAAAATGCTAAAACCCAAAGATAATCAGTTTATTATCATATAAAACAAAGAAAATCATCTAATCTGCATCATACGAGAGGCTGGACTCAGAGAATATTAAGGATTTCTGCTGAGAAAAATGAAGCCGACTCTTCCTCTGCCTTCTCCTCCCTCAGGGCCTTTCCTCTTGATCCAGCAGCAGCATGGGAAGCTCCACCTCCTCCCTCGTTGATGAGGCCGAGGGTGAAGGTGCACCCCGGGGTGCGGCTCTGCCTCCCTCCCCCATCATGGGGTGTCTGAGGAGCAGCCAAAGCACCTTCATCCCTCGGCAGCTTCCCCGACCCGGCAGGCACAGGGAGCGCAGGTGAGAGACGAGCATCGTCCCGACACCAAACATCAGCCTTCACACCTGCAACAAGATACGAAGGGTGGAAACAGTCCAGGGAAACATTAACAGACCGCTGTGGTCCTGAAGGAGAGTTTGAAGAACAGGAATAGTTTGATGTTTCAGGGATTCTCAGATGAAACTGATGAACGCTCTCTCACCTGTTTACGGACAGGTGAAGTGAACGTACGATATGATCAGTCACCTTCAGAACAAAACCAGATTCTGAGGCGTCTTATCTTTAAACAATCTCTTCACTCATTAAAGGACCAGTGTGCAGGATTTAGTGACATCTAGTGGTGAGGATGCAGATTGCAACCAACTGAGAGGACGTACGGCTTCAGGTGATTAAAAAACCTGAATGGAGTGGGTGTTTGGTTTGTCCTTTCTGGGCTACTGTAGAAACATGGTGGTGCAACATGGAGGACCTGCTCTCTGTGGATATGAAGGGCTCATTCTAAGCTAACGACAACATGACAGTTATTAGTTTCAGGTGATTATACACTAATGAAAACATGATCATGAATATTAGAATCAACTTCTGCCAGTAGATCCCCCTGAACCCTGCACACTGCTCTTTAAAGTCAGAGGATTCATGCTCATTTCCTCAGGTGTTCAGCAGAGATGCTCTTTGTTTCAGGTGAGGCTCACTCTGTAAAAACACTGCAGAAAACCTTCTACTCGCTTCTAATATTAGTCTAATGTTTAAGTTTGCAAAGTTTCTTTAAAATCTGATCAGTGGTGTTTGTGTGTTTGCCCATAATCAGAGCTCAGTCTCTAGAGCTGAGTTTCATGTGTAAATTCAGAGCTTTGCCTTCAGGCTCAGCTGCCGACACAGCGTTAACTGTTCATCTCACTCTGCATCTCACCTAAACAAAGCCCCAAGATAAGTTCAGTTCCTCCAGCTGAACAACAACCTGCTCCCAGACACTATTTCCCAGCATTTTCCAAAGCGCCGCAGCCTCAGACTCGGAGGTTCAGACACTTGGCAAACTGGTGCAGAGCACCCCTGAGGTCACGGCCAATTTAAGCCAGTGTAACTACATTATCAGCAAAAAACAGAGATGCAGTCCTGAGGTCACCAGACCGTACATACCCCCACTCCTCCACTGAGAGTCTGCCCGTGGAAATCACAGGGAGAACTGGCACCGGCACAACTCTCACTCAGGTTATCCATCAGAGCAACAGCCTCAAACCATGGACTGAAGTACAGATGTTAAAGTTTGGACAAGTTAAGAAGTAAATCACCCCCTGCAGCAGACGTCAGACTGATTCTCTCTTCAAATGTCTACAAGTCTAGTTTTAAATCAGAAGAGGGTGAAGGTGAAGATTTATTCAGCTGATGATAAGTTCTCTGTCTGTCTTTTCTGAGATGATCTTGTTTGTTTGTTAATTCTTGGTGTAAAAGTGAGTGATTTCAATGATTTATTAATGATATTATGCCACACTTTGCACCTTTAACATGACGGCTGAATGGAGTGGATCTTTAATTTATATTCTACACTCAAGCGTGTCATCGTGAATTTTTCATGAAGTGGTCGATATAAAGTAAACCCCAGCCTTCCTGAGTTCTGTCCAGATCTCCACTTATTAATTATTACTGCATCTCTGTCTAATATACTGTCTATATTCTGTCCAGAGTGAGTCCTCTCTGCTGCCACATTGTCCCAAACTCCATCAGACTCGGTGCCAGCAGGAGTCAAGTTACTCACTGACAGGAAATGTAATGCGAGTAGGGAAGTCCCTGCTGATTGGACGATAGACGATGGTCTGGAAAAGCACACATGAGCTTTCCAACGGGAATTCAGATCTGCAGACCATCACACATTATCTTTGATGCACAGAGATCAAAATACCCTGTAGAAAGTGGACTCACTGTGACAATCTGCACAAAACATTAGATTTGACTTTATTATTTTTAAAAATCTAAACCCAGCAGTTCAGTGAGTCTGTGCAGGAAATTCTCCAGATGTCAGGTGCGTCTATGGAGCTGTTCCCCAGCTGTTTTCCAGATGTTGATGATGAACCCAAAGAGCTTAAAGGTAGCAGGTGGACGAGGTTCAGCAGTGACTAAACAAACAGAAGGACTCTAAGTGCATCAGCTTGTCCTCTGAAGGTAAAAGGCTTCAGAAAAAAACCGTCATATTCTAACATTTTTCATTCAGAACCTTTTCAACAAAGTGTTTCACACTTCAAGGTTCAAACAATCAAAAACACGTACGCAAGTACAGAGGATGAAACTGGGCTTTGACAGATAAATGATATTTGAACTGGAGGTGTGACATTAATCACAGGTTTTTTAAAAACGATTATGTCTGCACAGTGTCAGGCAGATTTATGTGATCAGATCTGACAAAAACCTCCTGAAACAAAATGAGGTTATAACTGATAATAACATCTTTGAAGCCTTTACACAGAACAGTATTAAAGAAATGATCTGATTAGATTTTTATTTTTATTTATTTAAGAAAAAGTCGTAAACTGATATTTATAGATTGAGAAATTGGCCGTCAAAATTGTTGATAATTAATTTTCCGTCAATCAATTAATTGACTAGTTGGAGACACTTTTTCATAATTGTCAAGATCAGTTATTGTTTACAAAATTAAACTATTAACAGAAATGTTAAGTTTATTAGATGCAGGTAGAATGTGTAAAAACCAGAAGTACAAAGTATTTCTGCCTCGTTCATTTCCACTGCTGCTCAGGTGTAACACCTGAGCTCTGCATCACAGAAACACCTGCGTCTCAGAGACGGTGTGCACTGCAGTAACCCGTCCAGGTCGGACTGCACTGGGAGAAGTTCCAGGCCCGATGCCAAGTTACTTAGAGCTCAGCTAGAAAATGTGGGCCAGCCTCCACACAGCCGTCCCACTGGCTCCTCCAGTCTAAATCTCTCCCTGGATGCCACAACGCAGATAATCTGGGACTGTTTTACAGCCCAGGACTCTGCAGCACAATCAGGAACATGAATCTCAGACTGGAGACTCTGCTGCCAACTGGTTTTACTGGTGAAACAGTTGGGGCAGAACATGTGGAGGGCAATAGATCCTGTGGTAATAATCAGTCTCTGTGAGGCTCCAGTTAAAGAGCAGTTTCTGTTTTAACTGTAACTGCAGCTTCTTGTGTCATTTCCATATTCATGCATTTTAATTTTCTCCCCCTGAGCCACCACAGGGAACAGAAAATGCTCAGAACTGTTAATGCACCCATTTCTATTTGGAGTTTTTTCCTCTTCTTCTCTGGCTTTTTCTGCCTTTGGTCTCCGGGGATTTCTTATTGAAACCAGAGTTCAGCTGAAGACGGTGCAGATATTTCTGCACCACACTCGTTATTTTATATGATACGTTTGGTGGTTTTTTTATTTTCAATTATTATTATTATTATTGTTATTATTATTATTATATCACTACCAGACTCCATTGACAAAAACAGAAGTTTTACCTCACAGAGCACAGGAGCTGCTGGAATACCACTGCCTCCATCTGTTAGTGTGTTTGTGTTACTGTGTGACTTTCAGTGATGGAAGAAGTAATCAGATACTTTACTGAAGTAAAAGTACCACACAGTAACACAGACACACTAACAGATGGAGGCAGTGGTATTCCAGCAGCTCCCAGTAAAATTCCTGTTTTTGTCAATGGAGTCTGGTAGTGATATATAGAGATGTTTCTGGTTAAACTAAAAGGATCTGACTCTTTAATAAAATGCTCTGTCTCTGTAGGAATCCTATCCATAACAGACTGTCAATCATTTACACCTAAAAATGTGAAAATATGAACCCAGGTTCAAAAATACAGTTGTTACCTTTTGAAGTTTCACAGAGAATGCCAAAACTCTTCCAGATCCATCAAAAAAACATTTATTTACTGCTTAGTTCTGTAATCAATTCAAGCAAAATGCCTCATATACAAATATTTGATGGATGATAGTTACTAATTAAGGCCCATGTGGGATTAAATAAGACTTTATTGATCCCTGAGGTTCACATTTCACAGCAGAACAGAAACAGGCTGAGGGAAGAAAAACAGATTAAGAACAAACTGAATGAAATAAATAAAAAATAGATGATAAATTACATTAAAGAGAGTTATATACCATATATACATTACAATATCTCATGCTATATAAGTGTATTGTGTAAATCATCTCCACAATATGATTCTGTGTTTCTGTTTTCTCTCCAGTTTCTCTTCTGGTTCGATGCCCATGCAGAGGACCCAGTGGGCCTGTGGCTGCTGTACTTTCCTGAACGCAGCCGGCGCCCCTCGCTGCTCCATCTGTGAAGCCCCCCGGCAAAGACCCGACACCCGGTGGATGTGGACCAGCAGAGAGGACGGCCGCTGGTCCTGCCCACGTTGTACACTTGCCAACTCCCCCGACACCCTGGCCTGCTCCCTCTGCGGCTACACCGCTGGAGCGCTGGACCAACGACCCCGGGACTCGTCCGAGGACCAGCCTCGGCCTCAGCGCTCCGCAAGCTGCTCCGGTCCCCTGAGGCCGTCGTCGGCTGAAAGCAGGAAACAGCCAGAAGACGCAGATAAACTCAGCCTGGCCTGGGACTGTCTGAGGTGCACTCTGCAGAACACCCCTACCTCCATGTCCTGCTCTGCTTGTGGGGGGCCACGCAAACTGTCCCTCCCCCAAATCCCTGCTGAGGCCCTGCTCATGCCCGAGGCCTGCGATCAAACAGGAACACAACAACCAGAGCCTGCAGCTGGGGCACTGTCACTCTCCATATCCACCAGAGGAGAGTGTTTACCGGTGGAGGCTTCGTATCCAAACACAAACTCCTCAGTGCTCAGCGTGTCGTCTTCAGGTCATAATAATCCAGTTCCCTGCAGCCGCAGAGAGGTCCCGCCTCCAGATGTTTGCATCCAAGCACAAAACCTCAGCCCGTCTCCTTCAACTCTCGCTGTTTCACATCTGTCCACTCAGCCGGAGCTGCTGCCCGGCAGGCGCCTCAGCATCCTCAAAGAGGAAATGTCGCCTCTGTCGCCTGCGTCAGACGCCTCAGTGTTGTTTCCCCCCTGCGTGGCGTCTGTTACCAGGACAGAGGAGTGGGCGTGTCCGGCGTGCACTCTCATTAACATGGTTAAAGCAAAACACTGCCTGGCCTGCCACACTCCTCAGCACCATGCCGCTCAGCTCAAACCAGCGCCGTCCCTGAGGCGGAAGGAGAGCATGCTGGTGGAGGCGCTGCGACAGAGCGACGAGGGTGAGGCCAAGGAGCTGTGGGAGAACATCGTCAGGTTCTGCAGAGAGGTTTGTACACGACACACACTCAGTCAGAGCTCAAAGATAAACCTTTAAACCAGAACTGCACTCCAAACCAAGTAACTGTAGCGTCTGGTCAGGAGCAGATGTCCTCAGACAGCTTTCATAAGGTGTTTCGACCCTGACTGTGACACCATCCAGTTTGCAAATCACTTCCCATCTGTCCCTGACTCCCAGCTACTACTCTTCAAACCCAGCAGGAGAGATATCCAGTATATTCCCTATGGATTCTACTCTGTCTGAGAGAAAACGAGAAACAACACCAAACTCTGTCTCCAACCTTTTGTTTCAGAACGCTGTGACGTTCGTGGACGACAGTTTCCCTCCCAGTCCGAAGTCTGTCGGCTTCCCGCTGGACGACAGCGTCCAGCATCGGGTCAAGAAGTGGCTCCGTCCGCAGGAAATCAACTGCTGCAACTTCAGAGACCGGACGGTGAAGTGGTCAGTTTTCCGCACGCTGCGTCCATCCGACATCCTGCAGGGACTTCTGGGTAACTGCTGGTGAGGAAAAAAACCCAGAGGGAATCAAAATATGTCAGCTGCTGTCTGTGTAGGTTCTCAGTCGTCCAGGTCATGGTCGTCCTATGTGAGAGAGTTGAAGGCAACTGGACTTCTTTTAGGTTTCTTGAAGACGTTTCACCTCTCATCCAAACGGTTCCTCACTGAGGCTGGTTGTGAGTCCGTACGAACCTCTTGAGGTGGTCCAGACTACGACACCAGCTGTCGCCACCTGCAACGCAGCTCAGATCCTTACCAGCGCCGAACCCCACCACCTCGGCCTTATCCTAATACTCAACATGGCATCAGGTGGTAAACGGCTCTCAGGACCACCTCCAAGAGGTTAAACACCTGGGACTCACAACCAGCCTCCTCTAGAACTGAGGAACCGCTTCAGATGAGAGGTGAAACGCTCTCAAGAAACCAGTTGCTCTCAACTCTATCATTTGTCAGCTGTTCTGTTGCTGTAACTCTCAAAAACCATAAGAATTCAAAGATAAAACTAACAGGAGCTGATGTTGAGACACAATCACAAACCAACCCCTGTACATGCCCTTAAAACTTTAAAATCTGTCTAAAACGTGCCATGTAACTGGTGCAGGGCGGCGCTAAAAGCAGCACACAGGGATCTTGGCAGTCTTGCTGCAGCATCCCTGGATCAGACAGGAAACTATTGACCAAAACAGGATACAGTGAGTTACAGTCGCCCGAACGACGTGATAAAGTTTACCACAATTTCAAGTTCTCTGCAGTTTAAAAAATCATTTTTTTTAAATACTATGGCTACAGGAAGCCTGATGATCCAAACTAAGTTTGATAACACCTAGATTCTCACCACACTGGGGTTTAATGGTGGAGGACTGGAGAAGGTGGGAGATAATGCGGACTGAGTGAGTCTGACCTTGATAAGACCTTCAGATTTATGAGTTTAACTGAAAGCGTGAAAATCAGGTTGTGAAAGTGACAAACAACTTTTTTGTTTTAACTTTTCATGATGCTGCTAAATGAATGTGGTGTAACAGCTAAATGACAATAAATACTGTAAATGTACTGCACGCTTTTATGTTTTCTGTCAAACCCAAAATGATCCAGGCAGCTTTCTTTCTCAGGTTCCTGAGTGCCTTGGCTGTCCTGGTATTGGAACGTCCTGAGTTGGTGAGGCGCGATGGTGACCCGCTTGCTAAAGCTGGAAGAGTCCCAATGAAAAGCGCTCTGCAAGGACGGCCCGTGGACCACGGTGTTGGTGACTCACATGCTGCTGTGACGAGAGCTGACACCTCCTCTTTCCTCCTTGTAAAACAGAAACCAGACTTTGTAAAATCAAGGCACCAGTTTTTTCTTAGTTAGATTTAAACATGCGCATATGAGCTATCCACTGATCCTGTTTTTCAGCTACCTCATTTTGTTTTGTCTCATGATGTCTCTCAGATTTAAGAGAGACATTAAGTTTTCCTCTCCATTAAAAGTTAAAATAATAATAGAAAAATAATAATGACAGTTATAATACACCCACAGCAATCACAATAACATTAATAACCACAATACAGATTGATTTATTTAAAGTTGCTCAAAATGCACAGTTGAAATTGAAAAGGAAATAAATCTTGCAGCCCAAGGACTGAGAGAGTGTTTCAGCCTAGAGCCGTAAATTAGTTACTTAAACATATTGGTAAAAACAATAAGCAAGGGTGGTTTTATCAATGCAAAATAAATAGATACAAGCAATATCTGAGTGCACGTGGCAAAGTCAGTTTTTCTCATTTTTCACTAAACCCAAAGAACTCCTCACACTGTATATCATATTTACCCAACACAACGCTTTTTCCTTTCAAATACTTCAGACATCATCCAAGCATTTTCTCCTTTTTTTCTACCTGCAAAACAGCAGGATTATACAGAATCGACTTTATTCAACGAAAATCTGAAATGTGTTTTTTTTCTACAGCCTGAGCTAAAGATAAAGCCACCAAAAATGAACCAGAAGAGTCATTTCCACCTGGTTTCGTTTTAATCTACGTTCTTCGCTATACACCAACCATATTTTCTGTTAATCCTCTTTCTTCCCTCTCCAGGCCCATGTTTCACGTGGTGGCTCTGATAGAAAAAGCTCTGGTCAACCCACGCTCCACTACCATGGTCGCTGGCTTAATGAGGGCCTGTCCACGCCTGGACTGGGGTCTCTGTAGTCTCTGGCCCCAGGTCAGCGCCACTAACCCAAAGGAGGAGCCCATCGACACAGACCTCTCATCTACAAGAGTTATTCCAAAGAAGTCGGGTGAGGAAACAGAATGTCTGTTGTCTGACGGAGGAAGCTGGGATTTTATCTGTTCATGCTTGTGCTGGTAGTTTCGATGGGAAGCGCCCCAAGGAGAGGAATGGAAGGTGGATGCATACTGAGCACAGCCCTCGGGCCGACGCCCACGACACGCCACTCTGGGTTTCGACGGCGGGCAGAGCCACAGGTGATGACGTTCCCACTTTCCCAGGAAAAGTATGAGTATACATGAGTTTATTATCACATCACTTCACTGAGTGCAGCTGGAGACAGATAACACATAAAAACTCACACAAAACATATATATATTTTCTTTTGTATGTTTTCAGAAAATACCAAGTGACAGTTACTTAAATGAGTCTAGCAGAGGTAGGGAAAAATCTCTGCTGTTTTGATGCACAATCATGCTTAGTTTTCATGATTGTAATTGAAATTTACATGTTTACTATGAGGGCTCTGTGTTTTACTGCTTCAAAAAATGGAATCAGACTAAAAATACCGATTGAGAGATGCAGATATTTTATACAAGATACTCTCACCATGTGTCAACAAATGAGTTTAATAATCCACTATTGGTACACTGAGGTTTGAGGATGTCGCATTTTAGCCACACCAACACAGAAGCCTTTAGATAAGATGTTAATTGATTTAAGATAAAGACTGACGCCCTGCATTCCTCCCGCTTCCAAGCTCTAAAATATATAAAATATTTATATCTGTTACTTCCTCTATTTAAAGTGAAGCAGCCGGCTAAAATGCCGCCCAGAAAACCAGGAAGGTTGAGGGAAGATATCTCCACCTCTCTGCTGATGTTCAGACCTTTGATTCTGACATCAGATAAAGACCAGTTTCTTCGTGAGGCTGAACATCACATGCTCAGCTCCCTCCTTCAGGCTCCATGTGCACGTACAGTTTGCAGGTCTTCCTTCAGTCTTGGAGGACTAAACCCAGGACAAAGCCCATAAACCTCGTCACTGTCCCACCAGAGCTGCTTGTTGCTCGATGGATTTAACTTATCAGCTCCTCTGCTCTTATCTGACTCTGTAATATAGTACGAGGACAAAGATTAGAGAAAGAAGAAACGTTACAGGTGTGGGGAGGAACCAGCTTCCTCCTGATTACAGACTCCTGAAACTCAGGGTATCTGCCCAGAACTCTACTGTTCCCACAGTTAAAACCTGTGTGATGCTACCCCACAGATTACTGTGAAACAGGAACCCATGGGGGCGCGGTTCCTCCTGGACCGGACTGCAGCAGACGACTGGCCGAACTGGCTCTACACCTGAAGAGGGAGTTTCATGCCCAGCGAGCCGAGAGGATGCCCGTTCTCGATGGACTTCTGGATTACCGGTAGACTGGGACCAACTGATGGTTAGGTGACTGGAAAGTTCTCTTCAATACACGCTTTTTAGTTGCTGTAGTGTGTGTTTCGTGCCACCACATGTCTGTAGAGTGTGTGGCTTGACCCTGGCAGGTACTTTGACTCAGTGACATACATTCAGATCTATCTGACTGGCAGGAGCTCTCGGTCCCAAAGCTTCTCGAGGAGCCAATGCCCGTGATTTGCAAACCACCACAGTGCTGGAGAGAACGCCTGCGAGCTGGCTTGTCTCCAGCAGGGCAGCAGTGTCTCTGCAGTTAACCAGTGTTCTGTCTGGTGTAATGAACGCAGCAGCCTGGGGCAGGTAGTGACGCTGTAGACTTGGATTCTTGTTAGCAACAACCCAGTATTTTTAACTTGACAGGAACCTGTTTATTAAAGTGAGGCATCCTTTAGTTTCAAACCAGAAACATCTCTATATCTCACTACCAGACTCCATTGACAAAAACAGGAATTTTACTGGGAGCTGCTGGAACACCACTGCCTCCATCTGTTAGTGTGTTTGTGTTACTGTGTGACTTTCAGTGGTGGAAGAAGTAATCAGATACTTTACATGAGTAAAAGTACGGCTGAAGTACCACTACCACCACTGAATATCACACCGAGCAGCTCCTGTGTTCTGCTCAGTAAAATCCCTGTTTTTGTCACTGGAGTCTGGTAGAGATATATAGTGATGTTTCTAGTTAAACTAAAAGGATCTTTCTCTTTAATAAAAAGGTTCCTATCAATCATTTACACCTAAAAACATGGGAAGATAAGGCCCAGGTTCTGTCAGCCACCATCCATCTACACAAGAAAACAAAATGTCCGCAGACTAAAAAACCTTCCTCCTGTGTTTCCTCAGGCGTTGGGACACGGCCGACAGCCACCTGCTGGACCTGTGCGTGCTGGTGTTTCGGGTTGCCTACGACAGCTCCGGGACTCTGGCGCTGGGTCGTCTGCTGGCTCACAGCCGCCGCTCGGTGAGGAGGTTTGTGGGCTGCGACGTCATGCTGGAGCCTGGCGAGTACGCCGTGCTCTGCTGCGCCTTTAACCACTGGCACAGCTCCATCACAGAGGGGACAGGTGAGGAATGTGCCCTCCAACATCATTTGCTGAAGTCAGCAGGCCTCAGAGCTGTTAATAGTCCCTGTGGTGTGTTTTCAGTGAGCCGTGGGAGGTTGGAGGCGCCGGGTTACATGCTGGCCGTCTACAGCTCCAGACTGGTGATGGTGGAGCAGGTAACAGCCTCCAACACCACCATCGCCGACGCCATCATCCAGCTCACTGAGACCAAAGGAGAGAGACACGAGGTAATGCTGCTCTCGCTCATCGCTTTGTAAGTTATGTAACCAAGTCTACAAGCTGTAATTTACCTGCTGTTCAAAGTGTTGATGATGTGTTCCTGAATGCATCATTAAAGGTTTTTGGCTGGATTGTTCTCTCCAGGTAACTGCTGTTTTATCACCACCAGACTCCATTGACAAAAACAGGAATTTTAACCGAGCAGAACAGAGGAGCTGCTGGAATACCCCTGCCTCCATCTGTTAGAGTGTTTGTGTTAATGAGTGCTATTTTTACTAGTAAAGTATCTGATTACCACCGCCGAAGTCACACAACCACGATATGCGATTAGTAGTTCAGTAACTCGTTTTGTCAATGGACAGGTAGTACATAGCCGTCTCGGTCTGTGTGGTGACCTATAAAGGTTCGATTGTCTCAACCCCAGCTATGGTTGAGCACTGAGCCTGAGCAGCCGGGCCAGAGACGCCTGAGGCCAGGTGCTGTAGCACAGCCTCTGTGCAGCCACCAGAGGACGCTGCTGCTGCTATTCAAAATATCACACTCATTTGGTGAACCTGGTCTACTAGCTGGGTGAAAGTCAAACCAAAAGGACGTATTGGTTAACCAGAAAACATCATTATACATCATCAGACTCCATTGACCAAAACAGGAAGTAATCTAGCAGCTAACATGAGCTAACAGTGTGCAGCCAGTGTTTGTGTCTGTCAGTCAGTTCAGTACAGTCTTTGAGCAGGACATAATAATAATCTTCTGTCTCCTCCAGCAGTGCAGCAACCAGGCTGCAACAGAGAACAAAGCTATACACCTGGTATTCCTGCGGCGGTCTCCCATCCGGGGCATTTCGATCAGGCCCCACCTGCTTAGCTTCCGAGATCAGACGAGATCGGGCGTGTCTAGGGTGGCATGGCCAAGCGATAGAGACTGAGACAATCAGACCTTTTATAGGTCACACACAGACCAGAGACGGCTCTATATATCACTACCAGACTCCATTGACAAAAACAGGGATTTTACTGGGAGCTGCTGGAATACCACTGCCTCCATCTGTTAGTTTGTGTTACTGTGTGACTTTCAGTGGTGGAAGAAGTAATCAGATACTTTATATAGGTTAAAGTAATAAACACTAACACAAACTAACCAAAGAAGCTCCTATGTTCTGCTCAGTAAAATCCCTGTTTTTGTCAATGGAGTCTGGTAGTGATATATAGAGATGTTTCTGGTTAAACTAAAGGATCTTCCTTTAATAAAAAGCTCTGTCTCTGTAGGAATCCCATCATCAGCGTTGTCAGACACTGAGAAGAACAATCTGAGTTAAAAAACACGAACTTCAGTGGTCGGACTTTGATGTGGTTGGTATTGAATATGTAAGTTGTGACCTGCTGTCTGTGTGTGTGTGTGTGTGTGTGTGTGTGTCAGGGTCGGGAGGGGATGACCTGCTACTACCTGACCCACGGCTGGGCAGGGCTCATCGTCATGGTGGAGAACAGACACCCCAGGCACCACCTGCACGTGTCCTGCGACTGCAGCGACAGCTTCAATGTGGTGTCGACGCGCAGCAGCCTCAAGACCATCGACAGCATCCCTCCTCTGCACAGGTTCACCACAGAAACAGTCGTACAACGTGTGCTCAGGTGCATGTGGCCGTGAATGAGACTTTATGTCCTCCTCTCTCAGACAGGTGCTGGTGGTTTTGTCTCAGCTGGAGGGAAACGCTGGATTCTCCATCACACACAGACTGGCTCATCGTAAGGCCGTCCAGGCCTCGCTGGGGAACTGGAGTCCCTCGAAGGCGACACACAGTCCCGCCCTGAGTCCAGAGACCGCGGGTCTGCACCAGCCCCGACCCCTCTGACCACCGCCCGGTCAGAGGAACCAGACCTGGGATCAGGAGATCTCAACATGGAGGCAGCTTCTGTCACATGTAGTGAGCACACAGACTTAGTCACATGTTTTAAGCCCAGAGCTGCTCTGACACAGAAACAGTTTCACTGGTTGAGTTAAACCTCAGTGGACAGCAGGGTAAAGACATCGAGCCTGAATATAAATGTCAGGATTGACCAACAGTGACGTGACGTCTGGGACGACCTGCAACACGCTGATGAAAAATCATATCATCACATCAGGAATTTCTTGATCCTCCTCCCTGACGACGCACAAGGACGTGTTCAAACGACACGGGACACAGGAGAGACTCACAGACCAGGAAACAGTATTTTTGTCGGTTGTGGCGTCAGAATTAAACACCTGAAGCACCAGGTCGACCCAGGTGACAGTTAATGTTTGTATGAACTGACCCTTTAATTCAACAGGTGAGATTATTGATTTCTGTCCTCAGAGCAGCTCTGACGTCTGATCCACCTACAGAAGCTGCTCCTCCTCCTCACACAGACCAACATGTACAACACATGATGCACTTTACATGTCAGAGCACAGGACGGTCCTCAGGTCCAGGTCCAGGTCCAGGTCCAGACTGTCTGAATCTTAGCCGTGTCTGAACTTGCTGCCAAGCTGTAACAGGAAGTTTCTCAGTGTTCCTCAGTCGTTCTGCAGATTTATACATCGTTTAAATAAAGTGTTTTAGTTTAGAGAAGCGGCAGAGACTTGCTGTGTGGTTGCATTAGCACTTTATGAACTTTAAACTATGCTGGATTCTCGTGGTGTTTTATTTCAGAGGACACGTTTTAAACTTGCACAATGGAGACAAATATTTTATGCTCATGAATCCAGAACTACCGTCATGTTGTTAGAGAGAAGATAATAAACTATGCAAATGTTTGAAAGCTGTTATGATGCTTCATCAATTCAAATACGTATAGCTCTTTATCTTATCTGTTATATTTACAGGGTTCAGATGGAGTGAGATGAATGTTGTTGTGATTAATGTGTATTTACATTTTTTACATTCAGGTTTGACCTTCACTGTATTCTCTGTGTTTATCCAGTTAAAATGAACTATAATAATGAGATTAATAATCAGTATTAAAGCAAATAATAAAACTGTTTTTCCTCAAGAAAACCTTTCTTCCATAATAAACCCGTTTTTCAAAATAAAACCAGTTTTTCAAGATAAAACTTTTCCATAATAAAACTAGTTTTGCTATGATGAAGCTAATTTTTAAAATAAAACCCAATTTTCAAAGAACTTTTTCAACAATAAAACCTTTATCATAATAAACATATTTTCTGTGATATATTCTTTTTTTTCATAATAAAACTTTTTTTTTCCACAATAAAACATTTTTTAATATTCCATACTGACATTTTTCCCATAATAAATTTTGTTTTCTTAATAAAACATTTTCTGCAATAAAATCATTTTAGTATTTTTTTTCCATAATAAAACTTTTTTTGATAATAAATCTTTCTTATTCAAAAAGAAAAACTTTTTCACATAATAAACATTATTTTCATGATGAATATTTTTCTGCAATAAAATATTTTTTATTTTTTTCCACAATAAAGCATTTCTTTTAATTATAAAATTTCCATCATAAACCTGTTTTATTCAAAATAAAACCATTTTTCACAATAAAACATTTTTTACCCAAAGACAAATTTTTCTTTAATAAACGTTGTTCTCAATTAAAAAAAAACATTTTCCACAATAGTATTTTTTTCCATAATGAAACTTTATTTCCCCCAAATTTTTCAAAATAAAAGCCGAACTTCCCCTGTCGTTGGGCGTGTCCCCTGATGACGCGTTTTACGTCACAGCTCCAAACCAAAACATCTGTTGGCTGCACGGCTGCAGCAACCTGTAGCTAAGGTGTTAGCCGCGGAGCTAAACGACGTTAAAACGGCGTCTTTTTAATGTAACAGCAGTTTCTCAGGATTCTTCTCCTCCTCACGGTCAAAGTGTTCTTCAAACAGCGGCTCCAGGTTCGTACATTAACGGTGAAACGTGTCGTTAACGAGCTAACCTGACGTGTCGTGTCACGGTTAACGGTGAGATGATGTTTATACTGTGATGGTGTAATGGCTGCCGCCCTGAACCAAGAACCAGAGAGTCACCTCACTGATATTCAGGAATAAACCACGATTTAAACAGGAGATGAAGGAGAAACAGCAGAGAAGCTAACGGCGGCTACACGTTAGCATCAGTTCAAACAGGACAGCGGTTACAAATAATCTCAATATAATGTGGATTATTTCAGCCTGTTATTAAAGAGTCAGGTCTGTACTGACAACAGGCTGTCAGACAGGAAGAATCAATACCAATCAATACGGATACAGGTTAAATATACAGGTAGACAGACTTAAAGCAGGACTTCAGTTTGAGTGATCGATAAAGAAATGGATGTAGACATGAAAGAAAGAAAAGTGTTGATGTTTTAAACAAACACATCCTCTCTGATACGGAGTCTGTTGATAATAAAGGAGGTAGACTTGAACAAATGACACAAACAATCGACATTTTGTGTCATTTTTAAAAATTTAAATAAATAAATAAACAGATAAAATTAGAACCAGGTGTTACAGATCAGGTGCCAGTGATCAGACCCACCTGAGGGAGCACAGGTGTCTTACCTGAGGTCTCATCACGCCAAGATCTACGAGGCCCAGAGAGAAAGGATGTGGATGCCTGGGGATTTAAAAAGATCTAATGATCTGAATTAAATGATGCCACTGTAAACTGATGGGGATCATAGTTTTTATTGAAACTGATTCTTTATCGTTCATTTCTGTGATTTGGTTGAAACGATGAAACAGTAAGTTGTTCAGCCATGAACTCTGTCCCAAAGTTCAACCAGCATCTCAGCAGTATCAGGCTCAGAGAGGATTGAGTGTTAGAACCTGAGTTTAATCTCTGATCTTTTCTTTGAATCAGTTTCTGTCCTGCCTGTTGGATCTGAGCGTCAGGATAGGGAAGCGGAGTGAGGAGGCAGCTGCCGGCGGCGCAGCGAGCCTGGTGGACAAAATGTCCGAGAGTCCGGAGAAGAGTGCATCGGTGTCGGCTCAGGAGCTGAAGGAGCAGGGGAACCGCCTCTTCCTGAACCGCAAGTACCTGGAGGCCGCCGCCTGCTACAGCAAAGCCATCGTAAGGAACCTGTGTATCAACAGGCTGTAACTGTAAATACTTAATTTCCCTGAGGGAGTCATCCCAAAGGGATCAATAAAGTCTAGTCTCTAAGTCTGTGTGGTCAAAGTGCTGCATCTCTACACTGTGAGTGTTTTGTTTTCTGTCAGACCCACAGTCCCTCGGTCCCGGCGTACTACACCAACAGAGCTCTGTGCTACGTGAAGCTGCAGCAGTACGACAAAGCTCTGGCCGACTGCAGACACGCTCTGGAGCTGGACAGCCAGTCGGTCAAAGCTCATTTCTTCATGGGTCAGTGTCACCTGGAGATGGAGAACTACGACGAAGCCATCGGCAACCTGCAGAAAGGTACGAGGGAGGACATTTAAAGCTGCTGGAGGGCGTTTACTCGACAATAAAACCAACACGGTTCTCTCGTTTCTTTCAGCGTATAATCTGGCCAAAGAGCAGCGTCTGAACTTCGGTGACGACATCCCCAGCGCTCTGCGGATCGCGAAGAAGAAACGCTGGAACAGCATGGAGGAGAGGAGGATCAACCAGGAGAGCGAGCTGCACGCCTACCTCACCAAACTCATCCTCGCAGAGAAGAAGAGGCAGGTGGACTCCAGTGTCAGGTCACATCTCTACTCCACTTCTCGACTCTAAAGTTAAAGTATGTGTGTGGTCTGATCTACAGAGAGCTGGACGGCTGCAGACAGAAACAGGAGGACAAGTCTGACGACAGCAGAACTCAACACAACCTCAACGAGATCCACACAAAACATGTAGGTTTCCACTGGGACTTCTCCACCTCCAGACCCTGAGGCAGGGTGCTCCCATTAGAAATGATTTAAAAAGTTAATTGGAGGTTTTCTGATGATTCTTTGGTCTGTTGCTGGTTCAAACTCAGTTCAGTACAGAAGTAGGTTCATAAAACCACAGGTTTTAAAGGACCAGTGTGTCGGATTGATGAGAATCTAATGGCAGAAATGGAATTTAACATTTATAATCATGTTTTCATCAGTGAGGAATTGCCTAAAACCAACAGTCATTTTGTTTTTGTGAGCTTAGAACGATCTTCTCCCACAGAGTCTGCCATGTTTCTACAGGAGCCCAGAGTGGACAAACCAAACACTGACTCTACAGAGCTCTTTTCTTTTAGCTGAAGGCCACCGTAGTTAGTGAATCTTGTCGTTCCCTGTTCTCCTCAGATATATAGAAGTCCCTCCTTCCTGATTTTACCAATAACCCTCCACCTGTTTATGTTTTATCTATAACCTTAAAAACTGTTTCTTTACAGGACAAGTACCTGTCAGACATGGAGGAGCTGTTCTGTCAGGTAGACGAGAAGAGGAAGGTGAGTGTTGGTGTTCGGTCGGTGATGAACCTCCGGTGTGATGTGGTTCGATCAGAGGACAGTAGATTCTGTTTGTCGTGTGTTTGACAGAAGCGAGAGATCCCAGACTTCCTGTGTGGAAAGATCAGCTTCGAGTTGATGAGGGAGCCGTGCATCACGCCGAGCGGCGTCACGTACGACCGCAAAGACATCGAGGAGCATCTGCAGGTAAAAACCTAGAAGTCGGTTTTCAGTGATTCACGAAAGGTTTTCATTTCTCTGTTAAAGCAAAGAAGAGAATCGAAGAGTGTTTGTTGTTCTCTTTCAGCGAGTCGGACATTTTGACCCGGTGACTCGGACTCCACTGACCCAGGATCAGCTGATCCCCAACCTGGCCATGAAGGAAGTAATTGATGCTTTTATTTTGGAGAATGGATGGGTGGAGGATTACTGAGTGTTCAGAGAGGCCGTCGCTCTGTCTCTGCTTTAACTTAAATTTGTCCAGAACAAATCATGCGTCCGATTCAATCCGACATCAAACCTGCAGGTTATTGATCAGCTGGAAATCACCAAACAGCCACAGAGCTGATTCTACTTTAAAACACTTTATTTTACTGGTCTGTGATTTCTGAAGAGTTTCCTGGAGAGAAAATAAAAAGAAGACAGTTTTCAGTCAGTGCAGTAAACTCAACTCTGATCAGTTCGAGTCTGACAGGCAAACATGTCCGTGTACGTAAAGATATAAAGTTTTTAGTAATAAATGAAACTGAATTCAAAAGAATTAAAACCTGCAGCACCACTAGAATAAAGAACTTTACTGTCAACAACAAGGACCATTTAAATAAACTTGGTTTGAAGCAAAAAAATTCAAATAAAAAGAACCAGTCGTATACAAACACAAACATATATATTGACTGTTGGGACCATGTAAGGAAAAAACAAAGTTCTTTCCAGGAAACTGAGGAAAACATGGACCTGTGAGGTGAAGAGTTTTATATAAACAGCACTTTATTCCAAAGACAAGTAGATAAACAAGAAATTAATGGACAATCCAAGAAATAAAAAGTTACAGAATCAAGAAGAAAAAAGATTTTAAAGTTGTTGAACATAAACAGACGAAGAAGTCAGATCCTGATCAGAAAGTACAAGTAAAAATACTCTGTTACAAGTAAAAGTCCTGCATTGAGTAAAAGTGCAGACGTATAATCAGCATCATATTAAAACCTGATGAACGGATCATTTCATTAAACATCATTTTAATGTTGTTTGGTTTTTAAATTAACAACAGTTGGTAGAGTTTTATATGAATGTGTTTTCTATGTAAAATAACTGCAGCTGTCCGATAAATGTAGTGGAGTAGAGTTACGTGTAGTTACTTAAAGGATTTTACTGAACTACAGTAGTTGGGTAAATGTACTTAGTTACTCTCCACCGAGGTGTTGAACATGAACCAGATGTATTTTCATTGAAACAAACATGAGCTTTAATCACCTGCAGCTTTATTTAATGTTTCAGATACAAAACACAGGTTAAAGTAAAGAAACAACCCAGTACTGCTGAATACAATCAGATTACTCCCCTCAGAGTAATCAGATTACTGTCAATATCTGGTGTCTGAAACATTACAAGTGTAAATGAGGATAAATGTTGTGTTTGCTGGCAAACTGAAAGAGAGGAAATTCTAACGCTGTGACTTAGAGAGTGTTGTTTAAATAAACCTGTGGAAGGACCAGTTTCTGTTTTATACACTGAGCAGTAAACGTAGATGTAACTGAGGCTGTTTCAGATTCTTGTTAACGAGCAGACTGATGCAGCTTTGTGCAAAAACTCCAGTTCTTTTTTTTTTTTTTTTAACTTGTGCTGCACATTCATCCATCATCTAATATCAGAGACAGGAAACAGCTTATTTTAGTCGTAACTGGCTGTTTTGTTTTTTCCAAATGTTTCTTTCTGTGTAAATGTGACCGCTTCTCTGCAGCTTTGAATCAGTCAAGTTAAAATCAGATTTTCTGTTTGATCTTCACAGAAACTCGTTCAGTGTCTTTCAATTATCGACCTGCTGATGTTTGAAAATGTTCAAAGTAAATGTTTCATGTTTTCTACATTTGAGCCTCAGTTGTTTGTTCTCGTCTCCGTCAGAGGTCGAACGTTGGTCAAACCTTTAAATAATCTGCTGGAATAATCTGTCAAACATTTGTACAAACTTTATTAAGTTTCCTTGACGCAGTCGAAAACAGTTTCACTTTC
This sequence comes from Lates japonicus, assembly GCA_033238685.1. Lineage (NCBI taxonomy): Eukaryota > Metazoa > Chordata > Actinopteri > Centropomidae > Lates > Lates japonicus. The sequence goes on along the minus strand of BRZM01000007.1, from coordinate 159,837 downwards.
CCTCTCTATGATGCAGAAAATGGTTTAGTTTCATGTTGGCGTGTTGGCAGGAAAACTGTGGACCAACCAGAGACCACCTGTTCAGATATGAGCTGTTGCGTTCACTGCTGAAAGGTACATTAGACTCTGTAGTTGTTGTTGTTGGGTCGGTGGTGGTTTATAGAAGAGATTTTCACGGGTGTTATTTAGTTTGAGGAGTTGAACGTTGATTATCGGTCCTGACTCTGCTGTAAAGAGTTGGTCAGGGCCTCATGGCGATCCTGAGTATCAACATCCAGCCCTGACAGGAAGTCACATTCAGCAGCAAAGAAAAGAAGCAACAGCAGCGAAACCAGTTATCACTGGTGTTGCTTTGCATCTCTGGAGGCAGCTCCTGGTGAGTAAAGACGTGATTCTGAACTCACAACGTTTCTTGTAGACTGGAGATAGTATGATTTTATAACCTGCTGTTTGAATCTTTTTCTTAGTCTCCAAGATTTACATCGTCATTCATCAACTGATGTATGTTGTGTTTAGGGCCTGAGTTTTCTGATGTTAGGACATATTTACGTCTTACATCACCATATGCCTTGTGATTATCATTTTACATGTACTTTAAGTTACTCCTTAGCCTATATATGTACTATATTCTCTTCGTTCCTTTGTCAGTTTTTCTGTAGCATGAGCAGATTGTGTTTTAAAGCTGATCGACTCCTGAACATCTTTGATACCTCAGGTCTTCTCCAGCATCCCTGATGAAGAAACCTGCCAAACAACTGGTGAGTAAACAACTGTTTATGCTAACGTTAGCTATGATACAGTAGCAAAACTTACATGTAGCTCCTTACTGCTGAACAGACGCTGACTGGACTAAATGGTTTGTAATCTATTACTTTATGAGTTCAGCAGGCAAATAGAGATTACATTTGACGACGGGACATTAAGTCTTGTGTTTTTCCATCTACAGCTGAGCAGTAAATCAGAGCTGTGTACGTGTTGACAGGTTAAGGTTCAACTTTGTCAAGTGTGAAACAGATTTTGCAGGTTTGCCTCAAAGGTTTGTGATTGGTCCTGGTGTCCATGTGATCGATGGGCGACGTAACTCCATTTCTTCCCGCTGTACAAAACTGAAGCCAAAATATCCCAGATATGAGCGCCGCCATCTTTGTGCTGGTGCTTTGGAGCCAGAGTCTGCACAGTGGTGATCCACCAAGGTATCAAAGTCCTACTCAAACACAAGTCAGTCACAGCTGTCATGACGTTTCACTCGCTTTTTATAGCATTAAATAACTAATTAAAATTCACATCATCCAGACCAAAATCTAATCACGGAAATTACAGTTCATCAGTCACCTGAAGAGCAGTTGTTCATCAAATCCAATCTCTTGTTGTTGAGTCTTTTTCTCTTCCCAAACTGATAAAACAGAAGTGATTAATTTCTGGAGATAAAAGGCTGGTTGGGAGTCGTGCCACCATCAGTCAGGGAAATGGAGCAAAGGGTTGTACGTCAAACTGTATCAAACACAATACATTTGTGATCAGAGATAATGTTCTTTATAGAGATAGGTGTCATATCCAGGTCAAAGGTTTGGCCACAGTGGGATCTTTGGGAGTAACACTCATAAAATCATGTGCTTTGGTGTTTGTTACACCATCTACAATTAATTGAACTTCACCAGCCATAATGACTTACCACAGCAGCAATAAAGTCAGAGAACTCATATAAAACATTTCTGTTTAGTTTTTGTGGACTGATAAGGAGTGATAGTGCAGCTCAGGACCTGGGTCAGCCCAAGGTGGAAACTGCCCTCGATGGGCGCCTGGCAACAGCTGTGACCGGAGGCGTCACGTTTTCAGGTTGTCTGTTCGTCCAAATCTCGTGAACAAAATATTTCAGTAACACCTCGAGGGAGTTTCTTCATATTTGGTACAAATGTTCACTTGGACTGAAAGGTGGTAATTCAGTGTTGTGTTCCAGTTGCACTCGAAAGTCAGAATTTCTGAGTTTGTAGTTGGAGGTTTCAACTGGAACGCCCCCTGAAGTCAGATTTTCAACTCGAAAAGTCGGAGAAACCCCATTAGAATTCAAGATGGCTGCTACTCACTGCTAGTTGTGAACACTCTGCTAATTTTACTGTTTATAGCAGTTTGTTTTGCAGTTTTTTGTTTTGGTAACGCCTTTTCTCCTTCTCTGAGATGGAGGTGGAGCAGATTTGTTTTGATACACCGAGAGTTTCTTGCGAGCGTCCATGTTTTTCGAACTTCTCAACTGGAACGTGGTCAACTCGGAGTTGATGTCACTCCCAGTTCTGACTTCCAACGTCCAATGTAAATAGAACGCACCAATAGTTCTTCAGCTGCTCTCCCGTCCTGTGGTGTCCCAACAGGATCAGCCCATATTTCTTCTTATTATTGTTTTATATCCATTGCCCTTTGGACGTGTAATTCATCATTTCACCACACATTTCTCCATTCTTACGCTGATGACGCCCACCTACACGTCTGTAAAACAACTTAGATTCTCTGAATTGCTGCCATTAAAGGATGACTGGTATTTCTGAACCTGAAATGATTGATAGGGACAAAAATCACTTAATCATATAGTTGAACAGTCATGTCCCATCCACCAAACCTTTTACTGTCAGTGATTTCGCAAGGACAGAAACATGAGGTGTCATGTTTTACTGTTTCACAACATTGAATCTCAGTAGATTAGATATGACTGCACTGATCCTTTTGATAATGTGATAATACCTTAACGTTTCTGTATCACAGATTTAACACAGGAAATTATTCAACTTAGTGCTACAAGAAGAAATACCTTTGACATCAACAGTTTTTATTACTTTGATGGATCATCAGCAGCTGTTTAGATTTTTTTGGCACCAGAAACTTGACACAAAAATGACAATAAAACATTATGTTGCATCTTTTTGTACTTGTTTTAAGTCTCTTTCTGGACAGTTTGTGTCTCTTTGTGGTTGTTTGACCTTGTGATCAGGAGGTAATGTCAGCCCAGGGCTCTTCAGGTTTTACAGATTGTCCAATTGTCCAACTGGGGACAAATGATGTGTCCCCAGTTTGTGAAAAAGCTGATTTGTGGGTCCATGCTTAAGGTCACGGTTACAGTAAGTCTCCAGGAAACTGATATAACTCTATGTAATCTCCCCAAAAGTGACCTATGACAACATATGGTGTGTGTAGGAACTAGAAGTGTTTTTTTGCCTCATTGGTGGATGAACGTCCGTCCCTCTCTCAGACCAGGTTCAGGTGTGTGCAGGTATAAAAACCCAGAGTCTGTGCATCAGCAGCTCAGACTGACACCCCTTCGTCTTCTTTACTCCTCTGTTCATCACCACACTGAGTCTGAATATCACACCATGGAGGTGAAGCTGTTGGTTTGTGCTGTCGTGCTGTCGGCCTTCACAGTTACAGGTGAGTTCTGTTAAATATTCTGTAAGAAGTCGACCTCAGTATAAATTCTTATTCATAGAAATCCAGACAGTTCATTTAATTATTCACATACTGGATGTATCGTTGTGTTTTGTTGGGGATTTCCTAAACCATTTATACATAAACATCATCAGACAAACAGTAAAAACTCACTTCACTGGACTAGAAAAAAGTCTCATTTATCTGAAGCTTTGTTTGGTGAATTGGTTAAATAGAAGAATTTACTGATGCTTACAACTGTAGTCGTAATTTTAAAAATAATATTTTAACATTATCAGGGTTTTTTTTTATTATTTACAACAGAAATGGGCGACAATACCAACTAGAAAAATATGAAAGAGAAAGTTTTTCAAGCTGAAATTTGAAGTATTTCTGCTTTTTTATAAAGTCAAGTCAATTTTTTATTAATATACAGAAGAATTACAACAGAAGTTGTCTCCAGGCACTTTTCATACAGAGCAGGTCGAGACCGTACTCTTTATACAACCCCTGGCAAAAATTATGGAATCACCAGTCTCGGAGGATGTTCATTCAGTTGTTTAATTTTGTAGAAAAAAAGCAGATCACAGACATGACACAAAACTAAAGTCATTTCAAATGGCAACTTTCTGGCTTTAAGAAACACTAAAAGAAATCAAGAAAAATAGATGTGTTAGTCAGTAACAGTTACTTTTTTAGACCAAGCAGAAGGAAAAAATTATGGAATCACTCAATTCTGAGGAAAAAATTATGGAATCACCATGTAAATTTCCATTCCCCAAACTAACACCTGCATCAGATTAGATCTGCTTGTCAGTCTGCAGTAAAACAGGAGTGATCACACCTTGGAGAGCTGTTGCACCAAGTGGACTGACATGAATCATGGCTCCAACACAAGAGATGTCAATTGAAACAAAAGAGAGGATTATCAACTTCTTAAAGAAGGTAAATCATCACGCAGTGTTGCAAAAGATGTTGGTTGTTCACAGTCAGCTGTGTCTAAAATCTGGACCAAGTACAAACAACATGGGAAGGTTGTTAAAGGCAAGCATACTGGTAAACCAAGGAAGACATCAAAGCGTCAAGACAGAAAACTCAAAGCAATATGTCTTGAAAACAGAAAATGCACAGCAAAACAAATGAGGAACAAATGGGAGGAAACTGGAGTCAATGTCTGTGACCGAACTGTAAGAAACCGCCTAAAGGAAATGGGATTTACATACAGGAAAGCTAAACGAAAGCCATCATTAACACCTAAACAGAAAAAAACAAGGTTACAATGGGCTAAGGAAAAGCAATCGTGGACTGTGGATGAAAGTCATATTCAGTGATGAATCGTGAATCTGCATTGGGCAAGGTGATGATGCTGGAACTTTTGTTTGGTGCCGTGCCAATGAGATTTATGAAGACGACTGCCTGAAGAAAACATGCAAATTTCCACAGTCGTTGATGATATGGGGCTGCATGTCAGGTAAAGGCACTGGGGAGATGGCTGTCATTACATCTTCAATAAATGCACAAGTTTACGTTGACATTTTGGACACTTTTCTTATCCCATCAATTGAAAGGGCGTTTGGGGATGATGAAATCATTTTTCAGGATGACAATGCATCTTGCCATAGAGCAAAAACTGTGAATACATTCCTTGAAAAAAGACACATAAGGTCAATGTCATGGCCTGCAAATAGTCCAGATCTCAATCCAATTGAAAATCTGTGGTGGAAGTTGAAGAAAATGGTCCATGACAAGGCTCCAACCTGCAAAGCTGATCTGGCAAAAGCAATCAGAGAAAGTTGGAGCCAGATTGATGAAGAGTACTGTTTGTCACTCATTAAGTCCATGCCTCTGAGACTGCGAGCTGTTATAAAAGCCAGAGGTGGTGCAACAAAGTACTAGTGGTGTGTTGAAGTGTTCTTTTGTTGTTGTTTTTTTTTCATGATTCCATAATTTTTTCCTCAGAATTGAGTGATTCCATAATTTTTTCCTTCTGCTTGGTCTAAAAAAGTAACTGTTACTGACTAACACATATTTTTTTCTTGATTTCTTTTAGTGTTTCTTAAAGCCAGAAAGTTGCCATTTGAAATGACTTTAGTTTTGTGTCATGTCTGTGATCTGCTTTTTTTCTACAAAATTAAACAACTGAATGAACATCCTCCGAGACTGGTGATTCCATAATTTTTGCCAGGGGTTGTATTATTTACAAAGAGAGACCCAACAGATCCCACCATGAGCAGCACTAGGCGACAGTGGCAAGAGCATTTCCATTTTAATGTGACTTTATACTGAATATATTGCAGCTTTTACTACATTTATTCAACAGATTTTACACACAAAACATATGAAGAACGTATAGAATATGCTGCTTTGGAACAGATTCAACTACCCAACAGTACTGACCAACAACAGTAATGGCTCTGGCTCTGTCCAAGGGGAACAAAGTCCATGAACCAGCACCTCTAAAACTTAATGATTAACAGATTTATTTGATAATGTCACTGTGCCATGAAAACCCAAATCATCTCATTCTTCTTGGTAATCAATCAGTTCTCTGTTTCTTGAACCTTGCTGTCTCCCTATGTTGCATATTCTGGAAAAAACTGTCAGTTTCCATTAAGTAACTAAAAATATTTATTGTGTCTCCTACAGGAAACAATGCACAGTCATATGGTGAGTTTGATGTTGTATTTCTAACACACAGACGTCATTGTCCAGAAAATTATAGATACAGTCCACACCAATGACTGCACACAGACGTAAAGACACAACACAAACACAGCTCTGACTGACAGTGGTAACTGTTTCCCTCCAGTCTGTGGCACCACACCGCTCAACCCAAAGATCATAGGAGGTGAGAGTGCTGTTCCAGGGGCGTGGCCCTGGCAGGCCAGTCTGAACCTGAACGGCATATATCTTTGTACAGGATCGCTCATCAACAACGAGTGGGTCCTGACGGCTGCTCACTGTTTCTCCACGTGAGTTCTGACACATCCATCATCACCTCACCTGTCTGATCACATGATACAGTAACACAATAAAAGGTTCATGCAACAGAAGCAGAGAGAAGAGTTAGTCAGGGGAGTAGTGGACATGAATGTGTTGGAGGACCATGATGGTCCTAAGTCGTATCAGCCTGAGCTTCTGGCTCCAGCCTCAGCAACGCTCGAAGTTGGAGCTGCAGGAGCCGAGGTGATGTAAGTCCAAGAGAGGATGGGGGCAACTTTCAGAGCACAGAGTCTTTGAACTCTGCCCCCTCCTCAGAGGACATGTTGACCAGGTTGAATGTTGAATGAAGGAACCAGGAGGTGGTTGAGGTGGATGATGGGCCAGAGACCAGGGTTCACATCCACAGTCCCAATCAAGAAATCATCGCTCACATGTCGTCATGTTGTTTTTCTCAGCACCATCACTGCTGGTTGGCAGGTTCACCTCGGACGTGACAGACAACAAGGCTCAAATCCTAACGAGGTGTCTCGGTCAGTGTCTCGGATCATCAGGCATCCGAACTACATCGACTCGAGATTCGATTACGACATAGCCTTACTGAAGCTGTCCACACCAGTTCAGTTCACCAACTACATCAGACCTGTGTGTCTGGCAGCGGACGGCAGCGTCTTCGGGGGCGGCACGACCTGCTGGGTCACCGGGTGGGGATACATCCATCCAGACAGTAAGTATTTTCAGCAGTTTCTTTTTAAAGGTTAAGGGTTAAGGTTAGGCTCTGTAAATACTAACGTCTCTTCTCTTTGTCAGTTCCCCTTCCCGCCAATCAGATGCTGCGGCAGGCGAGCGTTCCCGTCGTGTCCGACAGTCGGTGCAGCAAGCTCTACGCCAGTGAATTTACAAGCAACATGATCTGTGCCGGTGTGCCTCAGGGAGATATAGGCCCCTGCTATGTGAGTGTGTCTGCAAAACACTCGTCCAGCAACTGATAACACACACACACACACACACAGCTAAAGGTTCTGTATGGAGAAACACAAAAACCCTGTGGCCGTTAAGTGAACTGCAGCCTGCGTCCTGTTGATACTTGTAATCAGCCGCCGAAAATAATGTTTCCAGCTCCAACTTCTCTTAGTCCAAAAAACTATTCATTGTCATTTTCCTGATTTCTTTGTGACAAGAAATAGAAGACAACATGGTTGCAGTTGATAAGTTACAATTTTTGAATGCAGGAAGAAAAACAGTTCGACTCCAGCGGGTGCTAATGTTAGCTAGCTAATGTCAGCTAGCTAACAGGGATGGATGGATGCTAACATTAATGTTATAATCTTGTCACACATTAGCAATAAAGAAACAGTTATTACCATACATTACCTTTAAGAGCTGCACCAACCTGTCCCTGTATCTGAGGCCATGGGCTGTATCACTACCAGACTCCATTGACAAAAACAGTCATTTTACCGAGCTGCTGATCTGTTAGTTTATACGTTTATAAGGGATCTACCACCACTGACCACCGTCCTGTCTCACCTGTGCAGGGGGACTCAGGCAGCCCGATGGTCTATAAAAATGGCTCCAGGTGGGTCCAGGCTGGACTGGCAAATTTTGGAAAAGGCTGTGGCCAGCCCGATTACCCATTGGTCTACGCCCGTGTGTCTAAGTATGAGAGATGGATCAAAAGCCAGATCACCACTAACCAGCCGGGCTTTGTCTCTGTCTCCGTCTCGGGCTCCTCCAGCATCGGTCCAGCCGCTGGACTCATCCTCCCTGTTCTCTCTCTCTTTGTCCTCTCTCAGGAGCTTTAATGATGCCAGAGGTTTGTTGGGTTAATGCATCAGTACAGAGTCAGATACCTGTAAAATCATCTGAGCAAGGTTTACAGTCTCATGTTTACTTCTGTTATAAAACAAGCAAAATAAAATCTGCATGAGGTGAAATATTTTCTGTGTTTTAGTCATTTTAGAGAAATGAGTCAACAGGACACGAAGATCAGGAACTAAAGAAAATGAAGCTTTATTTGAACATTAGCGCTGCAGCTAAGAAATGTTTTCATTATCAGTTAATCTGCTGATTATTTATAAATGAATGAATGAATTATTGTGTCTATAAAGATAAAAATGTAAATTAATTCTAATAAAAAAAACAACATTTATTTTTGCCTTGTTGAATTAAAACAGTGTTACTGAAGTTTTAATGAAGGTGGTCGTCAAAACTCTCTGGAAACATATTTAAAAGGTCCCAGTGTTTCTTATAGAAGGTCAGGTGACGGATCAAGTTTCTGTGTGGAGGTGCTCGTATCAGCCCAGTTACACAATGACCTTGACCTTTGACCTTTAACCACCAAAATCTAATCTGTTCATCTTTGATCAGTTGGATCATTTTTATGCAGTAAAACCATCGTTCATTGGTTAATTCAGGTCATGTGAAAACTGGAACTTAAAGCTCAGGTGAGTCTGATTTTCATTTTGTTTTTTTACATAAATTGTTGACAAAGTCAAATGTTTTCTACATTTGAGCTGCAGGTGTTTGTGCGTGTTTGGTGATACATTTCAGAGAGAAGTGAGAATAAGTCTGTTTCTGCTGCTTTGGTCATTAAATTCCCTTTATTATCATCATCATTAGAAAACACTGCTGAAACACAGGTGAATCATCTGGAATGTCACTGTGCTGCTCTTCATTAGTCCCTGAAATTAAAGAGTACAGCTCTTCATCAGCTCAGTCTCCTGAAACATTCAATTAAACCTTTTGTCTCTGAGTCTGTTTCTGATCCCGTCAGTCTGGACCGGAGGAGCCGAGGCTCAGCCAAGGAAGGTGGAGATGAAAACGCTGGTGTCCAGGTTGAGAGTCGCGTGCCACCATCGGTCGGGGAAATACAGAACCTGAGGGGAGAGAACAACTTGTTCTACGAGTTTTTACTCCTTTAAAAACTCAGAGAGGCTCGTTTCCTGTGTTACCTCTCCAGGTCTGATGGTGCACTCCAGCGGAGCCTCGTCTTCGGGCAGGTAGGGGTATGTTTCTGACACCCAGGACAGGGTGGTGTAGTTCGGGTGGAAGTGAGGCTCCTTATCAGGCGGGTAGAGGAACCAGCGCTGAGTGGAGAAGAGTTAAACATTCAGAGTTTATCAGTGAAGGACACCTGTACAATCGGCCAATCAGGTGCCAGGGTTAAACCCTTCAGTTCATGTTTTCTGTTTGTTTTTTTACCTTCCTTCCGTAGATGATCTCAGAGTAACCAGGACCGTGCCAGTGGAAGGGGACTCCTGTTCCTGGACCTGCAGGTAAAAACAGTTTGTGTCTTTAGGATCAATACTTTTGATTTGAGAAACCAGCGGAGTTTAAATTCTGTCGGCCATTGTTTGTTTGTAACTGAGCAGAGAGTCTCCTCCGCTGTTTGTCTTTAACTCTCAGTAACTCCACGACATATTGATCTCCAGTGATCGATGGATGGATGGATGGATCAGACTCTGACCTGCGATCCCGAAGCTGTACGCTCCGCTGGTGTGAGGCAGGACGTACGGAGGAGACTCGTAGTGCTCGAACAGACTCTGCCACTCGGTGAAGTTGTTGTCTCCGAAAAAATACAGCGTCTCTGCAGCAGAAATAAACAAAGACCGAACATTAAGGTAAAAAGTTCATTTTAAAGAAGCAGCTGCAGCAACAGTCACAGTTCATCAGTGAGAGTCTTTTATTCTGGTAATATTTCATACGAGCGCCTTTATTTGTGATACAGACTCTTCCTGCTTCAGATTCGGTTGTTCTTCACGTCTGAGATTCATGTCAGGGGACAGACTGAGCCTGGTGCGTTTGGGATCATTATCCTGCAGAGTTTCTTGAGACTGGCACTCGTCTTTTCATTCAGTACAAACTGCGCGTTCATATTTCCATCTATAAACCTGACCTCCCCTCCATCTTCTGCCTCACAGCTCCACAGCAGCAGTGACACAGGAAATAACAGGAAACAAGCGAGAAAAACTGAACTTTGTGATCTTTATTTTCAGCGTCAGGTTTAGTGATGTTTCACAGTTTTGCTGTAAATAAATAAAGTGTACGATCTGCAGCACCCGACACCTTCTGTCCTGTGACGTCTTAAAGGAAAACAAAGGTCACTGGGCTGAAACCATGTGTATATGTTTTGTGCAGAGGGTTTAACTCACCGCTGCCGAGGGCGTCGGTCGACTGAGGCCTCAGGAGAATGTCCACGTACTCCTGGAAGGGAACGTCCACTGGAACAAAGTCACCACAGTGAGTGAGAATAAAAGGAAATCCCTGCAGGACGTGTTTGTTAGTGACTTACTGTCACAGCAGAGCAGCAGTCAGTGTTAGACATGCGTACCTTTCCTGTAAGAGTAAGTGTTAGCTGTGCTGAGCCGCACTCTCCGCTCGCCATAGTCTCGGAGTAAACTGGACTTGGAACACAACGACCTGAATTTCTAAAACACATACACAGGTAACTCCTCATCATTACTCTGAACAGCAGCCTGGACCAGTCGTCTCTGGAGAGCGTAGGAATCTGGAATTTTTTATACATAAATGCTCAATTTATAAATAAATAAATGTTTTTTGCTTTGTTTTCAAACCAAACATGAAAACTGCTACATGCATTCAAGAAACAATCCTCCCTGTCAAACTTTAACTCTCCTTTAAATCAGCTGGAGATGTGACCTGTATTTCTCCGCCCATTTTAAGGGTAAAGTAAGTCTGAGTGTAAAGTTTCTGTAAAATGGAGGATTTTTCACTTGATATCTACAGTTATTTTAACAAAAACTCTCTTGATGTTAAAACGTTAAATCCGTACCGTGTTGTCGGTCAGGCCTCGGAGGATGACTGGTCTGCTGTATGCATATCTAGAGATGGAAAAAGAAATCGTTTTATCAGCAGTGTTGAGTCAGCAAATAAACACAGAGCTTTAGTTTAAAGATAAGTCCACTCATTGTAATTTGCTACCAGACTCCATTAAAAAAAACACAAATTTTACTGAGCAGAACACAGGAGCTGCGGCCTCTATCTGTTAGTTTGTTTGTGTTATTGCATGGTGCGTTTACTTATCTGAGGTACCTGATTACTTCTTCCACCACTGAAAGTCACACAGTAACACGGACACACTAACAGATGGAGGCAGTGGTATTCCAGCAGCTCCTGTGTTCTGCTCAGTAAAATTCCTGTTTTTGTCAATGGAGTCTGGTACTGATATAAAGTGATATACTTTTGAATAAAAAGGATTCCTGTCCATAAAAAAACACCAGTTTATTTGTACCTTTCAATGAACTGTTGATGTGAGAGTGAGGAGCTGTCCAACACATCGATGTTACAGGGACCTTCATCCTCTAATCTGAAATCTGAATTTAAGAACCTGAATAAAGAAACACACAAAGATTAGAACAGAGCACCTCCTACAAGTACTGTTTAATGTTTTTAATCATGTTTTCTACTAATATGACTCAGTCAGCATGCAGGTTTTGTCAGGTTTATGTCATTAAAACAGTAATTTACTGATGGTCCGTAAATCAGCCTCCAGCAGCTGAGCAGGAGGTGAGCTGACCGTCCACCTGCTGTCAACACTGGGGTGAAACTGAGTGAGTATCTGTCCAATCTGTCAACTTTAAACCACCTCTCATGAAGACAGATGTTAAATTAGCAGATTTCTGAATGAAGTTTGGTGTGGAGCTCAGTCAGAGCCGCGGGTATCGCTGCTAAACTCGTCAACACTTCCCACGTGGTGCAGTTAATTTAACAGGAGATTTATTCGATATAAACTGTAAATATAATATTTTAAACTGACCCCACAAACATTCGGTTTAGTGCTGAAACAGGTCAGTGAACTCACCATCCTCCTCCGTCATCTGCCCGCTCCTCTGCCCTCAACACGACGCAGAAACATATCAGAACAAACCGAGTTACTGTTTTTAAAATCAACTTATTTTGTTCCATTCACAGCGAACTGAGGTCAAACTGAGCTCAGGAGAAAACTCTGAATCTCTGACATGAACACTGAGGCTACAGCTTCCTGTTCGCTTCCTGTCCGCTTCCGGCAGGAGGACCAATCAGAAAACACCACATTAAACTGACCGGGGTTCTGTGCTGCGTTCACGGTGCTTGGGATTTATGAACATTACATCATCATCCGTGTGCAGTGAAAAAAATCATGATTTTCTTCCAGAAGCTTCCATGAAATGACTCAATAATATATAATAATTCGTTCACATGTAAATATGTGCACAAAAATATATATTAGATTTTACGTTTTTGTAGTGTACTTATTCATGTAAGTTACATGATTTAATGTGTACTACAGTGTGTAGTCTATACTGCATGCTCTGATATATTTCCTATGATTTGTATGTATTATTACACATATATAACTATTAAAAAATAATCTTATATAGATAAATATCAGATACTGAAAATATTCTCTTAAAGTCACAGTTTGACCTCAGTTCAGTCTGAGGAGCTGTATTATTAAACTCATTTTGTACTTGTATTTGTACAGTTATGTACAATGTACAGGACTATTGAATAGAATATACTATATAATGTATATAAAGCCTTTAAATATAATTTTCCTAAAGTCTTATCTGTTCTCAACCTTTGAAAACAAGAGCTATGACATTCCATTTTTCATCAGTGACTAAAAATTAAATGATAATAATGAAGAAGAAGCAGTTTTATTCAGTGACTTGCGTCTGTGGACTCTCTGAATAATTTCTCTGTTTGACCTGTTTTACCTGTTTGACGTCATTTGATGTTACCTGTTCTTTGAAGAAACAGATTTATGGACTAATCTGTTACTGAGAATTAACCAAGAGAACAGCTGAGACAAACTATAAAAACATTTATACATTTATAAAGAGGTAAACTAACGTTATGAGGTGTAGATGTGTTTCTGTCAGAAGGAGTTAGTTCAGGGTTAATGTTGGCGTCAGGTGTTTGCTGGAAGGAAACAACCATGAATTTCCACATTTTAGAACAAAAAAAATCTTTATTTAACATTAGACATTAAAAAGTTTTAGTGTTTTTAAAACTTAGTCAAAAATAATCACTTTAAAAACAGCTTTTCAAAAACACACAGGAACCAGGACGATCCAAAATAAATCAGTGTCTGTGGTTTTATACTGAACCACAACACAAACTCACTGAGAGGTGTCTGCTCATGTAAAAGTAAAGTGATATAAATGTGTGTAAATCTAACATTTTATGTACTTCATGTCAGCTATGCATAAAAAAATCACAGTTGCAGGTGCTCAATACAAAAATACAGTAGTGATTTAATAACAGAATAAAGAGGTAATAAGCTCAGGTTCAAGGTAAGGAACATAAAATTCACCTTCAGTGCAAATGTTTAATATTTGTGCTCATAAACAGAAGAACATCTGAGTTTTTCAGCAGAAAGATTTTATATTGTAAATGACAGAGTCTGTGTAATGATTCATTATCTCTATTTCCTTCTTCTGTCTTTAAATTGTGAACAAATAGTTAAATTTTACATTTTAAAAAAGCAGATTTTTTTTTGTGCTTGTTTTAAGATAAATGAACCTCAGAGTAAACACAAGACCATAAACCTTGTTCAGCTGGATGTTTTTACAGTTATCTGACTCTGTACTGCTGCATTAATCTGACTCCATCATTAAAGCTCCTATGAGAGGATGAGGAGTGAGAAGAGAACAGGGAGGATGGACAGCACCAGAGGAACTGAGAGGGAGATCAAGCGAGCGGCTCTGTTGGTTGAACCGTCACTGGAGGAGGCCATGAAGGAGACGAAGCCCGGCTGGTTGCTGGAGATCTGGCTGTTGATCCAGGTCTGATACTGGGATGCGCGGGCGTAGACTCCTGGGAAACCGGCCTCAGCGCAGCCTCTTCCAAAACTCACCACTCCAGCCAGGACCCACCGGGAGCCATTTTTACTCACCAAGGGGCCGCCTGAATCCCCCTGCACAGACCAGGACAGTTAATGTGGGAAGCTTATGGAATATAACTGAGTACCTTTTTCACAGTCTAAGAATGATGGAAAACAGATTATAAATTCCCTTTTTAACCAGAAACATCACTACCAAACTCCATTTAAAAAAGCACTAATTTTACTGAGCAGAACATGGGAGCTGCAGCTTCTATCCCTTAGTGTGTTTGTGTTACTGTGTGGTACTTTTACTTCAGTAAAGTAACTGATTACTTCTTCCACCACTGAAAGTCACACAGTGACATAAACACACTAACAGATGGAGGCAGTGGTATTCCAGCAGCTCCCAGTAAAATCCCTGTTTTTGTCAATGGAGTCTGGTAGTGATATATAGAGATGTTTCTGGTTAAACTAAAAGGATCTTCCTCTTTAATAAAAAGCTCTGTCTCTGTAGGAATCCTATCATCATGTTGTCAGACAGTTAGAACAACAATCTGAGTCTGTCAGTGGTAAAAAACAAAAACTTTAGTTGACGGACTTGTTGACTTGCCCACTGGACTGCAATGCAACAAAATGTGATTGCACTTTACTGATTAATGCAGCTTTGGACAAGTGTTTCCAAACAGACTCACCTGGCAGGAGTCCTTCCCTCCCTCGTCCAGACCGGCACAGATCATGTTGCTTGTGATTGAACCATAGGCAGCGTTGCACTGAGTGTTGGACACAACGGGAACACTCACCTCCTGCAGCGTCTGAGGGAAAGGAAGGGAAACTGACAAAGAAAAGACACACTAGGTTAAGCTCTGCATGTGAGATTTTCCTGACAATAAGTACAGAAATCCCCAGCCTTATCCTTTAAACTTTACTATAAAATAGCCTTTACAATGTTGTGCACGCCCTGTAGGAGATGCAATCAAAAAGTTCTGAGACTGTTTCTGCAGAGAATCAACGGAGATCTGTAAGGTTATGCGAATGCTGCAGGTACAGAAAGGTTCTTCAAGAAACCTAACAAAAGTCCAGTCACCTTCGACTCTAGCACTTAAAATCACAGCCTGTTGAAAATGGCCGTTGATACCCATCTACCCACTCTGGATTTGGCTCCTGCAACTTCTTCCTCTTCCCCAAAATTAAGCTCAAGCTGATTTTGAGACAGTGGAGGAGATCCAGCATGGGTCGCAGATGGTCTTTGACAGAACAGGACTTTCAGGGAGCGTTCAAAGCGTGGCAGGAACACTGGGAATGGCAGCAGCCAAATATAAACCAGGTACAGTTTTTTCATGTTATAAACACAGTGTCTGAACTTTTTGATCGCCCCCACGCTGCATCAAGTCTTTGGCTGTTTAAATTCAGTTGTTTGGTCCTAATTTTCTAAATTTAAATGCAGGCCGTCTTTGGTCTCTACACTGTAAAACATCATGCATGAATTAATTGGAATCAACTAATATCTTCTTATTCATTTAACATCGATTTAAGTTGTGTTAATTTCAAGTCAATTTAGCTGATTAAGTCATTTCTTCTTGTAATGATGAAAACTGTGCCCATGAACAAGCTTCGTATCAAATTCATTCATTACTCTTAACACTGATTGAAGTATCATTGGATAATAATATTAATACTTACCGCCAGTCTGGATGGTTCCCCAGCCGGTGACCCAGCACGTCGTCCCAGCATCAAAGACGCTGCCTTCTGCTGCCAGACACACTGGACTGATGTAGTCGGTGAACTCAACCGTCGAGGACAGTCTCAATAAGGATACGTCGTTATTGTTTGTGTCAGAACTGTAGTCTGGATGGTTGATGACCTTGGACACTGTCCGGGACACCTCGTTAAGATTCACAGTTTGTTGGGTCTCACGTCCGAGGTAAACCACCAAACCAGAAGTGCTGGTGCTGAGAGAAACAACATGACGACATGTGAGTGACAGAGAAATATGATTTACTCTCTTTGTTCTGTGACCTGGTTTCACTAAGTTCATCTAATGCAAAACATCATGCAGGAATTAAGTGGAGTCTTTTCTCGTTAACACAGTGTAACTGTTTGTTTTATTCATTTCAAGTTAATTCAACTTAAAAATTAAACTTTTTAGTTTCAGACCACTTCAGGACATGAGTTCTGTTATGTCCAGTGTCCTAATGAAAGTTTGACGAATGAAACATTTTTAAATACATAACGGTCGACACTTTTCTTTAAGTTTCTTGATTTCTTCAAAGAAATTTGAAGAATTGTTGTAAAACATTGCCATTTAAAGAAGTTCCTTCTTCATAAGAGGTTCACATTAGGGTCTAATTAAGGGGTTTAAAGCCACCTATACATTTTGGTATTCATCGCAGTATTTTGTGGTAGCTTGTCAGTCCGTCCATCCCATTCTTATGAACGCTATATCTTAGTAACATCTTGAGGGAATTTCTCCAAATTTGGTTTAATTGGGCTTAAGGAAGACCTGATTAGATTTTGGTGGTTAAAGATCAAAAGTCAGTGTGACTCATAACTCAAGCATTAGCTGGTTGGCAGACATTCAACCGCAGGAAGCTAACTGCATAAAGAAAAACATGTTGAATAGTTTTAAAGTGGTTTTCCACCACACCCTGATTGCATTTTCTCTTCCTTAATCCTGTGATCTGACAGGTGAGAGGTGCTGAATGTGTCAGAACTCACCTGGTAAAACAGTGAGCGGCTGTCAGGACGTACTCGTTGTTGATGAGGGAGCCTCCACAGAAATGTCTGCCGTTCCTGTGCAGACTGGCCTGCCAGGGCCACGCCCCTGCAGGAGCATTCTCACCCCCGACGATCTTTGTGTTGAGCGGTGCGTTGCCACAAACTGGAGGGAAACAGTTTGTGTTACCACTGTCGGTCAGTGCTGCTTTTGTTATTTATTGTTGTGTTGTGTCTTTCTGTCCAGATATTCCTGGTCCTCAGAGGATGAACCCCACCGAGTTTGTTTTCTGACTTTTCCTGTAGCGCCTGGAGGTAGTTCATGTAACCCCAGACTGATTGTTGCAGGACTCCTTGTCCTTCTTGTCTCTAGTTCTTTATGACTACTTGTATGTTAGCATTAGCACAGTTAGTATTAGTATGTCTGAACTTGTTGCCCTGCTGCAGAATGAATCTTGGACCGATCAAATGTCTCCCTGATGGTACCATGTGATGGATATGAATCTAAACATCTAACGTAGCTTAAACATCTGCACAGTACTTTACAGTACTTTACAGACAACCTGCAACTATCTAACCCACTCTTAATGCTAAGCTAAGCTAATCGCCTTGAGTTCTATTTAACAAATGGACATAAGGATGGTTGTTCAAGAACACTTGTAAACGTTTTTACAGCATCTTAATCATCAGAACCAGCTAAAGTTATCAAACAAAGTATGTACGCTAACCATTATTGTGTTTGTGATATAAAGTTGTGGACGTGACCTGTCCACAACTTCATGTCACCTAACAGAACCTCTGGAAATACAGAGCTGCAGGACTGATCCTCAAACCAGGAAGTAAGTTAGCATGTTAGCATGTTAGCTCTTCCTGTTCCCTTGTCCCAAAGTCAGTGTGTTTCTGGTTAAATGTCTGAAATAAGGTCTGTGGTTTTAACACAAGCTCAAGACATTTTCAGGTTTTATTCTCCGACATAAAATCAGTCAGTAAATCCCCCACTCCTGATGTTTGAAGCTTTTATGTGTCTTAAAAAAGGTGGTTGCTAACAAGTGTCAGAACAGTGGTGTTCATCTGTGAAGATTATCTGATCAACTAAACCTGAAGAATCAGAAACTTTAGTTGCTCACAGTTTATTTTCTGGAATAATCCAAAACACAATGAAATAATCCCACTGGCTTTATGTGGAGGGAACCAGGCTGATGCTAAATTCAGGGCTGGACTACAGAAACACATCATCACTGTGGGACTGTATTCAATCAACTACAAACAAAGGCAAATCAACACAAAGGACAGACAATGTTGCACTGTGACTAGAAAAGATGCAAAACTACTAAGAGATGCAAAATGACCAGAAATGGATGCAGCTCTTTCAGTTTAAGTGTCTTGCTCTAGAGTAGGGGTGTGGTTTGTTTTGTTTTTTGTTTTTTGAATATGACTAAAGGTCCTTTGTTTGATAATCTGTCAGTGGGAAATGAGGAAGTTCTATGAAAAGTCACACTTACATTTAACATTTAACCAGCTTCAGTGGAGAAACATTGTTTCTCTGTCAAAACTACAAGCTGCTGTATTTTCACTATTTGAACCTGGATTTGTGTCTTAATGTTGATGTGTGTCTGTGTTTTATGAAAACAGAGAAAACAGGTAAATCAGCCATTTGTGTTTTTTGGCCAAAGAGAAATATGAGAACAAGACTCACCATCTAACTGTGCGTTGTTTCCTGTGGACGACACAATAAATAATACAATTAGTTACTTAATGGAAACTGGCAGGTTGTTTGAAGTGGTTTTGAAATCTGTTCATAGGGATCATCACTCATTACTGTTTTGAAAAGCACTGTACGAACACATCTGAGTACATTTCAGAGAAGTTTGAAAAAAACTAAACCAACTGGTTTTGCCCTTATGAATGAGATTCAGTTGTTTCCATCACATTATGTGCCTGGGTGAAGTTTGGCCAAACTACTATGACACAACATTTAACCTGTGCCTCAGAAAACAAAGGAGTTCCACAAAAGTGGTTCATGGTACACTGAGTAATCATCTGTGGATTGTTTTCTTTAAAAATACAAAAGGACGATTATGAACAGCTGCTCCAGTTTAATCCAGTGGACAACTGTCCAAATCAGTGTGCTTGTTTTTTTGTCACTGACAGACTCAGATTGTTCTTCTCAGTGTCTGACAACATGATGATAGGATTCCTACAGAGACAGAGCTTTATATTAAAGAGTCAGATCCTTTTAGTTTAACCAGAAACATCTCTATATATCACTACCAGACTCCATTGACAAAAAGAGGGATTTTACTGAGCAGAACACAGGAGCTGCTGGAATACGTAAAAGTAAGTAAGTAAAAGTACCACAAAATAACACAAACACACTAACAGATGGAGGCAGTGGTATTCCAGCAGCTCCTGTGTTCTGTTCAGTTAAATTCCTGTTTTTGTCAATGGAGTCTGACAGTTATATTTCTTTTCATTTTCTGTTATTATAGTTATTACTCTAAAAAATCCTGCTGAACAAACTGACAGAGTCACTTGAGTTGACAGTGACTGACAGTTCAAAGAATCAGCAGGACTCTCTGAGTAAAAACTGGTTATTCTGGATTTTCATGCTGAGTGATGTGTAAACATTTCTTACATGTGACTAATGATACTGATGTCACGTCCTCGGTTTTACCATTACGTAGCACATAAACAACTGATCGAATAAACAAGATACATCCAGATCGTTAATAATAAGTAAAAATACATTTCCTCTAAATAGAAAGTTTTACTGAAATAGAAAAGTCAGTTTCTTTTCTCTGTAGTTGTTCTAAACACAAAACAAATCAGCTGATCGACACTGATTCTCTCCTGAGACGAGGTCGACTTCTTACAGAATATTTAACAGAACTCACCTGTAACTGTGAAGGCCGACAGCACGACAGCACAAACCAACAGCTTCACCTCCATGGTGTGATATTCAGACTCAGTGTGGTGATGAACAGAGGAGTAAAGAAGACGAAGGGGTGTCAGTCTGAACTAAAGCTTCCCTCTGTTCAGGTGCAGCAGGTAGTTGTCAGTCTCCACCTACAAGACAACACCTCCCTTTACCACATACACCCTCTGTACAAACACAGCCACATAGTTTGACTTCCTGGGACCCTGAGCTTTGTTGCTCAGGTGTCAGCTGGAAGATAATTCAGGTAAATCAATGTAAATGTTTGAAGAGCCCCGGCCTGACATTAGGTCCTGATCATAAAGAGATAAACACAGCTACAAAGAAACACAAAATGACCACAAAGAGGCAAAAAATAATCAGACGCAAAAAATGACCACAAAAAGATGCAAAACAACTACGGAGTTATGCAAACCTACCTGAAACACACGGGTTGTTAGTTTAAACTCTCTGTCTTGTTGATGCTGGTGATAACTATGATGGTGATTTGCCTGATGATCAGATTTAAATCACAGGAAGTTTCTGTCAGTGACAGATTATTCCAGGTGTGTAATGAGGGTGAGGTGATGTTTATCTTGCTTACAGCCACCAGTGAATACCAGGTATAAATACATACCAGGCTGAAAAGCGGGACAGTGACGCAGGAAGCTGCTGTGAAACTTAGAATCTGCATTGTTTCATTCATCCATGACCGGTTCCTCAACCTTAACCATGTGTTTAATGTTGTAGTAACCATGATGACTAAGGTCCTATGACTCTAACCCAATTTTCCTAAACCTAACCTGAAACATAATCAAACCAAATTAACATGAATAATGTGTGTTTTAACACAATGTAAGGTGTACCTATTTTAATGTTGGATCATCATATTATTATTGTTGTTGTTGTTGTCATTCTTCTTCTTCTTATTACATTCTGCTCTAAGATTCCATCAATAACATGCAGGTATTCCATCTGTGAAAGACATATAAAACACATATACACCAAACAAACACACAAACAAATACATTCTTTACTTTATTATACGATCTTAGGGCATAATATCAGTTTCAAATCATTTAAAAACTCTAAAACACTAAACGGACCTTGACATATCTATACTTGTGTACGTTCATTGATTAAATCCTTCCCTATACAACATCTCACCAACACTTCATTAGGAAAACCCTCAATTTTAGACATTTTTGGTCGTCAATTAATCTTACAGTTTTCCGGAACACATTTTATGAGTTAGGACCAATAATTCACGTCTTCTCACAATTTCGGCGTTGAAAAAAACCTTGTAAATCTGGTACGGTATGAAGACTTAAGTGGAATATTAGGAAATAGTAGTGCTCAAACGACGATTTGATTTGGCTGGTTTGTGTATCCACGTTTGATCGTATTTACAAGTTTGTTGTTTTTTCTGTTCAGTCTATCTGTATTTACTCAGTCAGAACCTCTGTGTTTTTAATCAGAGTCTGAATCTAGTGTATTTTCCAGTTTTTACTATTCACAGTTTGCTCAGGGAGATTCTCAGCGTCACTAGAAGCCCGCAGAAATTTCTGGGGACACGCTCGCAGCATACGTCATCACGCCGAGCAGCGCGCTGAGCTTTGTGATTGGACGAGGAGCTCGGAGGGGGAAAGCTCGAGAAATGTCCAGAACAGAGTGAGAGGCGCTTAAATAACGGTAACGGAGAAGAACACCGGCAGTTACCGTAAGAGAAAACTACGAAGAGAGCAACGACAGGACACAAGAGATCAGAAATCTCTTAATTACTCTTCACACTTTCTTCTCATCTTTCAGTGAGTAAGTACACTGCTACAAGAACTTAGTTTTAAATATGAATTATTTTATTATATTATGTAGCTCGGACCTAACGTCCTTAAAGCTTTGTTTGAATGGTAGAAATAACCGTTGGATTCACCAAACTCCCTTAGAAAAACTGTACATTTTAGGCTGGATCAGATCAATTTAAAGTGCTGTGTGTTTTGAGTTTAAGCTATTAGCTTTAAAAGGCGGCTGTGTATTCGAATATTTGTGAAATGCCATCCACATTTTGTAGCGATTTATAAGAAATAAGTTTGGAAAAAACGTACTGAAAAGATCATCCACCAAAGTCGATCTGAAAAAATGTCAATTTAAAATTCGGACGTCGGATTTATGTACTGTTTTGTCAAACACATTTTAAGTATTTGTATAGAATCTTTAACGTCTTCTGTAAATTTTGGCATTAAAGTAAAGTAATACCCCTCTGTCTGACACTGCATTCTAAATTTTGATGATTTAGATTTTCTTTGTGCTTTTTTTTTTTTAGATAATATTTATTCTTACTGAAGCTATGATGTAGGTATTAACTTTTATTTTCCTTTCTATTATGTCTCTTCATCTTTAGGACAGAAATTCAAAACAACCAAGATGTCTGCAGCTAAAGGTGTAGCGATCGGCATCGACCTGGGCACCAATTTGTACTCCGACTGAGCAAAGAGGAGATCGAGAGGATGGTGCAGGACGCTGAAAAATACAAAGCTGAGGACGACCTTCAGAGGGACAAGATCTCTGCCAAGAACTCCCTGGAGTCCTACGCCTTCAACATGAAGAGCAGTGTGCAGGATGAGAACATGAAGGGCAAAATTAGTGAGGAGGACCAGAAGAAGGTGATTGAGAAGTGTGACGAGACCATCACCTGGCTGGAGAACAACCAGCTGGCTGATAAAGAGGAGTACCAACACAAGCAGAAAGAGCTGGAGAAAGTGTGTAACCCCATCATCAGCAAGTTGTATCAGGGAGGAATGCCTGCAAGCAGCTGTAGGGAGGAGGCACGAGCCGGCTCCCAGGGGCCCACTATTGAGGAGGTGGACTAAAGTGGCCCCTTAATGTGGACTCTGTGATCACTGTAACATTCAGCTGTTAACTTGACCTCATTTGTCCTTATATTGTAATTTGTAATCAAGAAACTGAGAACTTGTCCATATGTTTTTATATTTTTGCTTTGCTGGACATTGCAAATAAATATAATTGGTAAATAAATCTTTATTTGTCTTTTGATTTCATTAGCATTACTTCAGAGTCATCAGAACTTAACATGAAATAAAACCAGAGATTACTAACATTATATCTTCTATAGCAAACAGTGCAGCCACATTAAGATTTTGAGAAGTAAATAATGAATGTCTTGACCTGTTCATGTAGGAATTGCGGTGCAGTGCAGTATGCAGAAATACCACTAGATGGCACAGTTTAACTATTTCCCTCTGTGGGAATCTGAGGATTTAGATACCTGCAGCTCAGGTTTTACAAACACACAAACTGTGCCGTCACCACCAATAATTATAATTCCCAGTAAATAATAACTGATTTCCTGGTGATCAAAAAAAGCTTCTTATGAATTTCGAGATCAGTTCAGCATTACTTAATTCATATTACATGTTTAATTCCTCTGTCATTCAGTTCAGTATTTTGATCAAGACAATAATGTAGATCAGACATGAAAATACAAACTATACAGAGGAAGTATTCAGATCCTTAAATACTACTGAATATTCTGTTGTTTTTCTGTGTAGATGAGTTGTCTATATGTACTTTGTGGATTCACTGCCTTGAATTTCTTCTTGAGGGACAAATATCTTGAAGTATCTTGAATTGAATATTACTTAAGTATATAAATATAATCAGGAGATGTACTTAAAGTATTAGAAGTAAAAGTACCCAATGCAGAAAAAATGGCACTTGTGCCTGTTATACTATTATATATCATATAATAACTCCATAATTACTTGTGTAATAATGTGTAAACAACATGATTTTCATGATTAATTGTTAAGTTTGTTTAAATTCAGAAAATACTGAGTAAACAAATAGTAACTAAAGCTGTCAGATGCTTATAGTGGAGTAAAGAGTACAATATTTCCCTCTGGTTATGTTGTGAAGTAAAAGTAGAAAGTGGCACAAAGAGAAAACACTCAAAGTACAAGTACCTCAAATGTGTGCTTAAGTCAGTACTTGAGTAAATGTACTTAGTTACATTCCACCAATGATTCCTGGTTATGTTAATGTCTTAAATTGTCTGCTTCAATGTGGACAGCTGATTCCAGAAATCCTCTCCAACTGAGAACAACAGGAAAACATAATCAAGAAGTTTGTTTACATCTGCAGCAGTTAGTTTGTTTACATCTGCAGTGGTTACTTTTCCTGTGAGTTTATTCATGGCCAGTTTAACCCCCTGGGGCAAAAAACATTTTTGGGCCCCTATTGACCCCCAGTACACATGGCAGTTTAAATTTTAAGTGATTTTTAATCAACAGTTAAGTGGTTCCATCTTCCCAAATGTGAATATTTGCAAGTTTCATAGTTTTCTATGATAATAAAATCAGCAACTTTGGGTTTTTGACATTAAAGACGATTGTTTTGGGGAATAATGGATATTTTTCACTATTTCTGACATTTTATTATTATCTTTATTAAAGAAAATAAATGTCAGGTGTATTAAGTTTGAAAAATAATTGTTGGTTGCAGCCTTACAGTTCTCCTATGATGGAATAATTCAACCTTAAGGTCTTGAAGGTCTTTACAAAACCCCGGCCACAAAATGGAGGCTGGACCCAGATTTCCATGAGACCATCCAGACACATGATTAGGAGTAAACCTGGGGCTTTTGAAGCCCTTTAGCAGTTGAATTCTTGGCCCGGTTGGTGATCGAGCCTTGAATTTATCTAATGAGCAGCCACCTGATTGTGGAGGGGTATATTAGCTGTACTCTGATTTTAATTCCTGCTTCATTTTCATATTTCATACACAGTGTCTGAATAAGTGCAGCTCCTCAGCATTATAAAACGTGGCTAAAAGATACGGAGCCTTGTAAAGATAATCATTAAATCAAGCCTTCGAGCCTTTGTACCAGATTATTAATATTATCTAGGTCGGTTTATTTATACCCTTTTATTTGTGAAGTGGAAACCTCACCGGAAACAGAACAGCCAGTTTCCGGTCAACACTTGAGTCCCGCCCCACCAGTCTGTGCCATCTTGTATTTAGCAAGAACAAAAACGGTGTGAGAATCAAGCCGAACCTCAGGATGGGGCGCAGATTTTAAGACGAGTTTTAAAAGTATATTTGAAAAAGCTTTGGTCTAACGGGACAATATGCTCGGAAGCGGGACACCACGGAGAAACACCAGCCACACCCCGCAGAACAGCTAATGTTAACGTTAGCTTCAAGCTATAGAAGCTAAGCTAGCCAATTAGCTAAGGCTAGTAACCCAGTAACGTTAGAGAGACAACTGGCGAGCTTAAAGTTTAGATTTCAGCGCCGGTGTGATTTGGAAACCGTTATTTAATTTCTCTGTAGCTCTGAAATCAGGAGGGTCTTGGGAATGGGCCGGACGTCGTGTTGATTATCTGCTGAGAGGAAACCCGGGCTATGAGGATAGAGGCTCGTTAGCTCGGCTGCTAACAGTTGTTTTTCGGTCCAGAGCGGAACCACAATAAGCCGCGGTAAGTAACGCTACATTAGCTTAGCTGCCCGGCTAGCTGCAGGGGCTAGCTAACCCAGTTAGCTGCTCCAGAGGTTTTTCAAACTTGGGTCCGGGGACGCCCCGGTGGTCTTTGATTTATTTCCAGAGGCCTTCAGATACACGAAAAAAAAACAAAACTACTTCTTCCATCCCGTCTGTGACGGGTGGTTTTATTTTACCCGAATTTAACGTTTATTCTCCGCAGACCGTCAAGATGCATAATTCAGTGAGAATCCAGCAACAAAAAGCTTTTTTAGGACAGACATTATCAAACAGAAAGCTGTGGTTTACTGCGTTTCCTCCTCTGCGAAAACACAGTAATGTTAACGCCAGGTCTGCTACTAAAGATTATTTTTATTATCGATTCATCTGCAGATTTAGTCGATGAAACATAAAAAAATCACGCTGAGCTGAAGGTTATGTCTTCAAACATCTTTTCTTAATCGGCCGACAGTCCATAAAAAACATCAAATATTCAGTCAACAATGATACATGCAGAGGAAAGCAGCAAGTAGTTGGTATTTTTTAAGTATTGTGAGAAAAATCGATCAAAACGATTATTATTTAATTGATAATCTCATCCATTATTGTCATGTAGGATCACCTTTGCCCACATCTGCATTTATCAACACATATCAACGTTATTAAAGCAGCAGTCTTGACAGATAAACAGTCTTATAAGTTGCACCCAGGAGGACTGAATCCTGGATTTGAATGTCTAACTTTATTCACAATAAACAAAATATATTCCAGACTCATTAAAATCTGAGTCCTGCTGCTACAGACCAGCTGAATAACAGTCATTTCTGTTGATAAGGTGTTTATCAGGGTGGAGCAGAGGCCATTTATGGTGTTGCAGTGTCCAAACTAAACTAACTTAATAGATGTGAGGTTTCCGTTCTGGGGACAGAAGTTGATTTAACGCTTATGCAAACTTAAATCAGAGCCGCACATCTTGAGCGTCCTTATTTCTCCCTGAAATAACTCAGCTTTTGCTTTGTGTGCTGCCGTAGTTATGAGTTACAGTTTACATGTATTTAAGGATAAATCAGTGTTTATGCTACTGTATGAACTTTTCTTTAAAAGTTTGGACCACGCCTAGTGTGAACTGTTGATCCCTCATTGCCTCTGATTCAGCTGTTTGTGTTTCATTCTCCAAAACAACAATTCACCCTCAGTTGTGTTGGTAAACGGTGCTAATAAACACATTTATCCCCATGTAATGTGAGTGTTACGCATTCACAATAAGAAGCTTCTTTTATGCACCACTTTCAGCCATGTGATCCTGGTCATCTGGCACCACTGACACACCAAATTTCACGTCACTTGTTGTGTTTAAAAAGAACTGTCTGAGGCTCTGTTTCCCCTCCTCCTTTTTTTCTTTAAATTTAACCTGATTGAACATGTGTGAGCTTATTTTCTTTCCATGTAGGAAGTTGAGGAAACTTGCTTAAACTCGTTCCTCGGAAAATGACAGAAATAGACGCCACAAGACGTCGTGTCATAGTTAAAAAATGGTGAATACTTGGTGGTTTTTTTTGCAGGGATCAGAAAACAGTGGACAACAATATTGGGTTTTCAGACAATTTCCATTTAGTCATGAATTCCACAGCGCTGGGTCATTTATATGGACGTGACCTGGTTTGAAGGTCGGTGTTGTGGAGGGATTAAAAACTTGAAATGTGATAAAGGGTCCCAGGCCAGATCTGAACTTCAGGGGGAATTAGGATGCCCCCGTTTCTTTTCCAAATTTTCCTCCTGTACATTTCACATCTCTCAGATCGGTTGTTTTCCTCCTGACTGTAGCTGCAGGCGTCTGCTTCCTTCCTTTGGATTGAGCACCATCAGGCCACTGAGTGCCACATAATGTATAATTGGAAATTGGTTCACTGCGTTTTGAAGGAATGTTGGGTCGTGGGTGGAGGTGGGGTGGGGGCACTCCGTCTCCTCGTCTAGCACAGATTTACTCGTGCGTTTACACAGCGGAGCTTTAAAAGGAATGAGCCTCGCCGCGCTGCATTAACCCCGAGGCTGAGTCTTTCACCGGATCACAGAGGCCTGGTTCACGGTGGCCCGGCTCTCCTCAGGGCTCCAGCTGATGAGCGTCCACATCATTATAACATGATGCTCAGTGTGCAGGCTGAGGCTTGATTTGAAGCTCAGCTCAAATTTATTCACACTGATCTTTGATTTGAGTTTCAGTGTTGAGCCTCTCTGATCTTCACATGTATGAGACCACACAAGTATCATGCATGTAATTAAATGCAAGTAAAGGCTTTTTTTCTGTCTTTATGTTTAATAGATACTGTGTTTATTTGATTAGTTAATCATCATAAAAATCATTTTGATAACCAATTAATCATTTTTCTAGCAAAAACACCAGATATTTACTGGTTCTAGCTTCTCAAATGTTAAGATTTGATGCTTTTCTTTGTCATATATGAGATTAAACTAAAACAAGTTACTGGAATAGACCTTGGATTGTGGGAAATTTAACTTTCATTTTTACTGTTTTCTGTACATTTTTTAGACAAAACCGTTAAGAAAACAATCTGCAGATTAATCAAAGTAAATAATCTTTAGTCAAAGCTAGAGTTTATTTATCCATTTTAAGGGCGCTCTCCCTTGCGTTTCAACTACAGCTGAAAGAAGTAATTGCTTAATTAATCAACAAATGATTCCTCTGCATTAATCTTGATAATTAATGAATAATTTTCCAAGCAAAGATGTCAAACATTCTGATATTTGTTTGCCCCACTGTGCTTATTTTCTGCTCTTTCACTGTTTTCTGGCTCAGTTTAAAATGTAAAATATAACACACATACCGTCGTATTGTGACCAAACATAACAACAGAGTAATCTGTATTTCAGGCTGCGAGTTCTACACAGTGAAAATCTGAACGCTAACCTCTTTAAAGTCTTTGTGTTGGGTTTTATGAGACGATGGCGTCTTCGTCAGAATGTGACTCATTATATTCTTGACAGTCTCATGACGACCTTCACGGCCGAGACATTCAAAAAGAGACTAAGTGATTTTCTCATGGTTCATCCTCACCCTGAAATCAGAAGATGTGACCCTGTTCTTGGTCCGTACGACACGTAGAGTTAAACCTGATTAATTCGGTTAGTTTCAGTCAGAGTGGGTTAGTTAGCTGGGGTTCCTGAATCTCAAAGAGGACACAGGTGTTCATCCTTAGTAATCTGTTTCAATGAGTGATTTAGAGTAAATATTGGATAGATTTTTATAATAAAACAAGCACTTATTTGGTATGTATCTCTACCAGACTCCATTGACAAAAACAGGGATTTTACTGGGAGCTGCTGGAATACCACTGCCTCCATCTGTTAGTGTCTCTGTGTTACTGTGTGACTTTCAGTGGTGGAAGAAGTAATCAGATACTTTACATAAGTATAAGTACCACACAGTAACACAGACACACTAACAGATGGAGGCAGTGGTATTCCAGCAGCTCCCAGTAAAAATCCTGTTTTTGTCAATGAGTCTGGTAGTGATATATATAGAGATGTTTCGGTTAAACCAAGAATCTTTACTCTTTAATAAAAAGCTCTGTCTCTGTAGGAATCCTGTCACAATTCTGTTTGCATTAGTTAGGTATTTGAGTCCTTTATGCTAATGTATTTAAACTAAATATCCAATGTTTATTTATTCTGTAGCTCCTTATTTTGCATCTGTAACACAGAGAGACAGACAGTGAATGTGACCAGTCAGACTTGTTAATGAATCAGACAAACCGTTTGTTGTCCCGCTTGTTCTGGTTTTGAGGCTGTTTCACATCATTATGCTTTTGACCAGCTCCAGCCCAAACTGAACAGTTAATAATTGAAATCCATTCATGTTGAAGTGCACTTTGTGAAACCAGCTGCCATTTTGTCCCCACCCCACCCCACTCTGCTCTTCGTCACTCTGTTTCTCTGGCTTATGTTTGTACCTATTTCCAGTTTTTTTCAGGCTCTCTTGTAAACATCCTGATGTTCCTGTAACTGTTCTCTCATGTCACAACTGGCCAGCTGGATAATCGTCCCAGATAGATCAATCAGGAGATAATGGCTGTTTTTTTTTTTTACTCTCATTTCCAAGCTGTTTCTCCAAAACCATCCAGTCGTGACATTCCTGAAATATTACAGAATATTTGAGACATGAAGGGTAGATTTGGAGTCATCGCAGAGGCTGCGATGACTCCAAATCTGATTTGATGCTCGTTGAGGGGATTTCGCAAATGGGTCAGAACAAGAATGCACTTTCCAGCATGTTTAACACATTAATTAGATGGTTTTCTGCCCAAGTGGGGTGAAAAACAGACGCGTCACATCCCTCTGAAACAATATGGGCACACGGTCCGTGATCCAAATTTAAATCAAAGAGTTGTCATCCCTCCACA